>JAPQRQ010000014.1:3676687-3699766 GCA_037367365.1 Apogon talboti | reverse complement strand
GTCATTGTGAGTCGATTATTTGACATTGTCCTATCTTGTAATTCTTTAAATATAACTTTTTCTTTATAAAAAATATAAAATAAAATATTTAAAAAAAAAAAAAAAGAATAAAATTTGTAGAACCAAAGGAAAAAAAAAATTTGTAAAAAGGTGCTTCTTGACTATGGTTTTTAATACAGTATTAGCTCAGTCATTAGAATTCTAATAATTGTGAATATTAGCCAACCAGCAACTCGTTTTCCCAATAGATCTTATAAAGTATATGAGATTAGCATATTTTATAGCTGAATCAGACGATTTCTCCAAAACTGTGTTACCAGCAATTATTGATTGGAATTTGTGCTTACTATGTGTATCGCTAAATCTGTATTGGACCAGAAAAACTCAGATTGATGCATCTCTGATCAATTCATCTTTGAGTCCAACCTTTGACCTTTGGTCACCACAATCTAATCATCATCAAGTCCTGTAGAGAATTCGATTTTTTGCCTTTACAAGAATCAGATGAACTGACAGACATGTGAAACACCCAGAAAAACAAAAGAACTGATGAATGCAGCCTGTATAGATGTAATGACAGCTCCTTGTAGTCCATCCTATCTGTCCTTCACTCAAATCGGTTTTAGCTAAAGTAGTTGTAAAACTGGCAAAAGGACATATTCCTGCCCATGTGAATGCCAGGCCTTTCTGAACCACCCTCATTCTGATTCGCAATTGTAGTTTTCAAAAAATTTATTTTTCAGTAACACTCAGTTCCGTTACATAATGCTATCACATCTACCTAGCTACTGTCTGACATTTACAGACACATACTGTAGCTGATAGACTTAATAATTCAGAACGTGGCATCTGGCCTCACACAAGCAAAAGCTGATTTATTGAGGATGATGAAATGATATGCAATACAGTCCTGGTATAAATAATTCAATCTCAAAACATTCAATAATGACCTGTAATACTTCTAAAGTCGATTCGGTTTAAACTGCAATGCAACCGCAAATACTTTGAAGTTAATAAGACAACAGGAGCTGTCGCTGAAGGAGCACCGCTGTTTACCAAAACCCAGAACTCTCAACAGTTTCAGAAATGAAAACCATGACAACAAAGCCCTCCCCTGGTTAGCCTTTTCAATGCCTCTTCTCTTTTTGCTGAGATAAATAGTCCCAGTCCGTAATGTATATATTTAATATTTCATTTCCAGCCTGGGGAAACAAATCATTATTTGTTCAACAACATCGCCATCTCTGCCCTTGAGGGTGAACGTTTGCCCTGTCAACGAATAATTAGACAGGCAGAGTAAGGAGGCAAGAGGAAGGGGGCATCCGAGCCGCTTCAGAAAGCTCTGCCAAAGTAAGACACAAGCTCATAAATTTGCAGACACAAAGCATAAGGAGCTACCCACACTGTTCTGCAACTGAACAGATAAGATATCAGCCCGACTGTATGTATCCCATGGTAACATCTCTGCTGCCATTACCCCCCCTCAGGCATCTGAATGCAGACTTGATTAGCTGCAATTTCCTGAACAGGGACAACACCTAAGGGGAGTGGGATTTGGCAACTATTATCAAGTACTACCTTTTCCACTCACAAGCAGTATTCTCAACGGGCAATAACAATGTCCACCTGTCATGTTTGGTGGTCAGAAATCCTGCCGTGCAGATATTTTCCCCCATTATTGAGAGGATTTCCTGCTGTGACACAACAGTTGGTCTCCATCCCCTGAGTACATAGGAGGACTTATTTTTCAGGAAGTAATCACTCGGAGCAATAAACCTGTCAAGCTGTAGCCAAAGTACATTATCAACGCTGTTTTCATGTACATCCCATGTTGCTGTTTGCTAAAGCCAACCTTTGGGGTCAAATAATTTTATAGCTGGCTGAGTCTGTAAACCAACAAATGATTTTTTTTTTTTTTATTTTTTTTAGGAAAACAGGTACAGAGGAAGGGGATGTACAGTATATCAAAATGTACAATAAAAGGTGAAAACACATAGGGAGCTAACAGGGTTGAAAACACAGCACAATGAGGCCTGGATGGAAGAATTTAGCTGGTAAACTGAACCGCTGACCTGTAGATCTCACAAAGGAGACTAAAATGGACTAACAAGTGTCAAGAATCTGGCGGCAGACTTCTCTTCAAGATGAAGCCATTATGGGAAGTCTTTCTTCAGTACGTGCGCAGTCATTGCATCTATGTTGGACTCAAAGTGTGGAAAAACCGGATTTCATTTCCATTTCAGGACACGTAATCTGTCAGCAGGTACTTGATTATGATTAGGGTTTTGTTTTCTTAACTCATTTCACAAAAGAACTGATTCTGAGGTGGCTGCTCTGAGTGGAAAAAAAATATATAGAAGACTGTTTCAGATCCAGACGCATTTGGGAATGTGGATCCTCTAGTAAACCTTTCAGAAACAGTTGATATATCTGTACTTCTAATAAATATTCTACATTCTCCACCACATTCAGCCTGGAAACTCAAATAAATCTATTCACTTTATATCTAATACAACACAAGTGACTTTTGGATTTGGAAATTGACCAAAATCCTCATGATAAACACCAGTGTTTACTTTTCATTATGCAGGGATAAAAAGAGATAAACACACTCTGCACATCTCTGCACAAAATAAGGCCATAGGGAGAAAAAAGACTTTCTTCGGTGAAGGAACCATTTAGGAAAGCCTGACTCCACACAGCTGTGCCCCATATCTTCTAAAATGGCCCTGAGTGTTTGCAGAGCTCAGATTATTTCCGCAATAAATAAAGCAATGATGAGGGAAATCGAAAATTAACATCAAATCACACTGCCCAGCAAGAAAGTCGGTCCATTAGGCAAATGACTTCGTATTTATTGTTAATATGTGACAAAGCCAAGCCATTAAATTAACTGTAAATCAAATATTCCAAAAATCAAAAATTTAAGGAGTTGGAAACCCATGCTATGGCCTTTAATATCTAAAAGGCCCCCAAAGGACATTTAGTATTCATCCCTTTATACATACATCGATATAGCAGCCTGCAGCTCCCAGCAGAAGGACAGCCAAGGTAATATATCCTGCACATCACAGCTTTAGATGCAGTAAAATATTAATGGGACCCTCCTTGGGCAAAAGGTTACCTCTGCCCTCTGATGCTCCACGAGACAGAGCCAAAACTCGGCAGTCATTATGATCGGCCCCATAAAACAGGACAAAACTTTCCAACTCTTTTAACTGTGATTTACAACCTCACAAACTCCTCCAGATCCGGTGTAAATGCAAGGAGTGAAAGGACACGTGATATCAAACCAGCGTGAGCTACCAGAACCCACCTCAAGAGGGTTATTACGGAGGCAAAAGTCACAAAATATACTCTTTCCAACGCTTCCGACGTGCGTCATAGCGCATGTGGATAACAGGGTTTAGACACTTCCTACAGATTTACCCAAAGAACGAAACGGTTTTTTATCGGTCTCATGCAACACCAGCAAATTCAAATCCTCCTTACCATTACGTTTCCCTGCATTTTTGCCGTTTCAATGAGACTCTTTTCCTTCATTGTTCCTCTTTCCGCGGCTCTGGTCTTCCAGGAAAGGTTTGGATTTGCAGACTTTTTTCGACCGCGTCTTGTCAGCTCTCTGTCCTCCCCAGCCAGATCCGAGTCAGACCGTTAGGTTGTGCGCCACTTCATAAATGGGTGGGTTTACAACCGAACGATTGATCACAGAACAGGGAAAACAACGTGTGCCCTCCTCGATGCGCTCCTGAACGCGTGATTCGGTCGAGTTGGTCCGTCATGCGTGTAAAACACAACGGACAAACATATATATGTATATATCGATGAGGGGTTAAGTTGGACACCGTGCGCGCTTCTCCCGGATGCGCAGATGATGGTTTTTTTTGCCAGTTAATTTCGGTCAAAGAGAGATTCCCTCTTCCTTACATCCGTCAGTGGAGGATTGACAGTCGGAGCGTGTTGTGCAAACCCCGCAGGGACTCATCTGATCCGGGATGCAGAGCGCGTAAAAGGAATGATGGAATTGTGGAAATACCAAATAGATGTAATAACCCAAACACGCCTAATCTAACATATGGAGGATGATAGGATGCTGCTTTTAGTTGTAAATAAACTTTAAACACTGATGGAGATGTATGGATTTGATGTGGTTTTATCGTTTTATACATTTAGAGACTCCTTTATCTGCATACAGCTCTTTCCTAAAACTTTTTTTTCCAGCTGTTGCCTTGCACGTTGGCTTGTACAATATCTAGTTTCACAATCTGATCTAGCTAAAGCAAGATGAAAGCACTAGAAATGTAAATATGATGCTATTGCTCCACAGCTTTTATTGTAACAACAAATATCCTTATTCCAAACGAAACATGTCCAATGCCTAATGAAGCTGCAGTGCACTGAAAAGAAAAAAAAATACATTGATGAAAAACAATATACATGGTTCATTATTGATTTCCATTACTAATGCCACTTACAAATCACAGACATGTCCACGAAGACAATCTTATCCTGTAAAAAAAAATGGATCTAAGCAGTTAAGACAATGAATGGATGCTCACTATATCTAGGTGCCCCGAGTAGTTTAGATTTCCAGTATTTTTGCTAAAATATCCTTTATATTAACAGCTCTCTTCACTTCCTTTGAATTTAGACTCTCTGTGTTTACTGTACTCAATAAAACTGTATGCTGATGATGCTGCCGGAACGATGAGTATCCTAAACTCGCAGCAGTGCACTGAGTAGGTTTCCTCAGCTGGGGAGTGCAAACAGCATGTCTCACATAAATCTCATTTAAAATTGCCTGGTATTAATTACTGTGGATAAGGCTGTCAAAACAACCTAATGGGGGCATCGGGCTCCCTTGACTCCAGCTGGACTGCTGACAGAGGGAGAACGGAGAAGTTGTAAAGATAGGTAGCTGGCTGCACTACTTCCTTGTGTCTGCATTTTTGTCTTTACCTTCTTTATAATTACTCCACGATGTTATACTGTGAAAGGTAAGCCCAAAGAGTAACACTCCATAACAAATCATTTGCTTCTCAGAACACATAACTCTGGAAAGTACCAGTTTTATGCTTTGCACTGCATTTCATCAGAGTTTATGTACCCAACACAATATGTAAACTCCATTTGACCTCACATGCTGGCCTGCGCTACAGTTCCTACACTGAATTCAGCATTTATTCTCATACAAGATACAGTACATCAGTCCAAGTTGGAATTCATCATGTACAGGTGTGGCAGCCAAGGACATCTGTAGTAACAATGTTGGCCAGAAACAGGAGCAGACAGCAGCTGTCGAAAAGCTTGGAAAGGAAAAAAAAAAAAAAAAATGGCTGGCCAGGGATGGGTAACCCGCTCATACCCTGAAAAGCTCCAGAAAACAGGATGTGAGGGGGCAGAAGCAACAGAGGTGCACTGGGGGTTCTGCCGGGGAGAGAAAATCTGCTGGAGTGTGGAGCGCTGCAGTCAGACTCCAGTACGGAGGCTCATATTAAAAGGCAAAAGTGAACTGCAATAATATCATTACATAAAACTGCTCAAATGTAAGTCCTAGAAATGTAAGAAATGTTTTTTTTGTCCTAAATATAATAGATAAGATATACTATAGTCAACTGTACAATGAAATTGGGATAGCACCGACTGAAAACTACAACAAAAATAGGAATAAACATCTGTACCAAATATAACAAAAATATAAATAAAGACAAATGAAAAACAGTACTATCATACAGAAGCCCAGTTGTGCAAGTATTTCAAGGAATAAGGCACAGAATGCACATAATGATACTGCACATATAGTTCTTTTTGCATGTTTTGTTAGACGTACAGATAATTTACTGGTTTGGATTGGAGTTGAATGTCCTGACTGGTCCTGGATAGAAACTGTTTTTTTTTAGTCTGTTCTGATTTTTGATGTGTTTATAATTGTGTATGTTCTCACACTCATCCATCCATCCAGTTAACATACAGTATCTATGCTATGGTGGCTGATGAGAGGCAAATCAAAAAACAATGTTGCTATTATAGGTACATTTTTGCAAACCATGGACACCTCTGTGGTCAATTCTAAACCAAAAAAGTGTGTCATGTCAATATACTGGGCATTAGGCAATTTTATTTTGTCATATCATCTACATTTGAGGAGGATTGTACTGTTTGTTTCATTAAAAAAAATATAAAGAACAACTCTGTCCAAACTAAACTAACCAGTTAAACAAGGCTAAAACTTGATTAAACAGGGTAATTATGATATTCTTCAGTGAGCGCTGCACTAGCCTATAGGTTTGTAGTATTTGGCTAGGATAATGTTAGGATATGTTAACATCTGTCCACACTAAATTGTTCAATTTCAGTCCACATTAACTTCCAGAGTTTGTGTTAACTTGTTGTTTTGCTGCCATTGAAGAAAAATATGATGAAGAATAGCTCTAAGTCCAGCTGCGGTCTGACTTCTGAACTCCAACATGCAGTGAGTCTAATTTACACAAATACTTTAAAGTTATGCTAGAGTGTAAAAATGTATTTGATTTATTATAAAAGTCTGGGAGGACGAATTAGGCCGCCGCACTCGGGGTAATTAAAGGAAACACTGCTGCTGTACTATTCACTTCATCTAGATTCTGTCCACAGTGTAATAGTGTTGGTCCAAAATAATGCAAAAACGCAATGTTTCTCATTAGATATAACAACAAAAGCATCCAGAAACATGACAAAACAAGAGAAAAACTTATACGTTGGTTGTAACTTGCTTACATTTTATTATTGATGTGAAAATCATTCAAATCATGAATCATGATTTAATGTTAAAAGATGATCCATCATATTTGTCTTTCCTAACTTTGCTGGGGGCAGATGGCAGAGATCAGGGTATGTATCTGACTTCCCGGAGTTTTTAGGAAAAGATCACGGTTTGGTTTGGTTTAAATGTTTCTAAATACATTTTGAATAAGAAAAAAAATATGGAATCATATCTTTGCAGACTTGTTCTGCAATAAACCAAGCGTAGTATTTTTCCCTAAAGGTTATCTAAACCTAAATCACTGGAACGCTGTATGATTTATCACGATTTATTAGAACCACAGTTGAAGAGCAGTGTAAGCACTATAATATCTATAAAATGGAAGTAGAAAAGTAGATATAGAACATGTTTTGACAGTACATCAGTTTAGTTCTATGCACAGGAAAGTTTTGAGCATCTATATTAAGTGTATTATGCAGAACATTTTCATTGTATTTTAACACAAGTTCTTAATTATCAGTAGCAGATCAGACGTATTTGATCAGTTTTTGATCTTCTATTATAACCCAGTCTGTGTTTGCAGTTCAAATCTTGTATGTTTGTACATTCGTCTGTATTTCAAAGACTCTGTGTGATCCAAGCCAAGACTCTTTGACAAGTTTTAAAGCCATTTAGACAAAAGTGATTAAAACCCACCCAAAACCAGGACTGACTGGCCTGGATCCCCAGTGGAGTGAATCCAGAAAACAAGCTTCATTCTGTGACGGCAGTCATCCAAGACAATAAACTCAACTGACACCTACAGAGGACAAATCGATGGGTTCATTATCAACTTAATTACCAACCATGATACCGTAATATCCTGTTATCGCTGTTGCCGTTTGCTGGTTTGATGACAGCCTGAGAGATACTGGATGCGTTTCAATGAAGAATAAATATGCTGTAAGTAATATCACAGTGGAATTACAATGCATTTAATACAGTAAACCTGCTGCCACTAAATCCTTCAGTGATTGTCTTCAACTGAATTCTGTTATTGAAGAACACAATAAGAAGCATTTGCTGTACTGTTGAACAGAACAGACATAAAAAAAATGTGGCTTGGAATTTTAGTGATGTTAAATCATACGTAAACTGTAGCTGTACTTGAAAATGAGACTATTACTGAACAGCGGGAAGCATCTCTTTGCAGATATACAGTATGCCTTAACATTGAGTTGCATCCCCAAGATCTTTGTGTGAATCTGTGCTCTTCCCAAAGTGTCGGATGCACTTCTCTGTTGGTGGGGAGCTTCGTAATCTAGATAAGAGGTTGGCGCTGACCTTCCCCACCCTGGCCTGTCACGGCGACAGATCGTTCGCATCTTTAATGAATTCAAGAGCATGAAAAAAGGTGCACAGGCATGCAAAGTGCACATTAATCTTGCAGCTTCGACGCAGGAGGTCTATTAGCGGTAACGCTGCTTCATACGGCGCAGGAAGAAACACAAACTAATGTGGTGTTTGGTGTGAAAAATGCCAGTATGTTTGCTGGAATACATCACCATACAGTATTTTGTCTATAAAACAGTTTTAGCTTGTTTATTTGGGCTTTTATGCAGACACTAAAGCGCTGCAGGTTGTTAAATCAGAACCACTTTTGGGTGAAAAGAATCATGATCCTTTAAATCCTGATTTCTGCAGTTCTGCAAATGTACTCCAACTTTAACACATCCTCATAAAATATGAGCTACAGTATATTGTAAACTGTACTACTGCCTTACAGACAGGACCTTCCCAGTGACAGTTGGCAAAAGAGAAGTTACTGTAATTATTTTCCAACTTAAGGGGACTTTTGGTTCCCTCCACCCCCATGACATAGTCAGTAAGCACATCTGAATATTAATGGAACAGTTGCCTTGAACAGCAGGCGTTTGTCAGGAACTTGGATCA
The DNA here is from genome assembly GCA_037367365.1 of Apogon talboti. Classification (NCBI taxonomy): domain Eukaryota; kingdom Metazoa; phylum Chordata; class Actinopteri; order Kurtiformes; family Apogonidae; genus Apogon; species Apogon talboti. The sequence continues at coordinate 3,691,092 of JAPQRQ010000014.1, read as the reverse complement.
GATTCATCACTTTAACCTGCTCTGCGGTGCTCAGGGACGACTGATGAGTTCCCACAGCACAGCAGCTGGCTTGAGTTTCACGACTCACACTTGAGCAGTTTACAAGGAAGTAAACACAGTAGTAAGGAGAATGCAAGGGAAAAGAAAATCAGTGCATGCATATATTATTAGGTCCAAGTTTTTATTTTGCCTTTTAATAGATTTTTTTACCATTATTTATCACTTATGCTGTTGCCAACTTTTCTACCGAGAGAGAGGAAAAAAAAAAACACTACAAGGAATTATATGTCTCCTGCAGAAGGAGTAATTTGTTCTGACATGCATGGATGTCCAAAATCTTATGGGAAATGGAATCATTTTTAACCCACAGAACTGTAGTGACAGGTTAAAAAAGAAAAAAAAAAAAAGTCCACAATTTTTTCAGGACTGCACTCTGTATATGCCTTCTTAATGAAAATGAGAAATTGTAGTGTCAGTCAAGATTATCAATATGCAATTCACATTTGTATTTTGTCAGCAGTTCCTGTAAAGTATCTCCATGTAGGTACATTAAACACAGGGAGCAAAGCTGTGGGAAAACACACTCCTCACAGATAGCAGACCTCCTTCTCTGTTGGCCTTTCTGAATCTTAGCTTCATCACCATTTATATATATGTCCCACTACTGTCAGCGGACTGCAAAATGATTCGACCTGGTTACTCAGTAATGCTAACAACCATTAAGGCTGACTGATGGTGCAGAGGAGCTTCTGCACGTGCATGGATGACTCATGATTATCCATCAGTGAGTGATAAAGTGATATGGAGTACATGGCACCTCTGTTTTTCTAAACTCTCTGATGACTATCATATGGTGCCTGTGTACCCTCAGATAAAATCTAATTAACCAAATCTGATTAACACCAATATGCGCACTTGATCTTTTTGTTGTTGTTGATCTTAAACAAGTGTCTCTTCTCCCTATCCGATGATTATCTGTTAAAAGGATGAGTATTATTATTATATACTGCATGTGTTCGTATCCAAACATTTGTATCTGAAAGTTATAGGTGTGGTTTGATTTATGAGAAAACCACATATTTGTAGACACGAAGACATGAGACAGAAAAGGGGATATTCAGCTTCCTTATTTTTATTTTTTTTTATTAAATATGACAGAAAAATCAGGTCGACGACCTTAACTTGAGAATCCTGGTCTAAAACGCCATGGTTTGCTCTGTGAAGTAAAAGAAAATAAAGCTGTGCATCATGGCAAACAGTGCCCTTCAGCCATTGTAAAACACTTGTAAACCACAGCTCCATGTGGTTTATTGCTTTTGTAGAACAGTTACTACTCATACCGGGCAAGTCTTCATAAAATAAACAAACGGTAAAAAATGAAACTTTCGTCCACCAAACAATGTTCGTCAATGACAGAGCGGTTACTATGAAACACACAGATGCGATTAAAGATTGGGTTGATTATTAAGATTCAGGGTACTGCTGTAAATCATACAAATTGTTGAAGTAGTCATCAAATACTGTACGTTAGGACTCCTCCTTGCTAGTACAGGGCTTTTTGACTGTGGAATGGTGTTTTGTTGCACAGGGCCAAAGAGCAAAGATACTACTCCAGCATTTTCTCTCATTTTACTCTGGGCGACAGTAACATTACAGGGATATTCACATTTATACCCCGTCACACATGATTTCTTTTGCCTCTGGGCCAGCATAAGAGGGGTTTGTCAGCACACCAGGTCTGAAAGCAACGAATGGACCACAGTCCAGTTCTCTCTCATTAATTTTAGTCTCCTGTCATTTTTTTGTCTTCCTCCTCTGTCCTGTCCATCTCTTTCTAACGCTCATCAACACTTAGTCACGCAATATGTCAAAATTACAGCACAGTTGAGCTTTTTGCAATATTTTTTGCACAGTAATATTGATGTAATTAGATTAGATTAGTTTAGGTAGAAGTTTATTGATCCCTTGGGCAGAGCCCTCAGGAAATTAAGGTTCCAGAAGCAGCACAACACCGAATGTGTACATATAAGAAATATTGCAAGACAAAAATGAAAGAAAATAGTTATAACAATAACTATACAAACAGTAGGGAAAAACAGGAAATTGCACATTAGAAAGTACTGCTGGAAATAAATAATAAAGTACTAATAATAAATAATAATACTAAATGCAGTAATACTTGTGTTTATAGAATATTTTCACAAGTAAACATCAACAAACTACTAGCTTTACTGTTTAAAAAGTGCCTTCACACACTTTGCATGCAAACCAAGTTCATACATGCAGTACATGGTGTACATTTCCATGCAGTCCTTATGTATTCTATACCTCCTTTAAGGGATCATTATAAATTGAATCACATTGTCAAAGGACATCTCTGTCTGCCTGCAATCATTCATTCTGTGCCTTTATGACGCATATATTCTTTGCAAGAGATTGTATCTGCAACATACTGGCCGACACAATGATTTATCAGTGATTTAATGCACTTTAACAAAACACACTAATTGCTTTAATCATAGAGCCAGGCTAACGTCTGACACGGAAATTTCCAGTGTATCGGTGAATAATGACACATGGCAGCAAAGCTTCCTGACATCCCCTTTGTAATTTTTGCTACTTTGAAATGAGGCGCATTCAGATACGCTAGTGGAAAAGGGCTGTCTTTCATTACCGAAGCCTGTAGACGCTGGAATGAACGCCCATTTGGGAAGATTAACTACAGGAATATGCTTTAGTGTCTGATAACTGGAGAGTCATATCACATCGCCCAAGGTGGTTTCTGGGGCAACAGTGTGGCCATCAATCAGCTGGGTGTAATCTGACTAGAAATCGTTGTCAGCATGCAAATTAGTGTCACATTTCACACACTGCCTGTGTACGCCACAGAAAAATTGAAATATGTAAAAGCTGATCTGTATAGCACATACGGGCTGTTTGTGTGCTTCTGCATGGAATGTTATGTATGAGTTACAGACAAACAGAGCCTTTGGATAGTATGACGTTGCTGACTGTGATGTCCATTTCATATGTCTATCTTTACATATACACTTGTATCTGAAGTATTTATAAACCAAGTCACCAGAAAAAACAGTATAGAGGGACATGAGTAATAGTGATGGAGTCGTATGTGTAATAGCAACAAAGGGATATTTGCAATATAATCATGTGCAAACCATAATCAATTAATGCTTGGTGGCTTGCCTTGGTTCCCTCAGCTTTTTTTTTTTTTTGTATGTCTTTGTTTAGTTATGGTGTTATGTTATTTGTAAGTTTTGGGTGTTTTTTACTGGCCAATCGGACTCGAGATGGAAATTATTGGCTAAATTCTCCCGTATTTACGTGTAAATGTTCGTTAATATGAACTGTCCCATTTTAAAAATCAATCAATCAAAATTGCAGTTGTATGATTTTGTAAACCATAGATATCTATGCTATCAGCATGAACTGAAAATATTTGTACTATAGTTTATAAAGTGGCGATTTCAGCAATTTACAGTATCAGGGGGTTGCTAAGTCTAACCAAAAGGCTTTACACACTTAACTCTTTATGACTAAAAATAGTCACATGCCCGATAAAGGATTAACGTTTGCAGAAATTACCAAAAACAGTCACTTGCCTGATAAAGGGTTAAAACAAAAGTCTCTGGAAGCAGAAAGTTCAGGATTTTGTATATTCACCATCTTATCCCAACCACCACCTGACTACTATACATATTGCTTGCACACATAAATACTGTCACTATGAAATGTACTTTACTTTACTCCGAAACACAGAGATGACATTGTACACATCCAGGATTTGCAGAAATGAGTGATGGCGGCATCTTTGTCTGCTGTCTGCTACTAGTGCCTGTGAGAGTGTGACTTGGTGGGATTTAGGGGCATTTAACAGAAATGCAGTGTAATATTCAGAATTATGAATTCATTACTGAAAATCACATTAGAATCAAGATGCTTTCAGATGAGCTGTTGGTATCTACAGAAGGATCAGGTCTCCTGCATATATAGTATATAGTAACTCAAAATGGACTTCCCCTTCTACTTATGTTTCTGTTGCATGGTGGAAGGCATCCTGCTTTACAGTCACCTCCTACAGCATGTTTAAGTTATTATCCCCTTAAATGAAAAACCCAGAACAGACAAGCACACACTAACCAGACATCCATTACAAGGAACGGAGATTAGGCATAATCATTTGGGTTCAATCTGCAACTTAAATGTTAGATATCACAAAAAAAAAAAACCAAAAAAACCACACATTTTACCTTTAAATCATGCAAATTTCTCCAAACAGTCTTCCATCATGTCATGTATAATTCTAATACAGCAGTTATCCAAGATGTATTCTATGACACCAAGTACCTAATCAAAGCAAGACATTAAATAAATGCAAGCATCAGGTTTTATCGCTAATGCACATGGCTTATTTCCAAATGCAGAATTAAAATATGAACGGCTATTAGAGAAAAACAGAACTGCATCCATAAAAGAGGCTTAGAATGATTAAAGTCTTAAGAATTATAATTCCAAATTCTTGAATGTTTGTGCTGTGGTGCACTCATTAAGGCACAAACTAATTTATTATCATCATTAAGTGAAAAGTTAATGATGCTAAAAGATTTATCCATGGGGCAGCGGCACTTTGGAGCCCTGAAGAGAAACACCCATGCAACAGAGTGAACACTTGTACACACTAAATCTATAGCTCAAATCAGGTTGCTGAAAGGACAGGGTTGAGTAGGCTTCTTCTTTTCAATGCACCTGCATATGTGTCCCACTTTCTGTTGTCTACACCTTGCTGCTCATTTTAGATTGGGCTGTCTCTGGAGGTACCAAGCCCATTAAGTGAAACTAATACAAACAGGCAGCGGGGTGAGGTTCAGCTGTAGTGAAATATTAGAAAGTACGGTGCTTTTGTTAAACTTTAATGACGGCTCAAGTTTTAAATCGAGTCGAAAAGAATGCCGATAGCTTCCCTGATCTTCTCACCTGTGTGATTCCCTGCCATTTTTTGCACCAAACAAGCCTCTTCCATTATTATTGGTGGCCAGTTCGCAGCACTGGCCCTGCGGTGTTTATCCATCTGTATTAATGTGCCTGTATGTCCATAGATGTTTTGGCTGCACAGAATGGATCTGTGTTTGCATGCCTCCTGAGGATGATTTACAAAGCATTGATTTGGAGGCTCACAGGCTGGAGCACAATAAAACTGTTGTTTATGTTCAGACAGCGAGTGTTCATTGTCAAGAGGAATGGCATCTTGTTTTAGGGCAATGTAGAGCACCATGGGAGTTAAGGCGACAAATCATCTCTTTTTAACTGCCAGGGACACAGGGACAGTTGAAGCTTATGCCATCAGTTATACAGCAGCTTTTTGCAATAAGTCAATACGATCACCTCCACCAGTTGTATGAATATGGGCCGTGGCAGGGCCATGCTATACATTTCAATAAACTCTGCAGATTGGAAGTGCAGCGAGACAAGGACAGAGCTCGGAAAACAATATGTAAAGTCACGGCCAAGCCAGCAGACTACCAAGCAGTCGGGCCAAATAGGGCTAAATGACTGCCTTAGTTCAAATGATTATGTGCAGCACATACACTGCAAGTCCAAGTGCTTAAATTCACTGTTAAAGGAGGTAATGAAAATCCCCCTACTATTCACAAGGTACTTTAAATTCTTACAGTGGCATAAAATAAGCATAGAAAACCCCGCACGTCGGCAGGTTATCTTAAGAGGCAATCCAAACCTATTTATCAAAACAATCAAATGTTCTATATAGACATAAGACACATTTTGCAGACAAGAAGATGAGAACTAGAGTATTAAATGGGAAATACTTGTGCAGCAACCCTTAAAACTGGAGGCTGCGAATGTGCCGTGGGTTAACTGATCACATTCAAAGCATGAACAAAGCTAATACGCTTTCACCTGGAATCAAGTGAAGTGATTCTAATTAAAGGAATTGACCTGAAGGTGTCTTTGTGGCTCGGAGTATGTCAGCGCGCAGAGACACGTACAGGAAACCCGGAGCTAACATAAAGTGTTTTTACTGCTGAAATGATCAGCTTAGAAGATGGATTTAAAGGATTTCAAAGACCCTGGAACATACTTAGAAGTGTGATAAGGAAGAGAAGGAATTATGGCATCGTGTTTTAGAAAAAATCATTGGCAGCTCTTTCTAAGGAGCACTTGTGGGTCCTTAAGAAGATGCTTCTATACTGAGTAAAAAGAACAAACCACAACTTCAAGTTAAAGTGCATAAAAAGTGATGCATAGTTAAATGAAACGGCTACATAAGAAACCTCTAAAAGTCCTTGCGTACATGCTTGTAATATTGCTAAATTTCAACTTAACAGTTATAAAACACCTAAAAATATTAGATAATACAGGTTCAGTTTGAGATGTTAAAGTGTACACACACTGGAGATACCAAATTAGACTGCCTCATGTTAATTTAGAAATACATTCTTTTGCAAAACAGTCAAATACGTCCTTGATCGTCTCTCTCAGGCTGAATGGACATGGGTTCACTGAAGTATCTGTCAGCAGCCTCGAAAAGCCAACCCACACATTTCGCTTTATCTCACTGTGGTCTGGACAGGCTCAATCCGCATTTGTTTAATAAGCTACGGGCACAGTTCTGAATCGCACGTGGACGATGGGCAGAATCTGAAGGTTAAAGGGAGAATGCACCCACACACAAAATTTACATTGTTCTGCTCCAATTATATCCACAAACACGGACCGCAACCTGGCTAGAGTGGAAATCATCACACAACCACACAAGGACATCCTTTTTCAGGTTAGTTTCCAACAATAATTACACAAAATTTAGTCTTAAATTGAATAATACCCCTGTTTTCAGGTTCCATTTCTGCCAGATCTGGGTATAAATTAATGCAAACTAAAAAAAACCCACCATTTTCCTTATTTGTAGCTCTTTCAATAACATATATATTGAGAATATTTTTGGTTATATCATTGTTTACCAGCCTAGAACTACTTTATTCTGAATATCCGGCATAAATGCAGCCATTAAACTTGCCATGAATCTGTTTTTGCAATGCATTTGAATTCTGAAGAATAACTGTAGAAGGTTTCACTCCAACCAGGGTTTCTTCTTTTGGAACAGGGTCAAAGAGAGTGGAAAGTATAAACTTTTAGGAGTTGGAAACCTAAAGTTTGGAGTTAAAAGTTCTCCTAAAATGCAGAACAAATAACTAATCAAATAATAATTCTAAATGATGTGGGAACCAATAAAACGTGACAGAAGTTTGAGTCAAATTATATAGATTTAATGATTATTGATAACTCCAGTAACTTCAGAAAAGTGAGCTGTTCACTGAAAAATAGATTTCCTCCCTCTATAAGAAAATAAGAAAAGACTTTCCAGTGCATGTTTACGAATCAACAAAAAGTTCAATGGCATGGTGATGAGTTGACGTGTTGGGTAAGTGACACATTCTGGAAAATGGTGAGTTATTGACTTCAACGTCTGTCACTAGGAGGGTTTTTCTAAAGTGGTAAAACCTTTTTCCTTTTTGTTTGGAAAATGGGAAAGTTTTCCTGGGTTGTATACTGTTCCCTCAACTATCTGAAGAAAAGGCGATTACAATCAACATATTTTAATAAATGCATAAAAAAATGTCCATTATCACATTTAAAAGTATGATAGTATCAGAATCAGAATACTGTTTTTAATCCCAGGGGGATATTTTTGGGTGTTACAGTTGCTCCATTCAAGTGTAATAAAAAGTAGCAGGAAAGAAACTATCAATATGACAAAAAGGGGAAAAAAAATATACACACACATACATACGCACATTAAAATACTCCGCTAAGACACAATTAGAACGACAATTTGTACAGTATGTACTTGACAATATATTATCAATATAATAAACAAATGTATATAAATAAGTCTGTAAAAATATCACCGTGTGTAATTCTAATTATGAGGTTATAAGGTGGAAAGTGGTAGTACTTTAAGTTTAGGAAACAAACACTTCACTAAGTGAGCAAAATCAGGTAATACAAAATAGAGTGCCACAACACCGGGGTCATGTTGCAATTGCAAACCACAGAAACCCACTAAGTGTTACAATTCTTCCAAAACAATGGGTTTTTCATTAAGGTACTAATCAGAGTTTTGTCAAGCCCTGCAGGTGGCACAGAATTTGACAGAGGTGACCACCTGGCAAATCTCTACGGAGGAAAAACCCTGTTTTAGTAATAAAACCTGCTCGAATTAGTCTGTCAGTTTGACTTTCCTTTCTCTCCCTGAACCAAAAGCAGACTGATAAAAATATCGACACTATGAAGAACAAAGACACCGTACGCCTGTGAAGAGGTATGGCTGTTTGTATATGCCTCTATGGATGTCTGACCAAGGCCATTCAACACATACATTGGCCCCAAGCACTGATGCGTGGGTTTCAGACATATAAGGATAAACACTGTGACTCAGGGAGGTGAATGCGCCCTTCCTTTTTCATCACATTTTCCAGTTCAGCTGGGTGTTACTGCTGCGAGATCAAATACCCCTACAACAAAAAGCATCTTTGTTTTTGTCTTTTTTCCAGGTTGTCCTATATAAAGAAAAACAATACTTGCACAAAATGACTCAAATTGCTGAGAGTAACTGACTTGCTGCTGACTGACATGATGTGTGTTTTCCAAAGCCGGGGTAAAGAATTAAAACAATTTTGTTGTTGTTGTTGTTGTTGTTGCCGTTACGATGATGGTTTTCCTAATACTATAATTTTCAAAAGAGGAAAGCTTCAGAACTCAAATCCATACTCGCAATGCAAACTATTCCATTTAAGTCTGGCCATTAGGAAACCATTATTTTAATGGTCTCACCATTTCAGACGCCTCATTATGCACCAACTTTGCTGAATGAGGAGTGCGACTCTGAAGACGCTGAAGATCATGAACTCTTTCATCCAGCAGAGGGCAAGCTTTAACCTGACCCGCGGCCCTCTGCTCTCTCACATCAGCAAGTTGCAGAAAAATCTACTGAGACGCACCAGTTTAAAAACTCATTAAATGAGCATTTAAAAAAAAAAAAAAACTTACTGTACTTACATCACAGAAACACAAAAAAATGTGGTGTTCAGTTGCGAAGTGGAGGGATTCTTTTGAGTAGGTGCTGACGGTGTCTGATACTTTCGGGGTGCATCGAGTTCAGTGTGTTTTGATGGATATCGAGGCCTCTGGGGGCACACAGTGGATGTGCTTGTGATTCTTGATATGCCTCCAGCGTCTTTCTGCGACCAGCGGTGGCTGTTTACTGTTGTGGCGCCATTTGTCTCATCGGGCCTTGTTGACTGCTTGCGAAACGCCACCAGATGGGCTGTCATGACCCGAGCGTTTTGCAGAGCCAACTGTTCACTCAAAGGGCCAGGGAGGTCTGGGTGACTCATGCAATTACACCCCCCGCGGTGTCAATCATGTCATGAAAACACAGAGCCGCCGCCGACCGCCGCCGCCGCTGCCATTCTGCAGCAGAATAACCACCAACGCGGCGCATGGTTTGGCGCCGATGCTCATTCGTGTAAGCATCATGTAGTGTCTGTATGCTATAATACAACACTGTGTCCTCAAGGATTTCCTGTGTGTTGTATGAGGTGAGGTGGGGGTGGGGGGAGCGTGGCTGCAGCACCTGATGATTAAGTGTGCACACCAGTGGGCTATTGCAAACAGAAAATGCCACTACAGCAGAATTAGCAATTTGCACCACATTTAAGGAAAAAAAAAACACACACACTTCACCTACTGGTATTAGATGTGAGAAAATCTATTCTGTGTTGCATTATTCATTGTACAGAGGTAGAGCTTTCAGATGTGGATCCAAATGTAATTTCATTGTGTGCACTGTGAACAAGCGGCTGAAGAGTTCCCATACAAATACAGAGACAGGCACAAGGTATAAGCCTATTTGTTGTTTCCAGACACAGAGCAAAGAAAGACTCAAATGAAAGACTTTTATGCATGAGAGCAGGACTTCAAAAAGCACATACTCTACCGCTCTATCCGGCAAGAAAGAGGGAGTTCAACTTGACCAATGCGATGAGCGGTGGCCCCTTCCTCGAGAGTCACCGCGATGTGAAAATGATTACGGGTGCTAATGAGCGGCAGAAGGCCCAGAGTTCAGAAATTCAAAGTGCAAAGATGACTGAGATAGGCATTCTTCTGCCATTTTACCAAGAGCTCAAAAGAGGAGGAAAAAAAAAAAAGAAAAGAGAAAAATCAATGATCATTTCCATAGACTCCAGTGAGGGAGTTGGAGTGATAACTGTGCATTACAATAGGCCCACAGTGTAATGAGAACAGGGATCAATACTTGGCAGATTCCTGTTGGCTTTTGCTCTGCTGTTGGCCAACAAAACTGCTGTAATTAAGAAATCTAACCTCAGTCCAAATACCTTTCAGCTTAGCTCCTACATGCTCCGTGAAGTGTCTGTTTAGCCCTTTAACTCTCTAAAAACTGAACCTCATGCTTATTTGTATTCTGAAGTGAGGTCAATATGTAACTATGGAAGTAATCACATGCACATGCAGGCACACACGCAACAAATATATGACATAATGAGATGTTCAAATACACCTCAGGGCACCTCCAATTATTTGATACAACAGAAGTTCAATACTTTGAACTGTCAGATTGTCAAGTGATCGGTTTATATTTAGGCAGCAGCAGTTAATGCATATTCATAGAAGGCAACCATCAATTTAGTGGGGTTTTTTTCTCACCATATCTCTACTGACTCACAGAAATTAAAGTTTCATATTCCAATTATGAAACTGTAATCAGAGGAATTTGGGTATTTTCTGAGCTTTGCAGATGCAGAGATTAGCAAAGTACCAAATGGTTCGGAAACTATGTAAGCTAATTGGGATTTACTGTGCACACACAGGGCTGCAGGGCTGTCAAGGGCCAAGATAATCAAACTAGCCTGCTGTGACCGAGACAAGACGGAAGAAAGGAGCAGCATGAGCCGTACTGAAAAAAAAAAAAAAAAAGTTAAGCTCTGAATTCATCTCAAACACAATTTGACTCCAAAAATCGTTGGTATTTTTAAGCCTGCTGAAGTGGACTCCTGCAAATAAGCAAATAACTATTAAACACAATTTATCTGTTCTAACTACCAATGAGAGACTAAAACCTATGGACTGAAATACAAAATAAAGTCAAAAATATATACTGTGTGTTGTAATTAATATACAAGTTATTTATGAGGCTGATATTTGTTTGTGGTTAATGGTGAAGACTTTGAATCATACAAGTGCTGAGGTCTCATCTGAGGTTTGCAGTACCACACTGCCCTCTGGTGGTTGTTTCATGTCCAGACACTATATTTATGATGCATAATACATACCAATGTAATAGTATACATCAGTATGCAATAAAAACCACTACACTTTCTATGAAAATCTGTCTTCTTTGTATCTCTACTAAAATATGCATATGTACTTTTATAAAGCCCTTGATGGGAAAGAACCTTCCACTGCATACAGATTATGTTCTTACACTAAACGGAAATTTTTACAAATAAAGTATTTTTTTGACCACTAGATCTAATCTTCTGTGTCCATGTACATTAAATGACTGGTGTATTTCTAATCCTTAACCTTCTTTAACTACTTTTACATACATATTTCTGTGTATTTTTTAATTATTCACTTTTAGTTTGCATATTTTACTTGTGTTTTATGTATCTGTCACTTGCGAAATCAACTTCAACCCTTCAATGATCTTCTAGTTTGAATGAAATAAATACATATACATACATTTCCATTTCTCATTGGGATTCTCTGAACCACTCACACAAAAATAATAAATTAGCATTCAAATTTGTAGAAAACTGAGTATGGAATGCTCTTTTTCAGTTTACAAACCAAGCCTTCATCTATATATATATTTATATATAGCTATATATATATATATATATATATATATATAGCCAGACAATCCCCAGGTCCCTCTTTAGGCAGATGGTGTAACACAGTATAGCCAATTTGTCTGATTAATATGAGAATAATTTCCTATTTCATTTGTGTGCACCCATTCTCCCTCAGTGTTATCTGTACTACTGCAAGGAAGCTCCTACATTTCCCAGAAGGACTTTGGAGAGGGGAGATTAAGTGTGCAGCATGAATACAAAAGGAAACAATGTGATGGTCTAAAAAGATCCGAGAAGGAGCGGCTGTACAGCTATAAACATGCCATTCACACATTCGCACTGCATGATGGTTTATAGAGGCTATTATCAGCAGACGTGCTCAACTATCTATGGTTTCCTTTGAGTTTTGAATATAGCTGGTGTTAATATGGGTCTAGGTCAAAATAGAACAAAAATAAAGTTGTCGGCAAGGTAGCTTTGCATGTTAACCCTTTATCGGGCAAGTGACTATTTTTGGTAATTTCCGCACTCATTACAACACAGTGACAGGAACCGTTACAGTGAGGACAGTGAGTCAACAATCTCAGGTCCACTGTGGTCTACAGGGTCTGTAAGGTCCACCTCTGCATGAACAGTGAGTGTACCTGCTTTGTTAGGTACCATGAAGTAATGGTACTAATGTCAAAGTGATAATGTGCATGTTGACAGGTGTCTGGATCAGCACTTATGTTGTTGTAATGTTCTAAAAGTGATGTTCTAATGTTCCTTTTACAAAACATGCATTTCTCTTGGATTTTTTATATATATATATACCTCTTGTATTTTTTTTTTCTTGCCACATACGGGCAAGAAACCAAATATGGTAACTTCATTGACCTTGATTTTTGACAGAACAATATATATTTATTTTTTTTCATTTTCACGAAAGTTATAAAGTCTTGTTATGTCCTCCAATAACACGCTACGGTTGGAAATTTAGAATTTCAGAGTATTTCTATGGGTGACCAATAAAGGGTTAAAAACATGCAAAGTGCAGGAATAAAAGTCTCAAGGAGGCTAAAATGAGCTCAAGACACGGTGGGCTCCCTCTCATTTCATTTCAGGTGTTTACAAATCTGTCAAAGCTGGTCACGAGCTGACGGCCATGACCATGTGTGGTTTATCCTGTTGGGAGGCCTGTAGAACACATGCAGCCCCAATCAGAGTGTCATTAATCCACAATGAAATGTCTCCATGGTCGACTGTCAACATCACTGGAAATAGCAACTCCTCGGAGAGTGAGGCGAGCCATCAGAGTGAAATTATCCGCAGTCGTGCGCTTTAATCGGGCACAAACACAAACCCAAGCAGGTTGAAATTGCAGACGATCCTGCCAGCGGGCTAAAAGCAGCCACAGGACGGATGATGAAACGGACACTGGTGTCTGTAGGCAGAAGTGTTTAGTCTGAATCTATTTTCTCTCTCAAAGTTGATTTGTAAGTGGAGATGAAAACCGTCCCAAAATTAGAACAAACAGTGAGGGAGAGGAGAGCACAAATATAATGGGTAACAATATTCAGCGTACATAAACAGAGCTAACACTAACAGGTCGTCTGCAGGTTTGAGGAAGCGGAATTTATAACATTTCAAGACATTTTTGGCCAAATTTAAGACAGTCACAATGGTCCTCATTGTTATTGTCTTGAACCAGTCTTAACTATGTTGCAATACCAGCTAACATTACATTTCCATTTTTCCATGACTAATGTTTTTGCTATACTGACATTCAAACTGCTAATGATTAATAGAGGCTCCACCCATTTCCATCTCTTATGATAAAATGCTAAAGAATTATCACATTAGATTTCCAAAGCAAATATATCAGTCTCATTTATTGTGTCTATGGAATTGAGTGTGAGATTTAAGGATTAATTATCAATTTTAAGGAGAAGAATAGGACTTCACAGTCACCCTGTACTAGATAAAATTGAAATGTGTACTTCTGACAACTTTTGGTTCTACTGGGGGATTAAATATTACAATTTCTCTGTTTATGCAGTGAGTTTAACAATGTATTTTGCTGGTGTGCTATATTAAAGGCTTGTTTAGTAGAAAATATTATGAGCTAAAAGGAAGAAAATAAGCTGCCAGTGTCTGCCAGAGGAAAATCAACAACACAACAGTTTTAATTCACATCCAAACCCATCAGAGCTCGTTCAACAGATCATTCTAAACACACGCACTTCTTAGATCAATATACATCAGCTAAATATTTGTAGCTTGTAAACAGTGGGAGACCTGCCGTGGGTATTCCGCGTGTCATAGCTGCCGGTGATAAGTATGCTTTGTATTTCATCTGCACTGATGTTGACAGAGCCAGATGTGTGGGGAACAAGAGGAGCTCCCCTGCAAACGCCAACCTAGTATCTCCTCTAATGACTTCACTGCAAATACTCAATCAGTCTCATTCTGACACTCAATTCCTCCCACATTCTCCCTATCACTTTCACCCTT
>JAPQRQ010000014.1:3650920-3661189 GCA_037367365.1 Apogon talboti | reverse complement strand
CCTCTGAACGTCCAAATGGGTCATATCTGATGACCATGAAAAGACGACAAACTACATTTTACACCAATTATTTACATATATTGATAGGATTAGTGGATCAACAGGTATTAAGCAGTTTATATCAGTAGATGGTTTAGGTAGACGGTGGATGTTTGAGTCTTTATGGGTTAACTAGGGGTCAAATTATCTCTATTTGGCAACATGTTTATTGTCATAAATTTTCCAGTTATAACAGAGATTAGTCTAAATACCCCTTACTGTACATCCTTCTCAGATATTTCATAACACCAGCACTACAACAGGCCAGAGAAAGAGAGGATAACACCATTTTCATGATTTTTGGCATTAATCTTTATTGAAAGACAATTAGAGAGTATGGAGAAATCTCAAAAATTAAGACAAGTTTTGCACTTTAATAAGTGGCTGGAACTGATTCAGGGATCTTATAGACTCTGTATATTTAGAATAAGGCTAATTGTGGGTAAAAAAAAGAAATAAAAAAAAAAAAAGCCAAGGATCGCCTATTGTAACAGTTGGTTTAATGTGATGCATGACATTTATTTAATGGAAAAATTAACACTGACTTTGAGACGTAAAAGCATATCTTTGAGGAATGCTGGAAAGGATGGATTGAGTTTATTAATCCATATAGAAGAGACTTAAGTAAAGAAGTTTTAATTATACTTTAATCCCCATGGCTCACTGTCACACAATGACTGAAATTATAGACTTGAGGGCGTTTTCTTCCTATATTTTTTTTATTATTCCTTTCTTTTTTGTTTTTTTCTTTATTATCAGCATTTTTACATAGATTTTCTTTTATTTCCTTCTCAAAAGGCACTTAATGAGAAACTACATGTTTTATTTATGTAGCTGTATTAAATACGGAGAAAATTACAAGAAGAAAAAACAAAACCCACCACTAAGCATTGAAGCCAACAACAAATTGACCTAAAGTCATTAAAAATGTTTCATTCATCATCTCATGCATTCATCTACTCCACTATATTTTAGTTGCTATCAATAAATATTTTAAGCTTTTTTTGCAGATCTTTTGATGAATTCACGCACATATACTCTTCACCCTTTGCCATCTGATGTAAAGATTTCTAGATCTGCTCCTGCAACAGAGTGAAAATAATGATAGGACTAGTTTTATACACAGTAGATACAGTACGTGTTTGTTTTACTAGAGTATAATGAAACTTTACACAGTTCATGGTTTTCAAAGACACTGTTGAATAGTCCAAAAAAAGAAATCCAAATGTCAGCTCAGTGTATCATACCTAATTACTGATGAAAAACATGTTCATTAGATAACACTGCAGCCAATTAAATCGTGTCAAAAGAACTAATGAAAGCGCTGAAGACCTGAAATAAGTTGGTTTTACAGTTCTGTCTCTGATTTTGTCTTTGAAATAAGTGTGGGGGAGGAAAAGGTCAGCCTGTAGATTTCTGGAAGAGACCAGCTGCTGGGTGAATCCTGCTTCACATCTGCTGCCTGCTAAGACATCAGATGGCAGATCATTCCGAACCAGTTTAAAGATACTCCATGGCTGTGTGAGTGTGCATCTGCTTTTGTTCTTGTGTGTGAAAACAAGTGTGAAAAGCCTGTTCTGCGCTTAAGTAGTACGTCGTTTCCTCAATTTTAACATGTGGAAAAGAAGTGAGTAATTGTTTTGATTTTGGCCTTGGAGACTGTGCTTTCTTTTACATGAGAATTGACGTGTAGATACATAAAAATCTAAAATATCTGCTTTTGAAGATAACATGTTAACTCTAATAAATGGTGGTTCTATGTGTTCGGACCCACTCCACTCCCACATGTTTCTGTTCTTCATATTCTTGTGTTTCCTCTTTTATTTTGCCATATCAAGCCCCTCCTCTTATTTCACATTCACTTCCTGCCATTGTGTGTGTGTGTTCTGAGTAACATGGTGAACAGTTGTCTGTTATTTTGTTGAAGTATACCACTGTATTTTATGAGCTGTCAGACGAGCGTCTTTGTGAACTTAGTGGCTTTTAATTCATCTCACCATGTGGCGTAATGTGTCAGTGGGTGATGTATTTGACACGTGTTTGATCATGCAATCAATCTTTTTGAACATCTAATACAAGTTCAGATTACAGGAAGTTTTATTTTTGAATATATATTTTACATCTTTGTATAACACAGGTGTGTCACATCTATGTTTTCAATGTCACAGGGGTCAAATACCTCCACAATGACATGAAAAATTAATGCAGAGTTCAGTCAGACACATGAGAAGTGAAATGTTTTAGTTGGATTTATAAAATATCAACCTTTGATATAAATGTATTTCTTTTGTATAATAGTATAAATTTCATTTTTTGTTTTGTTTTTCTGGTGATAATTTGCTTTGTGGATTTGCTGTTGTTGGTGCTTGTATTGTTATTTTTAATTGAGATTGAGAAAATGTTTTTCAGTCTGGTGATATGAGGCTCTGCTCTCATTGGAGGATTGGAGTGGGGGTACACTATAGTAACCCACTCTAAATACCACAGGTAAGTAATGAAGTTCAGTCCACTGCAGCCTGTTACACCTCTGTTTAGTCTCCTCCACCTGTGTTAAACTACAGTATGTGTTTATATCCCATTCGACAAAAAGGCCACTTGGCTATTTGGAAGCACAGCAGTGTAGGGCTCCGGTTCATCAGCCGTCCTGTGGTCAAGAGATTAGTTTGCAGAGTTGCCACCTGGAAAACAGGGGTGTAAATCCTGTCATTTCCTTCTCTACTGCAGATTTCAGTCCAACACTACAATCAAAGGTTTATTACAAACATTATCAGCAGACTGACGCATTAAAAATCTGCATCCCCCCCAGACATCACTGTTTGAGACTATGCATATTCCGAGAACTTTTTAAAGGGATTGTTTTGCTCAAGGAGAATTTTATCAACCTAAATCAACCCATTAGGAGATGAATGTTTTCACCAGTCAGGAAGGGTATGAAAAATTTATTTCATTCATTTTGTTTCTTTTTGTTGTTGCTGCTGTTTGTTTTTTTGTTTGTTTGTTTGTTTTTTTGGGGTTTTATTGGGTTTTTTTTCTGTCTTTGTGTCTGTTTGTTGTCTTTGGTCCTGTCATTGTGAATTGATGATATTGTCTTGTTTTGTAAGTGTGTAACTGTATTTTGGTCCTTTAAAAAAATCAAAAATAAAGTATTATTTTAAAAAAAAAATTTAAATTGCATATTAAAAGTCAAAGGTAGCACAAAAATGTAGTAGAAAAGCTCCAGTAAAGTTTCTCTGTACTACTGGAGTCTTTTTTTTTTTTTTTTTTTTATCACATATGTAGCCAAAGACACCAGATAATGTGTTAATACTCACACATTCTGTGTTAATCTTTCTGACACATTCACTGAGCTACAACAAATAACCAATGTGTCCCAAACCTCACCCAGTGGTGTGGAAAAATGTAACACTCTTCATGACAGTTTTAATAGTTAAACACAACACAATCAACATTTCATAATAGCATAATTGGAGCGGTAATTTTGCTATTTACTGTCTGACAGGGTTGGTTTCTTTACTTCCCACAGATAAGGCAAAGTACTACAGTTGCAGCTCTGTTCTCCCATTGTTAATCCAAGGTACAGTAATGAAAAATTGCTGTCTGTGAACAAAAACATATCATACATGCCAAGTTAGAAGCTCGTTCCCGGTAACAGATGACAGGTTTTCAAAAGTGGGAGGGAGTTGTTGACAGAAAATGCTAACAACTCTATCTCATTTCAGACTCCGTTCCTGTCATTATTATTACACTGCGCTCCCATCGAGGTGCAGGCTCTCCAATTTGACCAAAAATGCTGCGAGTCATAATTACCTTTTCCACTTCATGACACACTGATATCAGCGTCATCAATCTGTAGCATTCCAGCAGAGGACTAGTTATTACTTCAGATCAGTCAGCCTTTTCTCTTCCACCGATGGAACAGCGTTTGAATTGTCAACATGTGCAGACACATTATCGGTGATAACCACCTTCACACTCCAGTGGTCGACAAAAGTGAGTGACGTGAGGATAGATGGGCTGCAACTCTTATCTCAGATTTGCATAGTGTTGGTGTAAGTGTTGGAGGACGAAAAAAGGCTGTTCATGAAGTTGGAGGACTCGCCAAGAGTGACTTGAAGAGAAGAAAGTTAAGGAGAAGTAACTGATAAATGTTGAACTTTTAGAAAACACTCGCAGCCGCTACGAAGCACAGCCACTAGTCCAAGCTCAAGTCGAAATATTTGTGTTTTAATTGGGGGATTGAGCATATTTTCCATGAATACTTCTTATTTTCTTTAATTTACCACAGGAAAAAAAAAACTTTTCGATTCATTTATTTATTTGAATGAAAATGTCTGTCTACGTCTATATGTCCCCGCCTACATCATGTGTCCCCCTTGTTCCTCCCGTCCGTTTCATTCATTTAAATTGCTTGTCGCAGTATTGCAGCTTTGGCGCTTAAAGGGTTAATACCTCTTCACCTCCTGTCTTTAAACATGAGCGCAGTTATCGACCATTGTGGTTCTATTGACATGTGTCACATGCAATGAGAGATGCAATCCGCTGACCAAATGCACACTAAACAAGATATTATCTTCTATTTTTTACCACAAGCTCTGACTTTCTTGACTTGTTAAATTATTTTTCAACCTCACAGACATCGTATGTGAAATATTTGTTTTCTGTTAGGTCCCGTGGGTCACAGAGGAAGAAGAAGTTCACCTCTCTTTATTTCTTTTATTGTTTTTACTTCTCCTGGTTTTGCTCTCAGTAGTTGTGCTTTTGTCATTCTCATTGTTTTTTTACTTGTTTATGTGTTATTTGCTCATTTGCATCTTTCTTGTCCTTGTGTGTCTAACTTTCTCCATCATTTGTTTGACTCCATTGTTTTGTGTTGTTACAGTACATTCTTCCTGTTTTGGCTTTATCTGTCAAAGCACAAAGCAAATTATAATTTTTTTTTATCATTTGTAGTTTCTTTTCTTCCCACTATTTTTTTTTTTCTGGGACCTGAGTAACACACTTCATCCCTCTCATATACTGCGTACTTGCACAGAATGACAATAGGCTACAGTATCCTTCAGTGCCTGTAAATGTGTTACCAGCATCATCAGAGTTATTGTATCAGACCTTAGAAAACACTACAGGCCAATAGAATCCAATCTTTCAGAATTCCATAACCCATAAAGACCTAGTGCTACTTCTGTGGTAGTTCCCAAATGAATTTTTCTCTCAAATTAACCTTTCTCAAGTGATTTATCATCATTTATTACAATGTTATCCTCTATGTTTTGCATTTTTTCAGTGAAAATCATGTATTTTCCCATATTGGATTTACTGATCATGTAGAATTTCATAAAAAGCTCAGTTTAAAGTTGAGGGTAATCATATCACAAATGGAGAAAACTGAAGAAAAAGTGACTTTTACAGCAAATGTACTGATAACTGAATGTAAAACCAAGTGTCTCCATCCACTGTCATTGATCAGACTCCATGGGTTTTATTGGTGAATCAATGTTGTTTCCACGGTAACTACAGAGCCTCTGAACGTCCAAATGGGTCATATCTGGTGACTATAAAAAGATGACAAACTGTATTTTACACCAATTATTTACATGTATTGATAGAACTAGTGGATCAACAGGTGTTAACTTTACTGATTTGGCTTTTTTGCACAACTTTAAGCTTTAACAATGTGAATATTGGTATAAATCATTAACAAATACTTAATATTATTCTTTAAAGTGGGTGCCAACTAGCAGAAATGGTGACTTATGCAGCTCTTTTTCACATCCCTACAAATGCATCGGGTTCTAATGCGCCGAAAATACAATAAGAGTCGGGCTCAGTCTTGACATGTGAGATCAAAAAGCAAAAACTAGGTGTGCACTGAATGAGCAAGCGGAACTCCAGAGAGGATAACCGAGTTTAAAATTCATTATCGCATCAGTTTTCAGTGACAGCTGACGTCCAACAAAGAAGAGCTGTTAGAAATGCAGAGAATTAATTCTGCTCACTGGTAGATATCCAGCACTGTAATTTAATATTAAATCTAGACAGAAATGGAAGCTTTGAAATACATTTTATTGATTGAATTGAGAAAGTAGAATGAATAAGAGCCCCAGACAAGGAGATACAATTATTTCTAATTCAATCAGAAGCAGTGATATATATTTCTCTTAGCAGTCTTATAGTTTAGGTGAAAAAAATGGCATGAACTTTGCATGCAGTCTACATATCCTAACCTGAGGGATTATAATCTGAGCAGCAGATTTTTTTTTTTACATAATATATGACGCAACAATGATGCAACATGCCTAAAGATATTCATCAGCTGTGCTTCTCCATGTGTGTGCTCATCCGTAGATTTTACTCTAACTTTTTACAGACGTTGGATATAAAAGATGTCTCTTTTTTTTCGTTTTATGTTTGATTTTTCACAGAAACAGGGACTCTGTGACATGACACTGCATCATCAAAGCCTCAGCGTGTCTCTAGCTGATAAGATTTCAATATTCAGATGGCTTTCTGTCTCAGCAGAATGCGGCGAGAAACAGTGTGGGGAAAACTCATTGCATTAATAATAAAGGATGTTTGGTATCATTAGATTAAAAAAAAAAGTGTGGTGTCTAATTAGCCCAAGTGTGATAAGTAGTGCTGTGGAATAATTTATTGAGTTTCTGGTGTGAATATTTGCCCTTAAAGCTTTCATAACTTTTCAACAGCTGCTTGATGACAGTATTCTATTAGATGGAAGTCAAAAACAAGGGTCCCACATCTGCCAGCAAAGCACTTGACAAGTTGAGTTTAAGAAAAATCTACAATTTAAATGATCTCCTCTGAATGGGAAACCTGTGGTGCAAGTATGACATGTGTTTCGAGTTATTCACAAGTACGTCAAGGTGCAGAGTAACAGAGATGTCATCATGATTATTTGACGCCCCAGCAGAAGCAGAAGCCGCACTGATAATGTGTCTTTTTGCAGTTTGCTTTGCACTTGCATTGCACTTTAAATAAGACACTGTTACCAGCTGAGCTGTCAGGCCTCCTCCCTCTGCTGTGCTTCATCAGTAACTTTGCCAGCTGGCATACGGAATGAAAAATAAAGAAAAAAAAATGGAAATAAAGGAGATTCTTACGGAGGCTCGACACAGATCATTAGTGGCTTTGCAAAGTCAGTGCAGTGTTGAGTCAGTTATCTTACCATATGGTAAGTATTTTGCTGTCGAGAATGGAAAACACCAGAGTTTCCTCCTGATTTGTAAAACAGAACAGATAAAACATACAACAGACTGCAGTTTTAGGGCACTACCCCAGGCACTATTCACATTAACATGGATATTTTTCTAAACCGTTATTTCTTCATCTAATTTTTGATTTATTTTTGTTTTTAGAAATTCTGTTTTTATGCAAAAATGACTAAAACCCATTGTTTCTGTAGACACTGTGGATAATACTAGACGTAGCAGATGCAGTCGCTTTAAGTTAACTTAGACCTCTTGTAGGAGTAGAATAGAATTAATTTGCTGTAATTCTACATGTATTCCACTAAATTATTGTATTATAAAAGGCTTTTACCTTGGGCTAAAACACAAAGTCAGTGCATAGGTGACCTTGTACATGACCATTTTTGACTGAACAACAAAGTGTGAAAACAGTTGAATTATAGTGTTGAATATATTAAAATAAACATGTGGAAGTATTATAGTACTGCATTAAAGATGTCAGATGTTTATCCATATTATATTTTACTTGGTCTGTTGTCAAGAACTGGCTTTTATATTTTTGTGTTGACCTAGACAGTGATTATTACCATCATTCATAAATCAGTTTTTATTTAGGGAAATACAAGACTTGTACTTTAAAACAGTGATTCTCAACTGGTGGCTCGTGACCCAAAAGTGGGTTGCAGGCCTTTGTCTGGGCAAAAAATAATGTTAAGAAACACTAATGCACTTTATCAATTTAATTCATTTTGCATGAAAACACAGAGTGTGTTAAAAATTACTGGTACCGAAATGTTCTGATTGTTACGTCAGCTTTATGATTTATGCTTGAATAAGTGACTAAATACACTTTGAATTTCTAATTGAGTACACTTATTAGTTTTGGTTAAAATGGACCTAATTTTGTGTTGAAGGGAATATTTCCATATTTACTGCTGATCAGTTTGGTTCATCATTACACTTGACTTCTGTGTTTTCATACTGTGACATTCTGTATTATCTCAGGTTCAAAACACACCATCTTTTTATTAAATACATTTGAGAAGTTTGACTTTTATCAATTTGTTTCGTCATTGTGTGCTGATAGTTGAAAACCGATGCTTTAAAATGTGTTAATTTATGTGGACTTTTGTGGTGCAAAACAGCCCTGGTCACTCTTTACTATATCTTATAAATGTGGAGAATTGTTGCTGCTGCGTTTTGTGATGAGTTCTGCTTATGGAGATGCAGGGCTTCAGATGTTGCTTCTGTATGAAAACAAATATTGAACAAACATGTTTCATCATCTCCTATCGCTGACAGTCACGTCAGTGTGGAGGAAGTCCTGTTTTATTCAAAGGAATAACTGGATTGTGGGTGTGGGGGTATTATGTGCTGTGGAGGTACGTGCATGTGTTGTATGAAATATACTGTAGGTGGGAAATCTAAGGAAGAGAGAGATTTTGGCTTCTTTTAGCTTCAGGTTTTCTTTTTAACTCGTCTCATGTGAATAACAAGGTATCAAACAGCATATGGTTAAAAGAGAAGGAGAGAAAACAACTCTTGGCAGAAAAGCATGTTTACATTGTAGATTTATTTTGTTCTTAAAAATATATACATGCAAATTGAATACTTTTCATATATTATTCCAAAATCTACTGTTATGTTTCAACACGTTTTCTCAGAGAAACGAACAAAACCAAATACATATATTAACCCATAAAGGCCCAGTGCTAATTTTGTGGCAGTTCCCAAATGAATTTTTCTCTCTATTTAACCTTCCTTAAGTGATTTATCACCATTTATTACAATATTATCCTCTGTATTGTGCATTTTCTTTAAGTGTAAATCATGTGTTTTCCTATATTTAATTCACTGATCATGTGAATGCTCATAAAAGTCAATTCAAAGGTTATTTTTGATCAAAAACAGAAAAACTGAAGAAAAATTAACTTTTTCAGCAAAAAAAAAAAAAAAAAAAAATTGTAAAATATAAAAAATCTGAATGCAGTGACTTGCAAATTTCACTGAACTGACCTGACAGCAGTCACCAACTGAAAGTATTTTGGTGCATCAAGAAATGAAAAACATAACAAAGAAGATGCAGGAGTCTTTGATCAGATAAGACTGCAACAACAATCCTCTGATGTTTAAGAAGAGGGGGTGTGACACAGCAGTAAACATGGCCCTGTTCCAATTTTTTGGAGTCATGTGGTTATAATCAAATTAAAAATGACTTTATTTTTGTTAAAATGGTACCTTTTCTCAGTTTATTGGGGTTGCATTTTGTTTTGTTCCCATTTTACATAAACATCTTTGGAATTGGGGTTGTACCTTAAGCTTATTTACTTTTATTATCTTTACATGTCTACAAATGTAACCATACATATATGAAAAACACAATACAAACAAATATCAGCCTCTGCCATCGGTAAAATGTCCTGATCTATGCTGATATATCTATCCATGTTTAACTTATGCATAAATCAGCTTCATCTAATACACCTAAGAATCTCCAAACAGTAAGAAATCCATCGCTGCTATTTGTATTCAACCCACATCAGCCAAGAAATATCAAAGAAAGGTAAAACATACAGCAAGTGAATGGTGTTTGCTCAGGAAACTCAGAAGCCTAAATGGACAGGATCTTAACTCCCCCCAAAAAATCTGCTTTTAACTTCAATGACAACGGACGCGGCGACACTAAAATTAGGAGTATGTGATGGGGCTGTGTGGCGGCAGTAGTGGTAAAAGCCTTTTTCCCTGCAGTTTGCATTAGCGGAGACGTGACAGGGGAACTTTTGATGACAGATATAAAGAGTTGAGAGCGTAAGGGGAGATAAAAGTGTCTGACTTCTTGCACATTGCTTGAAGGGTGGGAAAAAAAAAAATCTTCACTTTACAGATGTGTCAGTGAAGCAAACCTAAGACCAAAGCTGTAATTCTGTACATTTCTGACCAAGCACTCTGCATTTGCAATATGTCAGCATGTGTTCATGTAAAACTGGCAGAGTCTGTAAAAATATAAATTGGGTTATTCTGATTATAT
>JAPQRQ010000014.1:3606878-3618551 GCA_037367365.1 Apogon talboti | reverse complement strand
TATATTTCTTGATGTAACAATATGACTGCTCAGGTTTAGAAATACACTGATTCAGACTTAAAGGTTTGTCTAATAGTAAACCCATAATAATAATTTAAAAAAAAATTTCTCCTCCCCAAATGTGAAAGTTGTCTGTTAGTGTGACAACACTAACTGAAGAATAATTAAGAACATTAAGTATGAACATAAAATGAACTGAATGTATTTCCAGTGACGGGCCGGGGGATTTATTTGACCACTAGAGGGAGTAGTGAGTCACTCTTCCGGTTTCCCATAGTGAGGAAAACTAACACCACAGACCTTAGACCAAAGTATCAGAAAATTATAAGATGGGATGAGAACCACTGAGAAACAACTTTTAGAGTCAAAGAAAGTGACAGTGATAAAAACTAGAAGCACTATTTTTGTTTTCTCCACTGGACACAGCTGTAAATGAAAAGAACGGAGTTTGACGCTGAAATGGCAGCGTTTCATCTACACAGGTGAGTTTGATTCTGAGGCTAATGAATGTGTAAAGTTATTATGGGATGTTATTATCTTTGCTAAGTTGCTTTAGTGCACCTATTGACAACACAAACTGTACAGAAGATGGAGGTGATTGTTGGTGTTACTGTGGCTGTTTTCTATCTAAAAACAGAGCTAAGCTAACAGAGCTATAATGTAACATCAATGTAAACTATCAGCCGATGCAGCATTTTAGGATTATAAAACACTTAGCAACTATCAAAACAGTTGTTTGAGTTTTACTTTAAAGAAGAAAACTTGATGATACCATAATAGAGATGTGTGTAAACTGTGGATATATAGAGTTAATTTGTTGATGTTAATGTTATTTTAATCAATCCCAGGTAGTGGTTTTCTGTGGATATTAACAATTTCAACCTACAATGCCAGAGCTTTAGATGATAGATTCTTTGAAGCTAGATTATTTTTAGTCCTGCAACTTCCTCTAAACCAGGAACAATGCTGACATGATGGCGCCTATATTCTGTACACTTGTGACTTAGATGCACCAAAGGTCAGTGGCCTTCGAACCAAATGCCGGCCAATAAATCAACTTTACCTCTCTGAGGATGTATTTATAGATTTCAGCGTGCAGCTTGAGCTGGGAAGTGAAATATGGAGGGTGGAAAAAAAGAAGAGAAGAAGAGAATCCCTTGAAACAAGCAATAATTTCCAGCAAATCTCCTCCTGCTGGTGATGTTTTTTGGTTGAAAAACACTGAAGAGGGAGGATTTCACTCGTGCTGAGGTGTGTGGAGTCTGACAGATCAGGAAGAGGATGCTAAAATATGTATGGTTTAGCCTTTGGTCTGAGACCTATGGAAAGGCCATGAATAATAGATGTACAACAGCTCCTATAGATGCAGTTTCAGAGAATTTGATATTGTAGATGCAAAATCAAACACATATAACAGCATAGTTAATGTATATTTACTCTTACTGTCTGAGTCATGAGTATTTCTCATACTTCAATCACTGCATATTCTAATTTGAAACTCATAACAGTGGCATAACAAACCACAATTTCAACCAAACAGACACTTGATTGTCAGAACTGTTTGATTTATTTAGTTATGGGCTGCTTTCGCTGGAGCATTTGTCACTATAGCCTAATGTCTTCTTCACAGCTGTGAGGAAATGGATGCTAATGGCTAACTGCTGTCACATAAACTGCTATCAATCTTCTTCCTATTTACCCTGACAGCATTTTCCCTAGTGTTAGATTAGACCCTTTTTTTTCTCATTACCATGCCATTACACAGCACTAAAACACAGAGGAGGTTAAACAGAGAGTCCAAGACCTGAGAAGACCAGAGACGACCTTTCCCCACAGAAAGGCTTCACTCCAAAAAGAGCCATCTTAGCTGAATTACACCTTTCTTTATTCATGAGCAACATACTTTGGCTTCCCTCTTGTGATAAAAGATGCCACTCTCGAGTCATTCCAGGAACTCTCGTTGTCAGTCATTGGATTTCAAGCCTGCTGAGTCGACAAAATGAGGGAAGTCAACCGTGATGGTGGACTCAGGAGGAAAACATGAATCAAAAGAAATGTATGTGTACGGTTTTGATTGCTTTTCTGCGCTGTTTTCGGAGCACAAAGTCTTACGGGACCCTTAAAAAAAATAAGACGCACTTTTTGGATTTTCATCCAACTTGGCTTGGTAGGAAGGAAAAAAATAACATGCGCTCTCACATCAAAATAACAGATTCTTAAAGTTTGGCAGTGAAATCTGAGGTTGGCTCAGTGTATAAAATCTGTTACTAAACATCTTCTGTTAATACAACCTTTGTCTTCAGTTTGTTGCTTGTATTTTCAGCCGGTGATGACTAAGCTTTGGTTTATTGGACAAGTTTCAACCATAGAGACACAAAACATGGATTCTGGTTTTACTGCTGGCTGGTCTTGTCCACATCTGTCCTCCTTTTGCTGGAACCTCTTGCAGACTGATAGTATCTGATGGTGGTAGTGCCAAGATTTTACAATAATAACTCATGACGGAACTTACTTTAGTATATGTTTCCTTTTCAGATCATGTCATTAAACAAATAAAACCACTGACTCATTTATCAGTGTAATAATAAAACTTATACAGTTACATGGAGTATGGGTTTGTATTAGTAATGCCACTAGGTCAGATTGGTTAGTGAGTTTATTTCAATCCATTTACAGTGGTGTAATAGCTTGTTTGGTTGCTAAAAAATTAAGAATCAATTTTCAAGGTGGACATTTCCAGAAAAGCCGGACATTGTGAGGAATGGGCGGCCAACCCCTGACGCTAACTAGCCAGTTGAGCGGACATTCTCTGCCCTGAGGAGAATAGACACTTATGTCAGGAATACGACTGGACAGAGGCGACTCACAGCCTCAGCGGTCTTAAAAAAGGACTTATTGATGGAACTGAAACGCACAGATCACCTCTATGACAGAGCCATTGAAGTTTTCCAGCGCAAAGAAAAGAGGATGCATTTTGTATATAAGTAATGAGCATCTCTGGTGAGTAGGCCATGATGTTTTTTTATTAAATTTCGTATGTTTTTGTCATGTTATTAGATACATATTCATTGTGAACTGCTCCAGATGATGTACATGGCACAGTTGTGGTTGTAGTGTAGAGGGTTTCTTGCTTTAATAATGATAGTATTCACCCTCAATCCAGGAAATGCCTTGTTATTTTGCATTTGTTGTGTAGTATTGATGGTTTCTATAATTGTGACGTCACAGTGGTAGCATTAAGAGGTGGATTAACTCCAGTAAGTCCCCACTGAAGGCCCAGGTACCAAATGCATGGCCCGTCACTGTTATTAGGTGTGAAAGCAACAGGTCATTTGAAACATTTTAAAGGACTGGGAAAATGTGACTCCTGTATATAACTAGATATTGTATTTGACCTATTTGTATTATATGAAAATCATGTGTTTATTGCATCTGGATTTGTTGTAACTTAGATTATGCTGCTTTCTTGGCCAATTAACTGTTGAGATTTTTAATCTAAATGAAGATTTATGATTTACACATATGCTTATTTACGCTAGTGTGAAAACATTTTACATTTTTGATTCATTGTATACACTCTGAAGGTGCAAATTAGCTCACCACAGTCAAAGAAACGAACTGAAAGGTTATATTTTATACAGATGCACATACTCCTGAGTTGTGGTGCATTTATTCAGACAGTACCAAACCAGTACTTATTTGTAGGCACTGTGGAAGAAGATCCAATAAATAAGTGACTAACAACTTGGGAACATATACTGTAGGTATTTTTTTTTTTTTAACCACCCACTTGGTGCCTCTTATAATTAAAGGGTATGTTTCTATTGAGTGAAAATCTCCCCAAGACAGTTTATACTGCAAGTCTTTTTTTTAGCTATTGGATACCTGTTTGTTAATTAGGGTATGAAATAAAGTAAATGGAAACACTGCAGTTGCACATGCACGAAAATGTCGTATACTTCCTCAAGATACTGTCAATATTGTAATAGTGTTGGTCCCAAATTGTGCAAAAATGCTGAGTTTGCAGTTAGATAAAACAACAAAAAGCCATCAGACACAGTGTAAACCTCCAGAACCTGATAAAACTTTATAGCTGGGTTGTAACTTGCCCAGTCCTATAAGACGAGGGAAACCTTTTACCTTCACCTAATCTCTCTCAGATCTCATACAACATACAGCATGTACCTAGTTCATCATATTTGCACTCACCAAGCCTACTTCCCCAGTCACGACCAGTTTATAGACTGCACAGTGAGTAAGAAGTGGACAGACGTGGAAGAGAGAATCGTAAAAACAGCAAGAGCTGGAAGAGGAGAATCAAAGCTGGTAAGAGATAAAAAACGACGCCTGCTTAAAATCTATGTATCTATATGATAGTCATTTCAAAGGGCGCAAAATATCCCATGAAACCAGGTGATAAAAGCTGGAATACAGATGAGAGCCAGAGTGTGCATGGCTATGAATACAGTATGAAAGTTACACAACCGTCATCAGCATGAAGTCAGGGGTTTATTGGAACTCTAGGACCAAGGTTGCATTTAGTTCTGCAACTCTAACTGCACACCTTACTGTGAAATAAATACGGTTCAGTTTTTTTGGTACGTTTTAAAATCCTAGGACCCACTGTCCACGTACGAGGACAAGAAATTCACAGCTTTATTCAAAAAAGAAAAAAGAAACAACTGTCCACCGCAAATGACATTCCATAAAAAAATTTTAAGAATGCATCTGAAAAAACTGTTGCATCATGATGTTTCCAATATAAGCAATTATTTAATTAAAAAAGCCAAAACTCAAAAACCTGTGAGGCTCCAGGGTCTTAGGGAGTTAAACAGATGTGTCTAAAAAAAAAAGTGAGACACCAGAAAAGGTGTTACACAGAGAAGCAAACCCTGGAGCTGAAAGCAAACAAATCCGATTACAGATAAAAAAAAAAAAAGAAAAGAAAAAAAAAAAAGAGCTCCATGTGAGGCTGCAGTCAGATAATAACTCCACCCAAACATCCATCATTCTTTCTATTTGTCTGAACACAACCTCAAATGCAAAGACCTTTGTCTTTTAAGGTTGAAGAACACACACAAAAAAAAGTTTTCTTGCAAAATTTGTATCAGAAGACTAGTAGAGTCAACCACCGATAATGAGAACCTATACATTTTCATGCGTCAAAGATGCCTCCACCCTAATTTGCAGGTCAAACATTCCTCAAGGGCTTGAATGCATTAGAAGTCACTAAGAACACAGGAAAACACAGCATTTGGGGAAAGTCTTGGTATCCTACCTCCAGGAGGTGTTGAATGAAGCACCAAGCAGCAATAAATAATTTGGTTGTTTGTGCTCTTGAAATTGAAATTACAGCCACTGGCAAGGTCCACATGATTAGTACATTCTGGGTTCATTAAACTATAATTAACCCAAAATGTGCCTTTAGAGATATTCAAGTCAACGTGATTACTGCGAAATGTTTGCATTCATTTAAAATTACCTTGTGCGTTTAATTTCAAAAGACTGTAACATGTTGTAATAGAAAAGGAACAGATTCTTCTCACCGTGAGTGGGAAATACAAAGAAAGGGAACAAAACATCATTATTTCTATGTAAAAACACCCTCAAGGTTTCCACTTTGCGTTAAAGTTCATTTTCCTCCCAATGTAGCACTGCATTACTCTGACACATTTGCAGCCGAGAGACAAGCCGTTTACACAAAATGTATTGCTTACGTTGTTCGGCAAAGCATCCGTCTTCAGTGGAGAACAAAGTGTTGGAAGATTTCTTTTAAATATTTCAGATAGTAGTGATCAGACTGGGAGCCAATGTGGGTTATATAGATCCTACGTTGTAACCTCACACCAAATCAAAGTGACATTTTATACAGTTGCAACTAAGAGCAACTGCAGGAAGAGACAAATCACCAGAGAGGAAACACAAGTACTATACATAAAATACATTGTTAAGTGTCGGTGGAAAGATATACAGTATATGGTACGAGAAAAAAGGATTTTCATGACGCAAAAATGTAGTGGAAATGTATAATAAATTTGTGATTTCCATCTTTGGGGGTTGTAAGTGTTGAGCTGCAGGTGTAGAATCAATTCCCTTCAGCTCAGGAATGATTTGATAAAGGCTGACATGTACAAGGATATTGATCTGAAATGAGCTTCTATTCAGGATGTAGTCAATCTTCTTGCACTCTACACACTCACAGAAATAAACAAAGTTTATTCCTCATCTTGCATGTCATTTTCCACCTCTTTGCACTGCCTCCAAAATATTTAGAAAGTATTTTCACATTGTGCACAGTATGAAATATTACATGGAAATGTTTTACAGATGTGAAACTTTTGGAGCAGTTTTTTTGTTCTGCTTCAGGAGTTTTGACCTCTATTGACTCTTTACCACCCACTCATACACTTAATGTATGCTAACACCATGTCAAACACAGCATGCAGTGATGTGTTGTGTGTGGTTTTGGTTATTCTCCAAAAAATATGCAAAGTACAGTACAAACTGACAGCCTCATGTAATATAAGCTTTTCAAAGAAAAATGTGGCACAGATGAAAACAATAAACATTAAGTAGTTAAAGAAGCTATACGTAGCATTTGTAAGAATGGAGTTTGATGCTGAAATGGCAGCTTTTCTTCTACACGGGTGACTGATTCTGAGGCTTATGAAGGTTTAAATTTATTATTGTCTTTGTCAAGTTGTTCGTTGATCCACAGTTCAGACTAAATTGTGACAGTTCTGACCATATTTGGACGATTCCAAGCAGATCTTTTATGCAGCTATGTTGCTGTTTTCTGTCTAAAAACAGAGCAATAATGTAAACTATCAGCTGATGCAGCATATGAAGATTATAAGACACAGGGTTATTATGAGTGACTGTCAAAATAGGCAGTTTTATTTTTGAAGGAGAAAACTTGATGAAACCATAATGCAGATGTGTGTAAATAATGAGCTTTATACTTTATTCAGTGAGTGATACAGTCTGTGGATGTATAGTGTTGATTCATTGGTGGTTTTGGTTGTCCGAAGTGAGTTCTAGTATATGATTTCCCCCTGATTTTGAGAGTTTTAATATCAATATTATATAGAGATAGCTTAAGGACACTGACCATCAAGAGAAATGTCTTTGCAGACTCGATGACCTCTGCTACATCTCATATAAATCAATCACTCAGTTCTAAACAGGACAACATTTGCTGTCTCTTATTGGTCATATATGCTTCATATTGTCTTATGTTTAAAATATGAACCGTTGCAGTCTCCGTTATAAATGAACGCAACAAATAAAATGTTTCTGCGACAAAGGTCTGATAAGCCCCTCCACTCAAAGGACACATTTGGTTGAGGATTCACAGAACAAAGACAAATAAAGGTTCTGAACGTTACTTTAAAATACTTAAGATAGCAGTGATCTGATTAGAAATGAGAGCCAATGTGGGTCATATAGATTCCAGGTTGTAACCTCGCACCAAATCAAAGTAACATGAGACAGACTTTGAAGTTCACAGACCGCCATCCGCACGACCTTGGGATCGCAGTTGAAATGGTCCATTGTTATTGAACATGTGACAGAGATAGCACAAACAGCGACTGTTTGTTGTCCAATCGATGGTATCCATCTACCGGTTTCTTTTTCCACACTATAAGGATATGATGATTTGTGACCACAATGTTGATGTTCAATGTATCTCGAGAGAGAGCTTTGAGGCTACAAATAAAAGGTGATGGTGGTAAAGAAATTAGAAAGAAAGAGAAGCTGGGAAATAGGATGAAAAGATGCATTTACTGTCACATCAGAAAGGCCTCTTGTATTGACTTAGTGGAACTCATTCACCAAATGTATATTACAAAAAAACTCATCTCTTAAAAGACCTGGAACTACTTTTGTGGTGACCTCCACTTAATTTTTCTCTACATCTGTCCTTCATTTCATCCTCTTCACTGAACAATGTAAAGTAATGGTTACAGCAAAAACTGTAGCAAAACTGACTTGTTCAACAAAATGCATCATTGACTGAACATAAAAATAAGCATTTAGAATTATTCGTCAAACTCCATGGGTTTTACTGGTGAGTCAATGCAGTAGATGAGAACGACGTTTCCACGTTCACTACGGAGCCTCTCAACATCCAAATGGGTCATTTCTGATCACAAGCACCCTGTGTAGAATTGAACTTTCAGGGGAAATACAGGATCATCCATGAGTTCTCCTAGGGTCCAATGGAAGCTCCAGCTTTGCATCACTTTGCACTGTTTTCATATATTTGTCATGTATTGAAAGCATCTTATTTTAGAATTTACAGAACATTGATGTGACATGTATAACTTGTGCATAGAATACATTCTGATTTCACATTTGGAATTAACACATCTCATTGAGCTAAATTTAAGTACTTTTCCTCTCTGTAGGACACCATTGCAGACCAGTGTAATATCTGTAATGATTACTGTCCGTATTTTAAAATTCATGCATAATGCTGCTCTAAACTTAAAACACTAAACTAACAATGCAGAGAGAGACCGGGGCCTCTTGGGATGCATCGTTCTAACAAGAGTTTCCATTAATTTAGACTAAAACAGTGCGAGTCCACCAGACAATGTAACCCTGACGCCCACAAGATACAGATTCCAACTGACTTCCAGTGAACTTCAAGAAAAACTACGTCAATAATTGCTTTCAAGGTCTCATTTGCTCCATTTGGACCCTCTTAAACAACGCTGGTCGTCATTTTCTAAATTGTTGTTATTTGAATGAGATTTAGTTAGGCTGTACACTGTGTGGGCTTTGATTGGCGGCTGGAACGGACAGCTCAGTGCCTCCCGAACTGGACTTTCCAAATATCTGTTTATCGAATACAGCTCTATTGTAGTTGCCGTTATGAAGTTATATTCTGTTAACGCTGCAGGCAAAAGTGGCCTCTGATCCGTT
The DNA here is from genome assembly GCA_037367365.1 of Apogon talboti. NCBI lineage: Eukaryota > Metazoa > Chordata > Actinopteri > Kurtiformes > Apogonidae > Apogon > Apogon talboti. Next base: position 3,609,620 of record JAPQRQ010000014.1, on the reverse strand, counting down.
CACTCATATGTTAGTCAGAGATCTGTTTTACTCATGAGAGCGTGAACGGCACATATCATTTGTGTCTGATGTTTTCTGTCGTTTTAAGATTTATTTTTGTACATTTATTTGATAGACTCAGTCGAGAGAGACGGAATCAAGGAGAATGGGGGAATGAAATGCAGAAAATGTACACACTGTCATTGCACCTGGTTAAAAGGAGATAACTGATGTGTATAAATAGGATAAAAAAAAATGAATGCATCTGAAAACAGAATTATTTCAACTTTATAGGAAACAGTACATCTACTAATGATGTCAAGAAATACATCAGAAGAAGCACCTGATCTTCTGAAAAAATTGTGGCCCTGACTGGTATTGAAATAAATTATGTAGTCCGAGACAAAACTGAGATACAGTCCTTCAAATGAACGGTTTCTGAGACTGACTTCAGGAAAAGAATGATTGCAACTACAGCAACAATACTAAGTCGGCTATCAGGTTATTTTAATGCAACTCAGCAGTGGCGTTAGTTTGGCAAGTTTCACCGATTACATATAATTCCAAAGTTTTAGCCTATTGTCCAAATATGGTAACTTGTGGGTCTCAAAAAGCAACATTGAATATTCTCTATTCTTTGAAACATAGTCCAAACTAACAGATACTGGGGGTCACAGGCTGCACACACTTGTTTTTTTTTTTATAGTTTACATTTGCAACTTCTTGGCAACACAACTGGTGTATATAAGATCAAGTTTCCATGTCATGTTCCTATGTTTAGAAGATTGTGAGAAAGAAGTCTGCCCAGCAATAAGATAAATTTAGAAATCTTATCAAAAGTACTATCTATTCCAGTTTTTCCACTTTTCCTTTTGAGTGGGTGTCACAGAAATACATACATACATACATACATACGTACATATACTCATGGCTGTTTTTAGTTGTTGATGACATTCCCAAAGATAGATAATGAATGCTAATGAACCCTGTGACAGCAAAACAACAAATGTGATGTGCCATAATCAGCCTGTGATGAGATAATTACCTCCTCTTAATGAATAAATACTTGACCTAATTTACTGTCCAGGGAAAACCACTACACATGTACACACAGTATCTCTGCAGTGCCGTTTTTTTTTAATATCAGATCAAAAGAGCTGATATGTGCGATATTGTGTAACTCTGCCCCTTATCATAAAGCACGTGTCCTTATCCCACCATCTCTTATCCACTATATTTCCAGCCCTGAGGAATCTAAACTGAACTGACTGCATAAGAAGCGAGGCAGACAAAAAGTAAAAGCTTGCAAGACGGAAAGACGAGGAAGTAAAGGCAGAGATTATATTGAACATAGCAATCTCCTGACCTTGATTCGTTTCATTTTAATTCTCCTATAAAGACAAACAAACGACAGACCAGACATTAATGGATGGTCTCAACGTAGAAACACACCACTCCTTCTGCCTGCTTCACTCTCTTCACTAAAAGAGACATTTCTACTCCTAACAGAGAAGTAAAGCACAACTAACTTTAATGAGGCCCCCAAGGGTTTTAGGTCTGGGACCTGAGGGGGCCCGTCTGACCTCTGGAGCACTAGACCCCTCTGTAAATGGAGCACAAAAGGACGTAGTCTGTACAGTGTGTATATAGTGAATACTCGTGAAGGTGCAAGAGGTGAGTGAGGAGGGAAGCTCAAGGAAAAGTTGCTGTAAAGTTAAGTTAAAAATCTGAGCTTGGAAAAATAAAAAATTCAAAATGGCTGGAAACATGATAAACTGCATTGGAAACAAGTGTTAAGCCTGCTTAAAACATGTTTGACCACATGATAAAAGTGTTGCTTAATAATGTGTTTTTATGGACCTTAGCATTATTCAGTTCCTTTACGCTCTTTTTTGGTCTCCACCAACTTTGATAGGCTGTTGATTTTATGAGATTCATGTTTTACTCCCAAAGCAAGAGATAATCAAATACATCATGGGGCAGTCATAAATTATAATGGTCAGTATTAGGTACAAATTGCTACTAAAGTTACTGGTGAGAGTATATTCTATTGCTAAAGTCCATCTGCTTCAAAGATCAACATGTTGCGGATTTAAAGATGCTCTTCTTCATACTTGATTGTAAGCAGTAGATCTGTGGTCTGAGCTGATATAAAAGGTAGTTACTCAGGTTGGCCATTTTCCTCTCAACTCTGGCATCCTATCTGGATATTTTCTCTTTTTCAGACCATTCTCTGCAAACCGTAGAGATGGTTGTGCATGAAAATGCCAGAAGATCAGCAATAAAATACTAAGACCAGTCTGTCTGGTACCAATAACAGTTATGATGCTCAGCTGACCATGTCTTCATACATAAACGCACTTGGGTCACTACAATGTGATTGGTCTTGTTGTATTACTGAATAACATACAAATGTATACGCACTCCACATGCAGTGCAAGAATACCAGGTAACCCCCAGCAGCCTATGACCTCATCAGACCCCGACTGCAGTCATATTGTAGTCTTATTAGTATTGTTATGTTGCCCCCAAAACACAATCCAACAAAACATGGTCTGGGGTCACAAGATGGGAAACTAACAAACAAAGCTGCACAAAACCAAGGAGAAGGGCTAAAACCAAAGTAGGGCCATTTTAAAAAGGGATTCTGAAAGGAGACTGAAAATGAAATTCTCAGTCTCCCACTAAGTCTATCACAACGAGAGAAAGACTGAAAAGGTAGGCCTTAAAAAATAGTGTGGAAATAGGAGTCACTGGTCAGGA
>JAPQRQ010000014.1:3541862-3554662 GCA_037367365.1 Apogon talboti | reverse complement strand
CAATGTTCAGGAAGACAGTAATGCAAATATACAAAGAAACAACTCTACATGAAAACTATCGCCAACAGGTTTCACCTACACACGGTCTTTGTCAGGGCCTAATACAAAAAACCATGCTCAGTTTTAAAACCTCAGGCTATTATGGGATGCTAATCAAGCTGAATGTGACTCCAAATGCCTGTAAGCATGGATGAGCAAAACTCGTATTTCAACTGTATTTCAGCTGACAATATAATACTGTACTTTTGAGTACTAGTGTTTTCAATATCAGTGCATTTGTTATCCACTTGTGGCTGCATTTTACTTGAAAAATACATACATTTCCGTGGTTATATTATGTGTGTGAGGGCACGTAACTAACCTCCTCAAGAAAACCCAAATGTGTGTTCATTGTGGGTGAACTGACTGGTTAAGTAGCTCACCGACTCTCTCCACCTGTCCTATGATTCTTGCTTGTATTTTTTTATTTCCTCTACGTTGCACTGCAGACACTCCGGCTCGCTGCAGTTCACACGCTGAGACAGCAGGAGTGACATGCAACAGCACGCCACAAGTTGTGTTTCTGAGAAAAATATAGGCTAAAATAAATATTCACATTACTATGAGAAGGCGAATATACATATTATATAATATTTAGTGACGCTGAATGGCTAATGAAATGCAGTTACCTTATTTCGTTTTTTATCGCACATGACACCTCAAATACCTGCAAAGACAGAGGGGAGACATTTTAGCTGATACACTTTTTTTAAAATTTATTTTAACTTTCAAAGATATATTATTATGAAAGAATATATCCTGTTTCTGGTATACACGGACCTCAAGAGTGTTATTGCGACAGAAATCATCAAAGTCCGCTCTTGTGTTACCGGCACAATGAAACAAACTGGACACCTGAGCAAAAAAATAGAAAAAGTCAGACTGTTAACTTTGGAATCTTGTATTAGAAATTAAACCATAGCTGATATTTAAGCTTTAATTCATTGATATTTGCATTCACACTGAGAAAAGAATAACTTTGTTTTATACTCTCACATAGTTTAAGGGCAGCATATTATAAACCATAGGAGTTTATGAATGACAGCTGTAGTTTGTGGTTTTAATACGTAGTTTAATATATGTAGTAGAATGGGCTTATTAAGAGTCTGCTGTAGACCTGCTCGAAGTGTTAAGTGTCATGAGATAACTAAAATGAACAAGTAAAATTTGATTGACTGATTGATAGGATTTCTACATTCAAGTATTAAAAAATTACCTCCACAGTATTATTAGAGTTTTAAGAATATAGAGCTCAATAGTTCTGTAAAAGATGCCAGTGTATTGGATTATAAATATATGAACTCAATATATTCATGGTGAAGGAAACTAATGCCTTTATATTGTAACATGGGTGAGACTGTGCTGCTTCCGCTCTACAAACTAACCATGTACCTGCATTACTTGTTTTACACTTCTAAAAATGTTAAATATACTGTAGACGGACATGACAGACTCAAAAAGGTATGTGAACATTTCTTACAAAGGCACGGATATCCTCCTCGGTCTTTTTACCATTTTTGTCTTGCACACTTAATGACATCCAAAAGAATGCATCTGCAGAAAACCATAAATAAAATTACCAACATTCATAACAAAAACCACAAAAATGCATCTATCAATACAGATGAGGAAACAATGGGTAATGCTTACCGTTACTGGAACAGAGCTGGTTAATGTCACAGTTTATTAATGTAGATCCTAAAAGAAAAGAGGGTTGTTTATTTATTTATTTATTTGATGGTTGACTGAAGCTCCGTGTGTGCTGAAACTAAAACTGGATACTACCAACACAGTGAAAATGTGAAAGTAAACCTAAAAACCTACATGATCATCAGGTTTCAGACACATTCTGCTGGAAGGGAAAATCTGCCTGTTGTAAGAACCCTGTGTTAGAGAAATTCTATTCACATGCAGCTCAACTGCAGATACAACCATACTTTGTAATAAAGATCTAAATATAAGGATCTGTAACAAAGATTAAATGTAGTGTATATTACAGAATGGGCTAAATATTGTCTAGCATTACAATTTGAAGGATCTGTGACTTCTTTTGCCGTTTGTCAACGGAGTAGGTGTAGGTGGTGGATATACAGTATCTAGGAATTTACCATCATAGAGCAGAGTTTGCATTCCAATACAGGCAGGCTTTTGGTTTAAGGAAATAAACACTTTGATCATAGATGCACTCTTATAAAATAAATAAATAAATAATAAAAAAAAGATCTTAGAGTTTTTCTGTATTAAACCAAGTCAGGGTAACTTTCTCTGAACCAAAGAAAGTGTTTAATGATGCTATTGTTTAAAGCTGTGGACATTTCACCACCGATTTCTGCCACTAAGTCATAGAAGTAACATTCATTCATTCATTTATTTATTTTCCACACCACTTATTCTTACTTGCAGAGCGCTGAAGCCTATTCCAGCTTCCAATAAGTGAAGGTCAGGTTAATTTTGTTTACATTGTCATCTACTGTATGTCTACAAAATGTTTCAGTTTATTTTTACTTATTGTTTTTGTCATTATAAACGTTTTTCATATTCTGACCATAAATAATCATATTAAACCTTAAGTAACCGTCTATTTCTTTAACTTTCGCTGAAGAATAAAAATCATCCTTTAAACTTAAAAGTATTGATTTGACATTTATCAGGACCATTATTGAAAAAAAAAAAAATGACATCAACATTTTCATGGTGTTAATATGTCAACGCAATGGGAATGGAAAGTCCTACAAGCTATAGGTGTGATGTGTCCATAGAGTGTATTAAAACAACAAAGGTGCATCTTGTGCAGGAATGTAAATGACTTTCTACATATTTTAGGGTTTGTTTTCAGTACAGACAATGTCCTTGTATGGATAAGATCATGTGTTCTTCACTCACCCGATGTTGCTACAATGGGACTTGAGGTAGCAGTGTTTGAAGGAAAATCTTCATATAAAAAGTATAAAAGAGAAAAAATCAGGAGGAATCAGCATTATGATTATTATTATTAGCATTAGTAGCACAATTTCTCTTACCGGTGCCAGCACTGAGTGATCGTCCATTACTTTGAGCTGAAATAATAAATGTGGTCAGTTAGAGTTTTCCTTCCACAATCATATGACATCACTATTCCTCTCTCTTTGCGTTAACCTACTGTTATATGCTACTTTATTATATGTTTTAATGTTCTTACAGTTACCATAAACACTACTTGACAGCATTGTCTACATAATAAAACCGCTCCCGTCCTTCTATAAGTCCCTTTCTGTGTTTTCTCAACGAGAAAATAGGGAAAGAAATATGGGGAAAAACAAAAACACACATGTAAACATAAACTGTCAACTACAGTCAACTAGTCAGCTATACCATTAGTAAGGCTTCACAACTTACATGCTTGACGCCGCAACCTTCTGCGCACTACAAGAAACATAAAACATGCAACGTTCAACATTTAACATGCTCTTAGGACATGCTTGAGGAAAACTGTTAGAGATAAAGACACACACACATGCCTGCCATAACAGCTACATTTGTTAGAGAACAGTTAGGTAAAGCAAACATGCATTTAACAGGAGTTGAAAACACAAATAATACATAAATTCCAGGATGAAGAGAAAGACGACATCCCCCCACCATTCTTCTATTAATTAACTGGTGAAAAGTCTCACCACACATGAGGTGGGGGTCTGTCTGTCTGGCGTTCAGGCTGGTCACACCCCAAAACTGAGAGCTCCAGCCAATCACGTTGCCGTCCTCGCAGAAGCCGTGTTCAGCCATGTCAGACCACACCCTGAACAGGTAGAGCTCCACCTTTCCCAGCACCGCCCCGGGGGGTTGGTTTCTAAGGTGGCAGCCCAGCCACAGTGAGCCCGACGGGGAGATGGCCTGAGCCACGACCGTCCTCTTTGCCACCATTGTACCGTCAACCTGAGGCAAGAGCCACGTCTCAATAAACCAGAATGTGGAGGAAGTTGTGTTTTGTGTTCGGCTGAAATGATTACATTTGTAAAGGGAACATTTCATGTGTGTTTTACTCGATATTTGACCCACAACTAAAGCAGGAGAATTAACCTAGCATACATGTTTTGACAGCAGGAGAAAACTGGATGACCCAGACCAGGTTCCGACCAGGGATCACACTCAGACCCTTCAGTGTTTACGACACGTGTTGACTTTTTTTGCTGCTTTATCACAGTGAGTAAAAATTAATCTGGTTATTATTTTCAGCTTTACAGGTTTGAGGTTAGTCTTTACATGTTAAATCGATGATGGTTTACATATAATCGCTTGTATTTGAAATAAGACTAGTCTAAAACTTTTAGAAAATGTATTAAAATGATAACAAAACTAAATTCAACCTCATACACAGTCTCATTCAAACTAAACTGACAGTGACTAACTATTGTAAACCATCTGCTTTTCCTAATATGGAATAATCAGGCTTCGCTGATGTAAAACTGTCATCTATTACCTCAAGGCTGAACGAGTCGCCCAGTACGTCCCTCCTCAGACACACCCTGTGCCAGTACTGTGGGGACAGTTTGAGAGGAAATCGATGTCGGACCCTTAGCAACCAGCCGTACAGCGCCGCCCCGTCTCCCTCCAGACCCAGCTCAGGCCTCAGCCCGTGGACCGAGTGGTAAGAGAAGGCCACCCACGACCCAGGAACCACCACTCGGATATCGACGCAGACGGTCATCTGAAAGAGCAGGGGCATGGCAGCCCTGTCCTGCATGGTCCAGTGGTCTTTACAGCCATCTAATACTGCTTTAGTGTCTCCCAGGAAGTAGCTGAGCACTACGAGGTCAAAAAAATGCAGATGCAATGGGAATATGGCATAAATAATACAGTCAGTGTCAAAAATGAAAGATGTAGTCATACTCTTAAAGGAAAAATGTACAATCAAAATACTTGACAATGTTATCCGGGTTCCTGAAAGTGTAAAAAATAATTAGCTACTTTAACTTTTTGTAGTTGGGTCAATTTCATTTTTGATTAGGAATGACTTATTTTTATGGAGAGATTTGATTTAAATTCACCCGATTAATTCTAATTATGTCAGAACGATTTTATGTAAATATGTAGGGTTGGTTTACTTTGTTTATGTTGAACCAATTTAATGTTAATTTCATGTCAGTCAGATGATGCTAGTGCCTGTAAAAGTGTCCTCATATTGCTAGTAAGTGGCAGAATACTCTTTTTAATTAAAAATTGTTGTGCATATGTCTTAAGATATGGACCATTATCAAACGTGTATCATTTGAGCCTGATTCAATGCTGTGGATAAAGGGGTTTAAAGTCTGAAATTTTGGAGGAGGTGCTGTGGAGCCATTTCCCACATGCAAAGAACCTAAGAACTATGTCAAGCAAAAAAAAAAAAAATAAATAAATAAATATTCTACTTTTGACATGTATGTCGACCTTTGTGAGTTTTAAAATATCCTAACCCTTAGAAGGCATTTCCGTGTCTCATGACAAGTAACGTTACTATGGCAACAAACAGCATTTGACAAAATTGACTGTGCATTCATTAAGCTCTTACACATTGGTCAGGTATAGAGCTGTGGATACTGGGCCTTGATTTTTTTTTTTTTTTTTGGTAGGGGTGATATGGAGCCATTTTGCCACACCTTAACCCAAGAGACATTTCTGGCTCCAGTAACTAGAGCTTCATAACATTCCTGCCATGGTGAGGAAAACAAATGCCATGGGGCCTTTGATCAACGTATCAGAAAGTGACCAAATGGGAGGAGAATTGAGTAAAAAACAGCTGTAAAAACAGTAGAGTTTGATGCTGAAATGGCAGTGTTTCCTCTACACAGGTGAGTTTGATTATGATTGTTATGAAGGCATTACGTTATTATGTGATGTCATTATATTTACTAAGTTGCTGTTTGTTGATCCACGGTTCAGACTAAACTGTGACAGTTCTGACCTTGTTTGTTCGATTCCAAACGGATCTTTAGTTCAGCTACTGACAACACAAACTGTACAGAAAACGGAGGTGATTTGTGGTTTTACTGTGGATTTTTTCTGTCTAAAAATAAAGCTAAGCTAACAGAGCTATAATGTAAACTATCAGCCGATGCAGCACATGACACTTATTTTGACTGTCAAAATAAGCGGCTATGAGTTTTAGTTTGAAGGAGAAAACTTGATGACGCCATAATACAGATGTGTGTTAAGGATGAGCTTTATACTTTATTCAGTGAGTGATACAGTCTGAGTTTTGTAACTAAGTGTGGAATATCAATACTACATAGAGCCACTTTGAGATGTAGTAGAGTATAAATAGAATGTCAAATAAATGGAAACGCTTACATCAAGTACAAGTAATATCTTAAGTGCAGCACACGAGGAAAACACTTCTGTCTTAGTGATTGCTCATATGCAATTACTGTCAAATCAAGACCAGATCACTGACCTAAAATAAAATGTGCATCTTTTGTCTTCATGGGTGATTCATTTATTACCTTTGGCTGGAGCGGCTGCCAGCACCAACAGCCAAATGAGTAGAAGAAAAGGACATTTCCATCTGCACTGGCTTTTAAGACAAAGGCCATTCATCCTCCTGTGAAGACAAAAAAGTGAAAAAGACTCATAAGAAACTACACGCCATCATTCTTGTGTTTATTTTCCATAGTTATTCAAGGAAATGTTTCCATCTGTTGTCGTGAGCTCTACGGGTTTGTTCGTTTCCTGGCTTCCTCTTTCTGTAAGCCTCTGCCCTTTCGTGCAGTCAGCCTAGGTGTGGGTATAATCACAATGTCTCATTGTGTGACTCCTGGGATTACACTAAAATTCTCTTTCACTGCTGGTAAACTAAAACGATCTAATATTATCTGTGGCTTTGTCTGCAGTGGCTGATGGACTGCAGAAAGGGGGAGGGAATAGCAGATTGGGTTACCCCGCTGAGTTCAGACTAATATAAGTTACAGGTTATAGTTGCATGTGCCTTTATGTTGTGCCTTTATGTTGTTGATACACCTCAGTTTACAAGAGTAAAAATGACAGTCTATATTACATGCAATACACAGTAATGACTCTTGCAAGAAGTTTCTAAACGTTAGGAACATTAGACAAAGAAAAGGCGGTTGTGAGATGATATAAAAGGTGTTACAGTAAGCTCACTTATGTAAACAACAAAAAGGAAGCAAGTTTGGCTTTTTTGCTTTTTTTTTTTAATTCTTAATTCTTAATATTTTTTTAGGAATTAGCTGAGTCTGCTTTAGGGTCAGTGAAGGATCGAGACAAAATATTATAGCTGCAATTTTTAGAACACAATTTTTAGGATGATTGCTTATGCATAAAAAAAGAATAAGAATGATCAAAATTTTAACTATTGCAACTATCCCTGAAACAAAGACATGAAAAGAAACACATTCAAAACACTACACGTTGTATTTAATTTCATTTGACACTTTGGTGATGAAGGAATACTTGTAATCTCTCAGAAAACACTTGTGAATCATGTCTAACATGGGTAACATATACACACTAGAGCAACACAGACCACAGGAAAGAAAAACTGAGGAAATCAGAGCAAGTTTATCACCTTTAAAGCTCCTAAATTATGATGTTTAGTGACTATTATCAAGCAGATCCTTACAGACCTCAGAAGGAGGACAACTTTGGACAGAAATCATGTCCTCCACTCAACACAAAAAGATCTTTTTTTTGGGTAGAGAGAAAGGAAATATGTTGAGTAAGAGTGGATATACCAAACCAACCCTTGTACTCATTGTGTTCAGCTTTTATTGTATGTCTGTGAATTATGCATTGATATTTTATAAATTTCAAAGAAAAATACAGAAGAGGAGGATATGAAGGAGGATGAGGATGATGAAGACCACACCACAGACGGAGAGTTATCGGAAAATAGCGGGATATTTTCCATTTTGTCAATTCAGTGATGACAATTTCAACAGTATGCAGGATCCATAAACTATCCACCCTATTTACAATCTCATTTATTACTGTAACTATAAACATGTTTACTGTAACAAACTGAATTACTGTTCTGTGGATCTGCTTTGGTGTGTTTTTAATGCTGTAAAGATCTGCAACGTTAGAATTTTTCTGAACTCTTTCTATTTTTGTGTTCACTGACACACAAGTAGATGTGTTTTACCAGCAAAATAAAAGCATTAAAAATATATACAGAGCAATAACAATAAAGTATGTTGTTTCTGAGTCATTGAAATGGGGTGTGAAATATTTTATTTAAAAAATAAAGATTCTTTAGTTTTGTTTAAAGAGTCTCATTTTGAGGTGAGATGTGTCTTGGTCTTGTGTGTAGAGATAAATGAGACTAATTGTACAAGGAAGAACTAAAATAAAGCAGGAAGATGATTTGTTAATATAAAAAAAAAACCTTAATAGTGCGTTAGTTTCGATATATCTTCATTTAAATATTTCATAGATTAAGCATAATTAAGAAATTTATGCACTTTTTAAAAATGCATTATTCAAAAAGCAGAATATATCACATTTGACTACCTTAGAGAGCAATGTAAGATTAGACTTAACTTCCTATTTAACTTGTATTGCATTTTATGTGCTTCACTGTCACTTTATACCACTTTCACATCCTTTATGCAAAAACATTCCATTTTTGGTCTCACTGAATACAGATTCTTTTATTCCGCCTCCTCTTACCTTGAAATTCATCAGAATGGTTTGTTTCTTCCTCCTTTTCTGTCTGTACTTATGTTTCATTTTCATACAGCAATGTATTCATCCAAAGCTCCATAAAAGTACCTCAAACAAATTCGCTACTTAAATATTAACTTTTGCTTTGCAGCATAGACTTAACCCATAAAGACCCAGTGCTACTTTTGTCGTAGTTCAGAAATTAATTTTGGTGATTTGTCACCATTTATTATAATATCATTCCCTGCATTTTGCGTTTCTTCAATAAAAATCAGGTATTTTCCCATATTTAATGTACTGATCATGCAGATGTTCATTAAAGCTCAGATTAAAGTTAATTGTCATAATATCATAAACTGAGAAAAATGAAGAAAATGTGACATTTTCAACAAAGTTTATCATTAACTGAACATAAACCCAGTGTGTCCATCCACTGTCATTCATCCAACTCCATGGGTTTTAGTGGTGAATCAGTGTTGTAGAAGATGACAGTGTTTCCACGGTAACTACGGAGCTTCTGAACGTCCAACATCAAATCTGATGACCATGAAAAGACGACAAACTGCATTTTACACCAATTATTTACATGTATTGTTATAATTAATGCATAACATTTTATATTGGTACATGATTTTGGTCGCCAGTAGTTGTTTGAGTCTTTATGGGTTAAAATTTTTTTTTAAAAATGCCTGATTTATCCCTTTGTAATGATTTGGATCTAACTTGTCAAACTGTTAACTTCACCACATCAGACTCTCTCTAAAATAAACTTTTCTTTTTCTACTCTATGCAGTATGAGACATAAAATCAGCTTTTTACAACACATGCACCATTTAAAGATTGCTTTGTAATGAGTGCAGTTTAACGAAGGGAGTGGCTATAATAACACAAAAATATGTTGACCTACAAGGTTTGCCACCTTTAACATTTAAAATAAAGTGTTGGGCAATATCGATACCACCGCTATTAATTATCAATCCTTATTGAGTGGAAGTAAGTGGACGTTTTCACCTCACTCCAGTGTCTCTTATTTGCGTTAGGCCTCTTAATGGGACATTTTATTCTTAACTGAAGCTTTTTGCAAAACAAAGGAATAATATTAAAGAGACAAAAAATTAAAGCTCCAATTCTGTGCCTTATGGGTACAAATACACCTCAACAGTGATTGCCAAGTGGGACTGAATAAAACATCAAATCCTACAGGGCTTTTAAAGACTACTATATCCAACTGTGAATATAAATCTGCATTTGTCATTTGTTTCATGTCAGAAAAGGAAACATTACCTGTTCAAGCCTTAAGGCTAAACAGAAGCTGCGTAGCCATTGTGACTATAACTTCACGTTCCCACAGTCTGACTCCTGCTCTTTGAACTCTGAGACAAAAATAGTGATATACTTTTTGTAACTTTCTATCACCTTTATGTCTCTCATAACTATATTCAACCAATAATCTGATTGACAGATCTCCTCCAACCTTTCATTTATAAGAAAAATATAAGAGGTAGTTTAGTTTTAACTCCAATATATAGTGACAAAACTTAGCAGATTCATGTTATTGTGAAATAATGTGTATATTAACAACCTAATATAAACAATTTTAAGGACTTGGGAATATTTAATTGCTTACCTGATGCTTTACAGAAGCATCTGTAGAGTTGGTCTAATTTCTGCTGTTATTGTTGACGTGTGAGTCCTATGGTGGAGGACTCACACAGTGTATGCGTCTTTCCATCATCGCTGCATGAGTCTTCATCCGTCTTCCACGAGCTGAAAACACACCACAGTGAAAAAAAAAAACAAAAACAAAAAAAAAACTTTAAAAAGTCACAGTATTTGGCGTTTTTGTCTCCGGTCTTGTCCGTTGCGTCTCCTCTGTCCTCAGTTGCTCTCCCTTGTTGCTCCAGAATCCACCTGTCTCATAGACTAGAGCATCGTCTCTTGCGTCAGCTGGTCTTTCTTTGTGTGTGTATATGTGTGTGTGTGTGTGTGAGCGTAGACTGCGCTTTCAGGAAATCACAAATTCTGAAATTTGAGGTTTGCCTGCAGGAGACACAAGAGGAAATAATGACACGCCCCCTCAGAGAGGAGGAGGAAATAACACACCAACATGTACAGAGAATCAATCTATTCCAAATATCTATCTCTTAAGGGGGTTGTTTTTGTTTTTTCCCTCGGTATGACTGGAGGGCAGCAGCTGGTGTTACAGGATGCAGGACCAGACAGATCCTGGACAGAGTATTAGCCTTTATCTGGTGTGTGTTTGTGCATGTGTACGTTCGTATGTGTGTCATATCAGCGTCAAAACATGCAAAAATTGCACAGCAGGCTCAAGTATGAAATGTGGGAGGCTGAGTTGACAAACCGGTCAAACATCTCTGGCTGTCCTCACACAGAATAACGTGAATATAAGGAATGGCATCTGACTTCAGACGTAATCCAAACAACAGCAGCAGCAGCCTGAGGGGGACACCACTCCATTAATCTCAGTCTGCCTACACCTGCTTTGTGCAGGTGCTGAAAGTGTTACTGTAAATCACAAGTGTCAAACATACGGCCCGGGGGCCTAAACCGGCCCGCCATAAGGGTCCATTCTGGGCCAATGGGATGAATGTGTGAAATGCTAAAATTACACTGAAGATATTAACAATCAAGTGTGTCAAAATCATTTCCATAATAACCTATAAATAATGACAACCTCTTTGTTTTGGAGAAAAAAAGTTCAATTACATGAAAATGTTTACATTTACAAACTATCCTTCAGCAAAAAAATTTGAATAACCTGAACAAATATGAACAACCTGAAATGTCTTAAGAGAAGTGCAACAATATTATGATTGTTACTACATGTTTTGTGTATTTGTAGATCCACTGCGGTCTGTCAGCTGTAACATACATGTGTAAATATTAAGTTGAGGCATAATATTGTTAAAACTGCACTTAGGTTCTTCTTAAGACATTTCAGGTTGTTTGTGTTATTCACATTTCTAAGGAAACTTTGTAGATGTAAACTCTGTCAATAATGAAATGTAACTTTTTTCACTGGTCCGGCCCAATTGAGATCACATTGAGCTGAATGTGGCCCCTGAGCTAATATGAGTTTGATACCTCTGCTGTAAATTACTGGTGGTTGACCACAAGGGGGCGATGTGGACTTCTCAGATTTTTTTTTAATTTTCCACTGTGGATACAGTGTCATCCTTTGTTCACTTTTACTGAAGGGTAACAAAACTGTAGCAGCTCAGTGGAGCAAAGCAGAACTGCAGCACGTTCCTGCTCTTCTTCAGTGACACAGCACTTTGGGTCACTTACCCGTCTGTGTGGGTGTCACTGCGAATGGGAGAAGATAGTTCAAGGAGAAAAAGTTCCCCAGTAAGCTGTCTTCTCCCTCTGCTGCATTAAACATTGTTTTTTTTTTTTTAATTAATTCCTCTCTCGTGCGTTGCAGTGTATTTGAGAGAATACAAAGTGCAGGCACGAGCCTCGTCAGCCAATCTGCAGAAAAGCAGTCAGGGACGAAAAATTATTCAAACTGAAAACTCACTGTATTTGTTGAGATGACCTGGGGAAAATGCAAAATGTAGAAGAGTTTAGTTCAGCCTGATTAAATAAAGAGTGCAGGGAAGAAGGCGATGTTTGGACAGAGTTTCTTCTAAAAGGCATCATATCTGCTACTGGAGGAACCTAGAGCAGGGGTGTCAAACATGCGGCCCGGGGGTCAAAACCGGCCCGCCAAAGGGTCCACTCTGGCCCGTGGGAGGAATGTGTGAAATGCAAAAAGTACACTGAAGGAATTAATAGTCAGGGGTGTTAAAATGAATGTAGTTCAAGTTCCACATACAGAGCAATTCAATCTCAAGTGGATCAGACCAGAAAAATAATAGCATAATAACAGAACTGATGACAAGTCCAATTTTTTTGTCTTTTAGTGTGAAAAAGGTAAAATTACATGATGAAAATGTATCATTTCACAAAAACTTGAATCATCTTAACCATGAATAACCTAAAATAAGCAGAATTTTAACAATATTCTGCCTGTTACTAAATATTTTTTTTTTTTCACTTAAATTTTTATTAAGTGGATTTTATGAACGAGTGCTTCAAATACAACAACAGAGAAGGAAAGT
>JAPQRQ010000014.1:3497760-3507800 GCA_037367365.1 Apogon talboti | reverse complement strand
TATATAGTGTTGATTCATCTGAGAGTTTGGAATATTAATACTACAATGAACTCCTTTAAATGTAAATAGATGACGAAGCCAACATATTTCCACTGGAAAAATAAAGAAAATGTCATGAAATGCAATTAAATCAAACTTAGTAATTTAAACTTCCAGAAGTACATTATAAAGCATAATTCAACAAGATTAGTCGGAACATTTGAGAGCATACTCTAAAAATGATGAAATCAGATGTTTCAAACCCCTCCAAAGAACACATCCACATTCAGCTCAAGGACTCTTTGTGAGCTTGCAGGAAGCAACTAATTCTCCCATTATAATTACTGTGTAGAATGTCCTGATGAAGGCGTTCATCTGATAAATGATTAAATACGGAGCATATGTGTGCAGAGTATACAACTGATGGATCAATGTTTGTCCACGTTTCCTGGGCAAATTAATATGAAAACTGGAAGAAGAAAAAAATACTGCAAGACAACAACAGTGTCTGCTTATGACTGTGTGCATGTTCTAATCCATTATTCAATTAAGCCCAAATTAATCCCCATTACCAGTCCGCTGAGAGAGGAGCGGTGAAGGAATGAATGAGTAAGTGTCTCCCCGGGGAGGAAGGAAGAGCAGAATAGAAAATGAAAGACCGGAGAGATATAGGGGGCTCGGGGCAGTCTGTGATAACAAAAGTACTAATTAGTATTTCTAAATGATTTATAGAAATCAGAATCAGTGCGTGTGTGTGTGAGAACGTGTGCATAGAAGAGAAAGAGATTGAGAGATTGAATGAGAAATGAAGATCTGTGAAAACATTTTTTTTTTTTTGCCAAGCTATTTTCTACACCTACAGAAGAGTGGAAGGGGAGGGGGGGGCGAAGAGGGAAAATCCTCCAGGGGTTGAGAAATGTAGTCAACAAACACATTCACTTTTAGACACACAAATGCACATGAGATGGACAGATGAGGAAAAGAGTATAGGCAGCGCACCGGAGAGCACCTTTTAGGATTTCTACCCTGGGCAGGCTGTCAGTCTTTGTGCATATTCGACCGGCGCACCTCATTCACTCTCGTGTTTGTCTATCTGCATGACATATTCCCTCCATTATTAAAGACAGTAATATGGACTCGGAGTTGGTTTTCATAAATAAGGCCTCCATCCACTCCTACTCCTCCAAACTCTCCTATCCGTCCTCTTCTTCCACTCCTCCCATCCCCCAGTCCATCTGTTTTGGTGGAGCCCATCCATTAATAAAGACTCTGTCCTTTCATTTCTATTTCCCGTCCTTCTGTATTATTTATTTACCCATCTATCTTAAGTTATACTGAAAAGCTATGGAAGGAACGTGGGAGATTCACCTTCTACTGATACACACCCAA
The DNA here is from genome assembly GCA_037367365.1 of Apogon talboti. Lineage (NCBI taxonomy): Eukaryota > Metazoa > Chordata > Actinopteri > Kurtiformes > Apogonidae > Apogon > Apogon talboti. Next base: position 3,506,432 of record JAPQRQ010000014.1, on the reverse strand, counting down.
AGATGTTCATCTAAACTTCTTGACTAAAAGTTTCTTGAAATCCAATGCACTGTAATAATAATAATAATAATAATAATAATAATAATAATAATAATGATAATATTTACTACAAATCTTCAGATTTATAAGGTCAAAGTGTGTAGTTACTGTTACAAACTGCCCCAGTATTTCATTTAATGAAGGTGTCTCCACTCCTTATATGTCAGGGAGAAGCATTTAACTTCATTCTTTATGTTACAGTGGGCCTAATTGATTTTTTTATTTTATTTTTTTTACATTCTTTAATGTATTTTCAATAACTCTCCTGTTTTTAGCATTTACATAGTTTTGCCAAGTTATTATAGAATATTATCAACTTTGTCCTTTTAACCTCCTAAGACCCAGGAGCCCCACAGGTTTTTGAGTTTTGGCTTTTTTTAATCAAATAATTGCTTATATTGGAAACATCATGATGCAACAGTTTTTTCAGATGCATTCTTAAAAAAAATTATGCAATGTCATTTGTGTTGGACAGTCGTTTTGGGTTTTTTTTTGTATAAAGCTGTGAATTTCTTGACCTCATGTGGACAGTGGGTCCTAGAAGGATATTGTGGCTGTTGATGTTAAGAGTAAAGTTACATAACTTGATCTTATAAAAGGTCCTATACAGTGAATGTCTCCTGTAATCAAAACTAAAGGTGGTGCAGTGGAATATTGCATGTGCCACTCTCATGGAGCGTTCGTCCATTATTTATTCACGGTCTACAAGTGCTATAGATGAATGACACTTGTCGATGCAGATTCGTCACAGAGATGAGAGGCATCTTTGATTTGAGGTCAAAACTAGCACAAAGTGAAAAGGGACAAAACGCACAATTATTTGCACTCTCCACCTTTATTCCGTGGGTACTTCACAAACACTGCTCCTCACCACGTGTTAGCATCACTCTTTCAAAAAGCACGCACATGTTCTCGAGTTCACCTTCTGAACCCTACTGCATCTCCAATTTTCTGCTCTCTATCCATTTATCCGTCTTTGTTTTCCCTCTGCTGTTTGTGCCGTGTCTATTCCCTCTGTCTTCTCGGTGGTTAGTCAGCAGCAATCATAATTTCTAAATGTCATTTGGCCATTAGCTCATGAGGCCAGGAAGGATGTTCTAAGTGGGGGGTGATGGAAGAGAGGGGGTCACGGGGAGAGGCTTGGGCATAGAAATAGAGCAGTCATCTTCATGGCCTCTTAGAGACTCCCAGATTTGATTACAGTTACAGACCAGAAACAGGGAAGATACAGTAGATGCAGGCGGAGGCAGATAAAAAGCGCATCAGACTCTGCTTCACTTTCACAAACAATGCAAGCAAAGCGGATAAAAGAGCCAGGCCGGTGAGGAAACTGGGAAAGGCCAGCCGACTTCAGGGAAAGAAAACCAGATTTGCTAAAAGGTCAGAGTGAGATATCTGAGAAGAGCCATTTTCACCTCTCAGAAAGTTAAATTTAATTTGTGTGATTACGTGCCCATCTGTAATCCCTATGCCAGCCTTTTTCAAATGGGGGTACATGTTGGAAGAAACCAAGGGGGTACTTGAATTTTTGTTGGGAAAAACACATTAAATAAGTCATCATGTGCTGAATATAAAATAAATAATGAGAACTAATGCTGAAATATAGAACATAATAAATACATTCTCCTTATTTAATTTCAATATTTTTAAAAACTCGGAGCCCCCCTGAGCTTTGGTAACATTTTAAGAACATTTGTACTTTATGTTATTCAAGATGAGTTTATTTCAGAAATTTTGATGATAAAAGGTTAATTTATTCATTAAAGACCTATTCATTTATTTTTCTTATCAATGAAAGACACCACTTTTCAGTTTATAGTTTGCATCCAAAATTTGTCTATAAAGATTTGTTATTTTTAATACATTACAGTTTAATATAGGTCATTTGTTTACAAAATTTTGAAAATAAAAACAGACACCTTTGGTACAGGAGCTAATTTTGCCTCATTTTTTTCAATCAAAAATGCTGAAAGGAGAGTTGGGGATACTTGGCTAAAAATATGTATTTCAGGGGGTAGTCCACTGTAAAAAGTTAGCCCTATACCACCTCAACCAGAGCCCCTAGGCATGTTCCTGCCCTCTATGGGAGACAAATCCAAAGTGCATGACCAGTCTGTTCAACCCTGCAGGAGTAGTGGTGGGGGTCTGCGTTTGGATTTCTTTGTCAGCAAATGCATAAAAGAAATACAATACTCACTTATCTTTTAGTCTTCTTATTGTCCCATTTTTCATCTTGACTCCGACGTATGAGAAAAAAACCAACAGTCTTTGCTCATTGCAAATATGCATCAAGTCAAAGCCAGAATGGGGCTTCAACAGTCTCACATATCCAGATTAAATGGGCTTAAAAGTTACAGTTTACAGTCTCTTTAGCAAACAAACCCCTCTGTTGCTCAGCAAAAAAAACACTACAAAATAACGAGAAGGCTGCACATTTAGGTCTAAAGCCAGTTATGAAGCCAAGCCTCAGTAAATCCATGATCATAATGAAAATAGAGCACACCTGTGCTTTGTTTTGCAGGCATACATGGGAAATGTAGTTCACAGTTGTAGTTTTTGAATAAATGCAATGCGTTACACACTCAATTATGTATGGCTCAAATTATACATGAGGAAATGAAAACAATGGTGAAATATAAGTGGAAGAGATTATGAATTTACAACACATAAAGAAATCATTGACATAAAGTATATGAATATTTAGAAATTGTGTATTTAATCTTGTACTGCATTATTTATTGATGATGATGATGTGTAGTTTGCACGGAATATGTTGTGTTTTTGTGCGGACACCTGACGTTCCTGATCATTCCTGGTCTATCAGTTGAGCTATAATTAATTTCTCAGGTGTAAATGTTTTTCTTTCAACTGGAAACTACAGTAAAGGTCATCGTGTTGATTGGGATCAGTACATCGGTTTGAACTCAAAAACATTTATCACATTAATTAAAGAAAAAATACAACTTTTAAAAACTGTCAAGTGAAATATTGTTTGTGTACTTTCACAGCAAAAATAGTCCAGGTTAACTGAACCTGTCTTTTATCATGTTATACAGGTTTTTAAAATATATAATAATACAATGGATTGAATACATTTACACAGAGACAGCAGCTGTCCTGGCTTCCAGACACTACAAACCAGTGTTTAATATTTAAGAATCATGTTTATAATCTGGTATTGGTTGTATTGCTCATTGATTATGTGACTAATATATTGTTTTTGTGTCTTTAATGTGTGCTTCTGAACACCTGAATATCCCTAAGCAGATGAATAAAGTGTCTTTCGGTCTATCTAAAACCAGTTTCTGAGGCATTAATATGTAGATATTTTGTTTTCGACTAGAAAATATAATGGCAGATATATATAGATATATTGATTTAACATAATTTCACATTATAAAGAACAGTGATCCTGGCTTCCAGAAACTACAAACTGCATATAGTAATATGAAATACATACAAACTGTGTTTTTAATATTGTGCATACTGCATTACTTATTTATTTTTGCCATGAAAATGTTGTGTTTTGGTCTCTAGTCTCTATTGGACACCTGAGTTTCACTAAGGGGATGAATAAAGTGTCTTTCAGGCTATCGACATCCATTTTTGAGCTGTTAACATGTACATATTTTGTTTTCAATATATAATATAACCACAGTTAATACTGGTTTATAGGAAATAAACACAGGTTGATTGCAAATGAACCTGTATGACATCTATCAATATTTGATATGCTATCATGAAGCAAACAACACACAAAAGGACTTCATGTAGAGCTATCCTGGCTTCCAGACATTGCAAATTGCACGCACCACTATTTAATAATACAGTGTTGTGTTTTTAATACTGTGCATACTGCATAACTTTTTATTTTGCCGCTAATATGTTGCATGTCTCTAATAAACGTTACTAGACACCTGAATTTCCATAACAGCATGAATAAAGTGTCTTTTAATTGTCTAAAACAAAATTTTGAGGTGTTAACGTTCAAATAATTTGTTCTCAACTGGAAATAAATAATAACAGATAATACTGGTTTGCAGGAAATAGCAACAGGTTGACTGCAGCTGAGCTTATATAATATATAACCAATAAAAAATGAGTAATTGACATACTTTCACCAAGAAAATAGCACATCAAAGGACATAAAATACAGCTATCCTGCCTTCCAAATACTACACATTGCATGCATCAATATTTAATATTATAGAATGATGTTTTCAATACTATTCATACTGCATTACTTTAACTTTTTTTGCAATTAACATGTTTTTGTCCCTAATGTGTGTCTTTCTGATTAATGTAACAACAATTTTTGATGTGTTTACACGTTAATAATATGTTTTCACCTGGAAAAAATGACAGATAATATTGGTTTATAGGAAATGGCAACAGGTTGACTGCAGCTGAGCTTGTATAATGGCTTTCACATTAGAAACAAGTATTTGACATACATTTATGGAAAAAAAACAAAAAAAAAAAAACAAAACAGCACACCAAAGCCTGGCCACCCGACACTACAAGCTGCACACGGCACATTTTATTTCCTCATTTCTGGTTTGATCTTTGCCCCTAATTGATTTGATTTACTAATATGTGCAGACTGGTGTGCATTTGTTTTAACAGCGACTGGAACCCGGCGGCAAATCAGTGGTTTAATCACCCCTAGATGTCATTTTTACACTGGCCACTAACTCAGATTGAGCAGAGGTCAGTGATGTAATGGCACAAAGTCAGGCTCATTATTAACTGCTGCAGAACAACACAGAGCAGGAACTGATTCTCTTGTTAGCGGCTGATTAGCGGGGATGACTGCAGGACCTCTGCTTCACAGCTGCAAACATATGTAGCAGGAAGTGGCATTAAGGGAAGACGAGTAAGAATAAAAGTCGTTTCATCTATTTCTTACGCGCATCAGTGTCCAAAGCTGCCACTGGTAATCGATGTTTGAGTAAGAATGGCTGCCAAAGGGGGGTGATGCATAACGCTGCTTAAAAGAAGATCCCTGCACATTATTATCCATCTCATCTGACTCTGTTTTGTCTCATAATAACCCCCCCTCCCTTTACACATACACACTACACTGTGGTATGAGCTGGCTTCTAATTGGTGTGTATTGATGAAACTGCTGCGGGTGTTGCCACAGATACAAGTCATTAATACGGCCCCCTGCTTGGCACGACAACACAAGCTGGAAGACACATACACAGTGTCAAGTTCAAGCATGTCCTGTAAGATTATGGACAGAAGTTGCCATGGGAACTGCCGGCATAAATAATCGAGATATGTTACGTGTTTGGGTGTAATGGCAGGTGCGAAGGGAAATCGATAAACAGACGTGTTCAGATGCAATTCCAATCTCTTCATGTCTTTGGCGCTCCATCCATCAGCGACCCCTTTCCATCAACTCTGTCACCGCCTTACACGTTCCATCTCTTTTCACACGTTCACATTTAGCAGCTCATCTTATCAATCACAGCCGAGTGAAGAGGTGAGGGCGTCATATTTTAGAGTTTTATTAGAAGAAGACAAGCAGCACAACTGAAAAGCAGCAGCACAATGAGCAAACCACAATGGAAAACAGATAAATAATGTGAGGATAGTCAAATGAATAAGCCCTAATATGCAGTGGTTCAGTGACAGTACTTGTATGGTGGAGATGACGTCTACTATTTAATACAAAACTATATTATAAACTAAATTCCCAAAAATGTATTATATATTATATTTATTTATTTATTGCAGATCTCATAAACCAATATTTTATTCATAGTAGAAAATAGAAAACATATCAAACGTTTAAAATGAGAAAATGTACCCAAATATAAGGTGATTTTGAAGCTGGTGGCATAACAACATCCACAAAACAGGGTCATGTTTACCGCTGTGTAGCATCCCCTCTTGTAACAACAGTCTGTAAACATCTAGAACTAAAGAGACCAGATGATAGGGTTTTAGAAGAGGAGTGTTGTCTGACATAGTTGCTCAACAGCTGCCAAATGTTATCAATTTGTGAAAGATCTGAAGTGCAGACAGCCCACTTCAGGACCCAGACTCTTCTACTATGAAGATGCTGGTACTGCTGGTACTGTTAAGGCCTTCCCTGAGAAGGACATTGTCTGAATGTCGCTCTAAACCTCTGAGTATTGATGGTTTAAACTGTCCATTCCATAGACACTAATGCGCCCCCATACCATCACAGATGTAGGCTGTTGAACTGAGCAATGATAACAGGCCAGGTTGTCTAAATCATACATGTTCTAAATCACTTGATTATATTCTTTACTCTAGATTATGAGATACCCAAAGTCCATTATACTGGATTTATAGACATAGTTTATTACAGATCAGTGAATCTCTCATCTTTACTTCTGAAAGACTCTGCCTCTCCAACCTAATTATTGGCAAATTGTTCCTTCATTTCTTTTTAGTACCACTTACTTCTCCAGTCTTTTGTTTCTCCGATCCCAACATTTTGGAGACATGTTGCTGCCACCATTTTGACATTCGATATGTTTTCTGTTGTGCATAAAATATAAGATTTGCAAATCATTGCATTCTGGTTTTTTTTTTTTTTTTTACACTTTACACAACAATATGACTTTACTGGAATCTGGGTTGTATAATCTCATGTAGGTAAAACAAAAATTAGATTTTATTTCCTTCAGTAGATTTTATTTTATTTTAACTTGTTGCTTACGTTTTACAAAATACAAAAACCCTATTTGTTACAGTTTTAAAAATTCAACCAGTTTATTTAGATTTAATAGCAGATCCATATACAAGGAGTGCTTTTAATAAGCAAAATTTGGTCATAACTGAGAGATTTCTTTGCAATTACTGAATCTATAAAACAAATCCTTCCTCATTCCATCATGTCTGTTATTGATTTTTCATTTTCATTGATTTTCTGTCCAATTCTGGGTACTGCATTATAAAATATTCCCTTTAAGTAACACCGCATATTGCCAGGGGCCGATATGCTGTGCAGTTCAGTAACACAAAGGCAAATGTGGGGAGTACATCTTGTTGTTTGAGTGCTTGTAATTCTGAGAGTTCATTTGCCTCGGGCTGAACAGCAGCAGGATGAAAATAAATGTCTGCCACAAGACTCAGACATAAAGAGGAACAGAAACAAAGACTGAGACTTAAAAAGAGCGATTTGGAGCTCACATATAGACACACAAACATTCATTATACAAAACATAACAAGCTGACAGAGAAGTGGAACCTAAGTATTCATTATTCTACTTATTCTACATTGTTATTTTAGAAAAATAAGGTGTCAAGATCATCTTAACACAGCAAAAAAAACATCATATTTCCTCTTCCCACAGTTACTGTAATATCTAGAATATACTGTATGTCCCTGTAAAAATAATATTCTGGTCACTATACAGACATTTTGTTTTATAAGAAAGGTTTCAGTACTATTTAGTTACACTTACAGTACATATATGGGTCTTTGAAAAGGGGCAGTTTTTACAAATACTGCCTTTTAAGAAGAACAACCAACCAACAATTAAAAAACAAAAGATAAACATCTATAAACCATAAGCTGGTCCTGATTTAACCATCATCATTTACACAGTAACTTGACTACATATGCCTTAAAAAAATATTTCCACTGCTGCAGTAACAATATACAACAACAGCACATTAAAAACGGCTTCAGTCTGTAAAATCTCGCTGCTTACCCCAACTCGTGTCTGTTAGGGTGGACATGCTACTGTGAGAACAGCTGGTCTTCATTTACTATGTCTTGTAACCTGTGCAGGCCAACTCTAGCGTCCCGCTGTTCGCTTTGGCCTGGTTCGGGGCCAAGCTGAGGTCAAAGGTCACCACACGCGGCAGGACTTTGCGCCTCGGTTCATAACTGACGCCTCGGGGCAGCTGAAGGCTTTGCTGAACTCTTCGTAGTTACTCATGGCTCCGATGACTCTGCAAAGCAACAGCTACGGTAAAGGTCTGGTTGTAAAGGGTGTGTGTGTCGTGATGCGTGGAAGCTTACCTGTATTTTGGCGGACTGTGTGCTCCGCTTTGGATCTGTTCCCTCGCTGCTTCTACTCTGTATGCATTACATCTCACCTGCAGAATACAGAACACAGGATGGATGCTTTTACTGCGTTTGCCATATGAGTCTTACTTTCCCTATGGAGCATCAATCTGTGTTCTCTGTGGTTAAGATTGAAAAAAAATCTCAATTTGTGCACAAAGATCAGAATAAATAATGATTAACCCATAAAGACCCAGTGCTACGCATGTGGCAGTTCCCAAATGAATTTTTCTCTCTATTTTAACCATTTTTAAGTGATTTATCACCATTTATTATGATTTTATCCTCTGTATTTTAAGTTCTTATCTTGTATTTTGCTATATTTAATTCAATGATCATGTAGATGTTCAGAAAAGTTCAAAGTAAATCCAATGCTTATTATATCAACACAATGAAAACTGAAGAAAAAGTGAATTTTTCACCAAAATATAATTAACTGAACATAAACCAAGTGTGTCCATCCACTGTCATTTATTAAACTCCATGGGTTTTACTGGTGCATCAACGTTGTAGAAGATGACGGTGTTTCCATGGTAACTACGGAGCCTCTGAACGTCCAAATGGGTCATATCTGATG
>JAPQRQ010000014.1:3428832-3444130 GCA_037367365.1 Apogon talboti | reverse complement strand
ATAGATAGATAGATAGATAGATAGATAGATAGATAGATAGATAGATAGATAGATAGATAGATAGATAGAACACACTAGAGGAAGCAGAACAACAAAGTAAGATCTCCATAAAAATTTCTAAATTTCTCATCATACATTAAATACATTCTATTCTATTCTATTCTATTCTAAAACAGCAAAATGTGTTTACTTCAGGCTCTTTTTGCCTCTGATGTAGAACAGCAAATGCACGCAGAGGAAATGGAAACATAATTTTCCAATAAATTCTGACACCGCAAAAGTCCAGCTCATGTGACTGATCAGCTGTTTGCTGCGTCTCCCAGATGTTCAGACAAAGTGTGAAAACATGTCTGGAACATGCGGTCATGTGAACAGAATTACTAATCTATCCCATCCCCAAAATGATTATAACAGTCATTTTAGATAGAAAACAACAGAACACTGGGATCCTTCTACTCTGTTGATTAGAGGCAGATGTAACGTGGCCTACACTGCCACCTGCTGGCGATACAACACAACCTGGATTAGATTAGAGACTTTACTTATCTCACTATGGGGAAAAAGGCAGCAACAGAATAAAGTACAAGAAAAAATGTGCATGCACAAAGATCTTGCAGAAGACAAACAATATAAAATAATAATAAGTTATAAATCTCTAATGTCTATATTCATATTTACAACAGGAATTGGAGTATGTCAGACAGCACAAATGGGACACAAACAGGAAACACACATCATTTTTGTTTACTTATACTGATATTAAAAAAACCTAGAAAAATAATAATAGAAATTACAGCTCATGGCATGGACAGCATGGTCATAACCATATCAACAGAAAGTAGATAACAAAGAAATAACCTATAGATAAAGGTCGAGTACTGAGCACTAATACATAGGAGGAATGAGGGAAACACTTGACAAAGCCGTTTCAGACATTCCTCTGATCATATGAAGAGGTCAGATCTGTCCCACTCTTGTCCCTTAAGACACAGTGGACGCTCTCTGTTCTGCTGGTTGACATGGTAACGGATGATCTTCTGGAAATACGTCTGAGTGCGGCTTACCTCAGTGCTGCCACGGCGTGGCCGAGCTCATGGATAACTCCGCTGAGTAGCAGAGCGATGAAAAAGTAGGCCAGCTGACTGGTTGGCAGATTGACACCGGGGACCTAAAGACGTCCAGGAAGAGAAGCAACACACAGCTGTGACTGATGTGGCGACACATAAACACATCCCCAGTTGTTATCCTCAAAGGGGGGAAAAAAACCCTGCTTCATTTCGCCCTTCATAGGACCTTTATGGGTATTTTAATCTTTCATTCAACAGGAATTTCATTCGTTTCTGGGTGGCACATCTGCAGCGTAGATTAAATAAAGGCTTCATTTGTGTCATCACGTATTCAAATCCCACTGCTTCTCTTCCTCCGTATTAGCGGTGTTATGTTTTGCTGAAGCTGTGGTTTCTCTTGTGGTCGGCGTTTTCCTCTTGCGCTGGATCTGTGGTGCACTTTTTTTTCCCCTTTTTGCCGCTGCCAGTTTATAAATGGCCTTTGAATAGCTTCCCATGAATCACCTGCAGGACTGCGGTCCGCCGGGGATTGTACTCGCATTACCACACAGCGCTCTGACACTTCAATGAATAAAAAGGGTAAATGCAACATAAGGGCCCTTTCAGTTGTAAACATGCACTAGGCCTCTCACACTTTATACAATCACCAGGTCATTTTCTGTAATAATTAGAACTGTTTTCATTAACATGTGTGAGAACACCTGGATGAAACCAACTAAAATTAAGCATTTCATCATTATATCTGCTTCAGAGCATGGATGGGTGTGCTTTTAATGCTGTTTTGTTCAACCAGCTTACTCTGGTGTGGTTTAGTTTCACCTCAATACAGAACTAACAACCAGTGAGTTAAATATTCATGGTAAAGCACACTGAAATCAGCTAAGAATATTTAACGGAGTATCTACAGACAATAACATATCGAACCACATTTTTTGACAGACAGGTGTGTGTGTGTATGTATACTATATATATATATATATATCTATATATATATATATATGTAGAGAGAGAGGGAGAGAGAGAGAGAGACTGTTGTATTTTAAATATTTTATCTTTATTTTAATATTAATATTCTTCTTAAATTTGTAATCTTATCTTATTGATGTTAGCACATTTCACCTTGGAATGTACAACTTGCTTTGGTGATGTAAACGTTTGTAATACCAATAAGTGAGGTGAATGAAATTGAATGGACAGATGTTGCTTTCTAAGATCTGTGGTTTGGAAATACATCAAATTCAATTAATCTAGGTCTTGCTTTCTGAATATTATGGAAAATGCCTGAATGGTAAAATCAAAGTTATTTCTCTGGAGACATTTCTTACAACAACCTGTTTGCATCACTGACCAACTCCACATCAGGAGAATAAACCAAGATGTACCTGTTTTTAAACTAGAGGACTCAGACCTGCCCTCATCACAGATGCACATACAGGAAAAGATGGAGTAATGTTTACTTTGTCAACAGTTGACCAAATATTCAAGTAACATTGTCCAAATTTATACAAAAAGCCTCTATAAACCTGAGAAAATGTGTTATAGTTATGGCAGTTATAGTTATAGCCATTACCTAATGTCTTAAGTGACCTTGCTGTGTTGCTGGGTTAATATTGGTCGGGTTAATATTGACTGTATCCATATCTAATGTGTCGTAAATGTCCACTCCACTGCGTACATACCACCACCTGCAGCGTCTGCTGGCCTCCGATCCGAGGGTTGTCCGTGGTCATCTGAGCGAGGGTCTGCTGCAGCGTCTTAATCAGCAGCACCACCGATCCCAGCATGGCCACCACACCAAACACCAGGCCACTGTTGAACCTGACAGGGGTCACGATCAGCAAATACAACACTTACTATAACAGATGGGATTAAGTCACTGTCTGGTTTGCTTATATGTTGTCGTTAAAGTCCTCTGAGATGCAAGTTAAGTGTAAAAATGGCCAGACTTGATGAAGACAGGCTGTTTTTGTGTGATGTTTTTTTTAGAGATTTAGTCATTTTAGTACCATGAGGTGGTTCCTCATGTGAGCATGTTCCAGCAGAACAGCCTCATTCTTGACATTATTTTGCAGAGGTACTGTTGCTGAATCTGTGCCACCCAGGATGAGAGAACTAGCCAAACCGTCCAGAGAATTTTCACTGTAATTTCATAATGATAGACTGATCTCCAACACTGACAGAGCCCGAATGAAGTATGGTGACAGGTCTGACGAAGGTAGAGGTGAGGCTATGGGGTCATCAGATTGTGTTCAATGGGCTCTAACTTTGTACATAATATCAATGTGCGTTACATATTTCAGTAGGTATTTGTAAGTACTTAAACATAGTAAGGATGATGATTGTATAAAGTAACATTTTTGACCAAAAATATTTTAAAATGTGCTCTGTAACATGGTTTCATCAAAATGTCACTGATTTTGACAAGGTTTACGCCAAAGTGCTTAACACTGGGGTTCCCACAGGAAATTCACCTAAATTTGCCTATGATGTGTTAAATAACATATGTAGCTACACTCATGTCAAAATTTAGGAAAATATATTGGAATCTTTTGCACTTATTGACACAGATTTAAAGTAACACAGTTTCAATTCTTGACCCTTTTATGATGTAAGGACCAACGTGTCTAGAAAACAAGCCAAATATTTTTAATACAAGCATTTATTATACATCACAGTAATAAGCGAGCAAATGAGTGCATACAGAATAGGATAAGAGAAACTTTATTTTTCTCATAGATGTGTGTGTTCCTGTGATCTGACCCATGTGTATAGGTTGGAAATATGGAAATGCAATGGTGGCATTTTGAGATTTGTTCACTCTGGGACCTGGTTTCAAAAATTAGCCCATTCAGGCTCCCAAAAAACTGGTTCCATATGGATGAAACACCCATATGATAGAAAAAAATGTTTTGAGGATACTCTGAAACTTGCCTCAGTGGAAATGGTCCCTAATATAGTGATACAAAGCCCATTTTCAGAAAGGTTGGGATGTTTTCTAAGTTACAATAAAAACTAAAATCTATGCTTTGTCTATTTATCTATGATTTGTTTCAACCTTTAACAGACAAAAGTACAAAGAAAGATTTTCAGCGATCAAATTAACTACTGTTCTTAATGCCTAAAATGGAAAGTCTTGGGCTGTAAATAACTGAGGCAGTGAAAAAAAAAATTGTACAGTCAGTCCAAACTCCTGCTACAGTTCAGAAGGCAAACCCAGACGGCAGAGGAGGTAATAATACATGAATCCTCACCAGAGGTAGAGCGCCCGGGGCTTGATGCGAGCACAGTAGGCAAACAGCCGGTTGAACATGGTGGTCTGCCATCTCACATGGAAAGGAGACAACATCAGGCCTCGACTCGCCAGCCATGACTCGTAGCTGAACCGGTGTGTTACTGACGACTTCAGGGAATCAGACAGAGTAGGTACCAGTCAAATGTAAGTGGTCACAAAATAGAACTGTCACACTGCAGATAATGATACAGACTATTCTACTACTATAAACTATGCATGTGTGCATTATTTTGGAAAATAGCTCAAAGAAACACTAAAAACATCTGTTCACTGATGATGTACACATGATTGCAACACCATGAGTAATATGTAATCCACTCTTAAATAAAAGCCAAGGCATCAACATACAGCACAAGTGTACAGTCACTATTTATGGCGTGAAAACTAAATGGCAATATTTCCAGTCTCCAATTGTCAGTTTTCATATTCACTTACAACACGGAAAAACTGTAAAGGCAACAAGATACAGAGTCCTCTATAATTAGAATTTCTTTTAATATCCTTGTCTAAATCTGATCAGTGGTTTTGTGAATGTCACCATAAAATACAGGGACGCAAAATCATTGTAGATGAAAAACGTAACAAAGACACAAATATTGTCAGACGGTTTGCTCCCTGTGGATTTAGTCTTTTTTTGCATAAAGATAAAGGAAAACCAAAGACCTATTATTATTTTTCTAATTTGTGATGTGTCTTATGTCTGTTCATGAAAAATAAAGAGGAAAAAACTTGTATAAATAAAATATACAAAAAATGGTGTTGTTTACGAAAAGGTTGAGGAGCTTACACTCTTATAATTTAGACTGTATGACTTTATTTCAAACCTTTTTTAAAAAAATTATTATTACTAATAATTTTAATTAATTTCAGTTTCTCATGACAGTGGGAATCGTGAATATGGTATATTTTCTCTCTAGACTGTTGGAAAATACTTAAGTGCTTACAAAACCCCTGATGAACTTGAAATATATTTATCTTTATATGTTCATCCCACTATTGTTTCAATCCATTCATAATCCATTCATTTAATAATAACTTATAAAGGTTGGCCACCAATAATGTCTTTGCTCTCCTATACCTAAATCAAAGGCACACTGAAGAGTCTTACACTTCTAAGGTTAAGGTTATATTAAATGCTTGTATCCTGGACGTGTTGTGATGCAAGGAAGGAATGCAGACACCAATCAAAACAAAGCATGTTTTGCTAACACTTAGCCAGACGCGGCTACATGCCTCTTACATCGCGTATACTTCCACCACATATACATGCTAACAGGTTGTTTAAAGCTCAGAAACAACGTGAAAAACATGTTTACCCTGAGCAGCGTGTCTGTGAGATAGACAGCACACCAGGCTGCCATCACACACACCAGCAGAGACACGGGGATCATGGTGCATCAGCAGACTCTCCGTGGACACGACGAACCGAACTGTGCTACCTCCATGTTCCCTACCACTCCCGTCAGCCACGCAGCTAGCCCTGGGTACTCATACTCAACACCACCTTTAAACCAGTGAATTTCATATAAAACGTGTGAAAGGTGGTGCAGAGAGTTTTCGGGGATGCTCTGAAAGGAAACGAATCGTCAGCGATTGCAGTGATAGACACACTTCCGGGTTGTTTCTTCTTCGTGTGTTTATTTCAGGTCGGCAATGGTGCACTATTGACACCTACCGTTCCGGAGCGAAGAAATGAGCTAAATTAACAGTTTCTTGCAAAAACACAAACATTTTGACCAATTTTGTGTCTTGTATCTTTGACATCACTTGCATTTTGTTGCATATTTTAGGTAATTTTAATCTTCTGTCATTTTTTTGTCATCTTTTACAAACAAAACTTTTCATCTGTGTTTCACATGACTTTGCTGAGATAAATACCCATTAACTCATTTGGATCACACTAATTAAATCACGCATTTTTAATGTATTTTGCTCATGACACCAGAGTAAAAGTAGACCTGTGGAAAAAATATATCATGCATTATTAGTTGTCATGTATTAGACTGAGGTAATATTTGTTGTAAATGTTCAAAGTTTTTAAGCATTTGAGTGGGCAAAATTGTTTTATTCCTAATCATGTCATTTTTAGGTCTAAATACATTTTATTATAGTTAAAGAAGTTGATTTGTGTGCCGTTTTTGAGCTTTAAATATCTATTATAGATTTCAAGTGATGCCGAGCAAAAGTAAATGTTAAGTATATATATCAATATTAGATTTTCTGTAAGGTTGAACCAAAAACAAAGGCAATTCATGTCTTAAAAGTGGAACACAGAATAATCATACAGGATCAGAGAGTTTATAGAGCCTCTTTGGCAGAGCTGCAGCAGTAAAAACATGAATATGTGGGTCTGGATATTAGATTTCTTCTCACTGAAAGGTCAGGATAGTAAAGGGACTGTGATAAATGTCGATGACCTGACTCAGATGCAAAAAGGAAACAACCACTCAGTCTGACTCATTAATCCATAAATGTATCCAAGGGAGTATAAAACTGTTTGTGAGTGAAGGCACTATTCATTACAGTTCAGTGTCATGCATTTGGTAAAAAGAAAAAAGTATACTTTCATTCATTTTGCAAAGATTTAAACCATGTTGCTTTGGTATATTAATATTCTGTTTCCATTTTCACTGTCTTCACCTGATGTTAAAGGGAATATATGTAGTATTTCCACTTTCTTAAAATTATCATTACAGTGTTTAGAATGAAGAGCTCTCAAGTCCTGCCAAAGACGCCTATGTATTGGATTATGGAAATATTAACTGAATAATTCATACCGAAGGGCCAGAGGGTTTCTGTGACCACTAGAGGAAGTAGTGAGTTGCTGTTTGTTGATCCACAGTTCAGACTACACTTTGACAGTTCTGACTTAGCTATCGACAACACAAAGCATAGAGAAAACAGAGGTAATTTGTGGTTTTACTGTGGCTGTTTCCTGTCTAAAAACAGAGCTAAGCTAACAGAGCTATAATGTAAACTATCAGCATGTGAGGATTATAAAACACAGTGTTATTTTGAGTGGTTGTCAAAATAAGCAGCTCTGAGTTTTAGTTTCACGAAGAAAACTTGATGATACCACAATACAGATATGTGTAAATAATGAGATTTATACTTTATTCAGTGAGTGATACAGTCTGTGGATGCATAGTGTTGATTAGTTGGTGGTTTTTGCAGTCTTCAGTGTGTTCTGGTACATGACTTCCTCCTGCTGTTGAGTTTGGAATATGAACACAACATCGAATCTCTTTAAAGACAGCTGTTATGGGGGTGTTAGAATAAAATGTCCTCATTAAATCCTAGTAGAAGAGAGACCCAAACCTGATCAGTTGTCAGGGGAACCTTCCGCTCACAGGATGATCGCTCATACTGTATTTGCGAGGCATCCAACTCATCAGCAGCATGTGGACAAGTGGGATCCTGTCAGCGAGAAACTGTTATGTATTATCTAATCTCTGAACAAGTGCTCACGGTCCAGAGGGAGGATTTTATCATCCCCTTCATCACCATGATTCAAATATTACAGCCTGATTTAAAGTTGAGTCTCTGTCTTTTTAACTGTGGATGGAGATGATATGTTTTTCACTCCATTTCGTTTTTCTCAGGAAAATCTGAAGGGAATTTCTCCAAGGATGAACTGATTACATTTGGTAGTCAATGGGCCCTGACAGGATCATTTACATGCTATTTATGGATGAATTTCACACAAATATGTAACACGATCACATTATGTGTCGGTGTAATGTTCTGAAGAATGGCTTTTCTAGAATTTATTAAAGGAGAACTAAAATGATAATAGCAAGGACAACCACTCCAATACTTAATGACCAAAATGCAGCAAGTTTAGTGAGAAAATACTCAATGCTACTTTATGTTATGGAAACAAAATGATTGTGACAGACAGACAGACACTTTTTCTTCAGTTTTTCTATTTTTATATAATAACCTTTGAATTTACTCTGAGTTTTCATGAGTATTTTAATTAAATATAGGAAAATACATGATTTACACTGAAAAATGCAAAATACAGAGGATAATGTTCAAATAAACTATGAGAAATCAATTAAGAGAGGTTAAATAGAGAGAAAAAGTCATTTTGGAGCTGACACAAATATAGCACTGGGTCTTTTAATTGGTTAATCCTGTTTTTCCTCAAACATTCTTCTATTTCTTTTAGGACTGGACGAAAAGTCAGGTGATTAAAGTTGAGATATTTCAGGAAGCGCTGGACACAACCATGTGACCTCAAGCGGATGCAACAGACTCATGCAATTTTAATGCAGCTCCTGCCTGCAGGTAATGTCTTTATTGCTGTCTTATTGCAACCTGTGATACTGAGTTAACGCGCGGTGTTTAGTACAATGCAGGCATTCAGTGATGACGTTGTTCATGTGTAAAAGGCCTGGACTGTCCTTGCCAACAGGTAACACCAGCTCATGCGTGGGCTGCATTTGCATAGTCTGAAATATATAGCAAGTCGACACTTCATTTTACTACCAGGGCAGAGGAGGTTAGTGGAGTCTGAAAGCTGAGAGGTGAAAAGTTGAGTCCGGTTCTGCATGAATAGATAGGTGGTGTGCACATTTTCCAAACACATATGCACTGGTGTCATTATTTCTCTGATGCTGGGTCTGGTTCCGCTCGGGGGGAGGAGTTTCGTGTCTCTCTGAGCCAATCAGGGCGAGGGGAAACAGGTCAGGTAGTCGAAGAGGACCTCGGATAGAGAAGGCAGGGCAGAGCAGCCAGGCACGCCAGAAGGTAAGAGAGCAGACACACACATGACATACACACACCTTGTCGGATCACACCCTGGCTCTGGTTAAGCATCTGCCTTTAAAAATTGATACACTAGTGTAACCACTTCTGTATGACATAGTGAGTGTGTGTGTGTATGTTTAAATGAGTGGCAGAGCAGAAATAGGGCAGTGCCATTTTAGTCACTGATGAGTCTTTTCAGGACTTACCTACTGGGGTTTGTAGATGCAGCAAAAAAAAAAAAAAGAATATAAACACACAAAATCAGATGAACACAAAGTGAGTCATGCTGAAATAATTAACTTTGCAAGTAATATTTGGCCTTAAAGTTGCATCCAGACAACATCAGACTGAGCACTGTACTTAAAAGCAGATCCTGAAAATTGTGTTAACTCTTTTCGGTCAAAGTGTGTGTCCGTGTATGCTTATTAAGTGTGTGCGGATAGAAAGCAGGTCCCTTCTGTGTATCACTCGTCTATTTATAGTGAGAACAAATCCCAGATATGAAAGGAATCCTTCTGCCACTTAGAGGCAGCGAGAAAGAGAGAGAGGGCGGAGAGAAGAGGAAAAAGACACGAAAGAGATGGAGAATAGACAAAGTGTAAAGTGAACTTATGTACTAGTGTTGTAGCATCAACAGGTAAGTGTCACTCCCTTTCTGTTTGTGTGTGTGTGTGTGTGTGTGTGTTTCATTGGAATGCATGTATTTAATTAGGAGTCATAGACCAACATGGACAGACCATGTTAACATGGGTTTGTGTATATGTTTAAACATTAAAAGATTGCATTTTTATTTACATCCAAAACCTGTTAAGGGCTATAAACCTAAAAAAGCTCAGACATTTAAAAAAAATATGAGCTCACAACCTTAAAAAAAGTTCTCAAAAACTAAAATAAGAGCTGTAAATCTTTTTAAGAGAAGCTGAAAACCCAAAAAGAGCTCAAACCTAAAAAAAAAAAGAGCTCAAAATGTTAAAAAAAAGTTTTTTAGTATTTTTAAACTGATTTGCCTGCTTGCTTTCAGACATATCCCATTACTTCCTGCCAAAATGCAAAGCTTTCAAGGGAATATGGCGTCACGCAGCGCATGCATCATATGTGCCTTTTAGGGAAGAGAAAGCCCAAGTGCTGTGTTTCAGTGTTTTCATCTCCTTTAAACTCAACCTGCCGTCGCGACGTCAGCAGTGGATCACTCACATACTCACGCACCACAAAGATCCTTTTGTGTTACACGAGTTTTAATATGTTTTATTGTTACATATTTGCATAATTACGTGTAATAATTGCTCCTGTGCTTCTGCGCAAATGTCAGAGAGTGTGTGAAAGTGAAAGAGCTTCTGGAGATTAGTGTGGCGTCAGGGAGCAGCTGCTACTCCAACATAAATACGATCACATTGTGTATACTAGAGTATGAGTGTGTGTGTGTGTGTGTGTGTGTGGGGGGGGGGGGGGGGGCGGCGGGTGTTTTAGGGTGTCCAGGCTTTTGCTCTTATCTCAAGGTCAGCAAAGCTTTTTCTGTATGTTGTGGCCCAAACAGCACCGTGGAAACCGTATCTAAGAGCTGCTACCGATCACAGCAGCAGCAGCAGTTCCACAGCCTGGGACACTTTTTCTTTTTTTTTTTGGTGCTCTGCTCTGCTCTGAGCTGCTCATAGATAAGATAAATAGGCCATGGAAACTTCTAGTAGTCACTGGGGTGAGTGCTGATCTGTGAAGTTGATTTGGAAATGGAAAAGAGGCTCAGCGAGGGGCTTACAGAACCGGAAGAGCAACTTAGGCCTATACCTATTTTCTTTATGTTTTCAGCCACATGTTCATGTTCGCCGCCAGAGATTTGAGGCCCCCGTGATAAAAATATGCAATTTAATGCTGCAAACAGCATTAAAATATAACACTGTACAGGCATCGATCAAAATGTTGCTCACAATAGATTTTGTGATTTTGTGTGAGATGGATGAGAAAGTTGCAATTTTAATATTATTTTTTAACCCATAAAGACCTGTGCTATTTTTGTGAATTTTTCCTCTATATTTATCATTTCCTAAGGGATTTACCACCATTTATTATAAAGTAGTCCTCCATATTTTGCATTTTCCAGTGAAAATCATGTATTTTCCTATATTTAATTTACTGATCATGTAGATGTTCACTGTATTTTTTTCTTTTTTTTGCCAAGAAAAAAACTAATGCAAAGAACAAATATTCTTATTAGTGCTTTGTGGAGCAAACATTCTTTTATGGTAATAGTTGAATCATTTTCATTCAAAAATTGACTAATGTTCTACTATTTTCTGGGGCCCCTGTCAATCACAGGCCCTTAGAATTGTCATTGCTTTGCTCTCCCTCACGGTGCCCCTGCATGTGTTACAGACGAAATCTCAGCTGTTATCTCCACCCGAATATTTATATAATTAAAATACATTCAATCCTCATATGCCAACATGTGTCACATACTGGCTGAAGTCCACAGACAGTATGCCAGCCAAGAATAAACATCCATTGTAAAAAAAAAAAGCTAATGTACTTCTTTCTCAAAACATTTCCCATCATGTTATAATTATAATTCCATTTACTGTGTAAAAATAATACACATATTGTTGAGAAAGAATTTAAGGAAATCTCTGCAATGACTGTTTACATGTACTCTAATATTCACTTTTTGCACAACTTCCAAAAAAAGCTGTTTATATGAGCAATGAAAATGAATAATCCTAATACTCTATATTTTGTTTACATACAGTCATGCATAAAAATAATGGGGTTTTTTTTGTTTTTTTTTTAAAAGTTTTCCCCTGGTGGCAGATTCAATCACCTCCTGGAAAAAGGACAGATTTTTGATATTTGCTCATATTTACATAACTACTAATTTATATATAAGTATCCATATCCTTTGTCATCATGTTTAACAGTGAGTGTGTTTCTGGTTGTGGCCAGAAATGTGTACTTTTCTCCGGTGTGTCCGTCTCTACCAGAGAGGATCTTTGTGTTTACTCAGTCCGACCATAAACAGGAGCTGTGTGTTGCAGACAACATGCAAATTAGATGAATTTTCATAAAATGCTGCATACACGTCCAAAGAATCCACATGAAACCAGAATAATATTGACATATCTGACATGTGTTAAATCGTCGCTGTCAGGTGGAAACCTCGTAAGTCCATTTTTGGTCTTTTTTTTTGTCATAGAAGGATTCTATTGGTCAGTCCTCATGTTGGCCTGAAGATTTTAGAACTATTTATCCAATGAAAAGTGATGAAAAAGGCATGCGACTACATCTCTTAACTCCATTCATTTATTTGGAATATACATTGTTTTTCCAGTTTCCTGAAAAATTACCATTTTGGACATAAGAGGTTTCTGCCCAACAGTGACAAAATGTAAAATACTCCATTTGGAGAAAGGCCGTCTATACTATCCTATATTACAAAAGGGAAGAGAACTGTGTGTGTGTGTGTGTGTGTGTGTGTGTGTGTGTGTGTGTGTGTGTGTGTGTGTGTGTGTGTGTGTGTATGTCTCAGGCATCACACAAAATCTGGAAAGAGCTGACTGCTGCAGTTTCCCATACTTATGTATTTTTCATTAAGGAACAGACTGGTGAAAACAATAAGTTGATAGTACCAATATTTTGGGAGATGTTAGTAATTTTGGAATACAATAGCCTTACAATCATGTTGCTATATAGAATAGAATCATCATTGAAGCGGGTTACCTAGCAACAGATAAACAATAGGGACACATTGCTGTGGTGCAGAAACAGCTGTGAGTTCATTCAACTGAAAATGCCAGTGGAATTTACCAAGAATGTAAAGAAAGTAAAGGAATGAATCGTATCAGAGGATCTAGAACCCATGGTCAACGCACTAGTATCCACATATGACACCTGTCGAAGTCAGAGTATTGTCATATTCTGAACAATAGTGGAACATTAATGTGCTTGTAAACTAACTCAGTGTTTTTACTTTGAATCAGGCCTGGTGCTAACCAATATTAAACAAGAATCTCCATGGGTTAAACAACAAATTGACTACTGTACCTCTACTTTACCTGGAGTCTTGTGTAGTCCAGACATACTGACTCTATGCTAGAACAAAAGATAAGCCCAGCCCCATCCAATATTATTCTGGAATATGAAAAAAAATCAAATCTTGGGTGGTGTTAAACCCAGAATGCAGCCATAGTGTGTTTGTTGTAAAATAATGCCAGGACTAAAAGTTGTTTTGGCGAAACATTTGCATGTGAAGAAGACAACAGTGGTTATTAAAATGAGTAAAAAACATATTTATCATCATAATGCTGGGATATCCAAAACAGTAACATGCAAATAGCACAAGGAAGAAAAACAGTGACTGAAAAATGTATATTCAGATTCTTTATATATGTGGGATTCCAGGATTTGGTCTTGAATAGAAGCCAGTGAATAAACCTTAAGATTAATGAGTGAATCTAAACATTAATGGGCAATGTTTTGAACAGGCTGAAATATCAGGTATATTAGAACCCAATCTAAAATGTCCAAAGCCTGTTTAATTGGTGGATATAGTTGCAAAAGGAAATACATTTAGACTCATTACAGGCTGTCTATTATTTGACGCTGCAAAGTTTCATGCACTCAGTGCTCTTTATTGTGTAACTTCCAGACCCTGTCGTGATCAAATACAATTGCAAGATTAAACTTTTGTACAGGAAACCGATAAGATCACATAATTCCTGATGTAAACGTCATCTATAAACGACGCTCCTCAGGTGCTTCGTGACCTTGTGGTTTCTCTTCAAGACCTGGGATCAGTAACATGAGGAGCATCCAATGGGAACTGAAAGGCACATTTACGTA
Organism: Apogon talboti; assembly: GCA_037367365.1. Classification (NCBI taxonomy): domain Eukaryota; kingdom Metazoa; phylum Chordata; class Actinopteri; order Kurtiformes; family Apogonidae; genus Apogon; species Apogon talboti. The sequence continues at coordinate 3,430,189 of JAPQRQ010000014.1, read as the reverse complement.
AATCCTCATGTGGATCGGAGCTCTTTGCCTTCACATCCCGGCTGGTCATGAATAACTCACTGCTTCTATTTTTTTACTGTCTGTGCTGTGTGTATTTGTGTGGCTCATGTATGTTGTTGAGTTAAGTCTTTTAAAAGCCCAGTAAGGTCAGACATTGTAAATTAGCTCTGGTCGTAAACACATTGGTCTGTGGCAACAATCCATGCTATATAACTGTCCCCATACAAATAAGCACTAAATAAATAATGTTCAATGGCGTCCATAAATTAAATGTGCCTCACTGTCCCATTTACACAACAGTGGAGTAGCCACAGGGTTGATTGTGTTGCCCAAGGACACTTTGACAGGAGGAGGTGGGGATCGAACCTTGTACCTGACACTGGACCATTTGCTAGGCAACTCCCCCCTTAGTTACGGTCGCTATGCCTGTCAGGAGATCTGTCGACGCGTGGTACAAATGCAGGACACAGTTGTGCTTTAATAAACATATCTAAACACTCCCACCAATGTGACACTCCAGGTGACTCCAGTTGGCACACCTTATGTTTTGCGTTAACCTCCTGAGACCCATGATGCAATGCGTTTTTGTCCTCCGTAGGGGACAAGAGTTTCACAGCTTTAGTCCAGTTAACGATACAGTTTGCAGAAAATGTCATTTTTTCTTCAGTTTTCTCTGTTCTGGATTTACTCTTAAGCTTTTATGAACATCTACATGATTGGTGAATTAAATACAGGAGAATAGCTGGTTTTCTCTGAAAAATACTGAAGATAAAATAATAAAACAGAAATAAATCAGCTGGGAAAGGCTAAATGTAAAAAAAAAAAAAGTAGCCCACTGCAGAGAACATTCCATAATATAAATAAATAATGTATCTGAAAAAACTGTTGCGTTATGCATTATGCTGTTTCCAACCGAGGCAATTATTTAATATAAAAAAAGCCCAAACTTTTACTTTCCTGGGTCTCTGGAGGGTAAGTTGTTGCTGCTCTGATGTGACAAACGTTCATGTCTGTAAGGGAAGGTGGAACACATTTACATTTACATTCACACTTTCTTCTTATCTCACCGCGCACCACGGTACTTATCTGAAGGCCTCGCATGAGCTCAAACTGATGTAACACTTTTATTTTGACATTCCCCGCTGTCTCTCTGTCTCCCTCTCATGAATGATTCAGACAACAGTTCCTCTACCTGCTTTTCTCTGTAAGAGTCGCTAAGCAACTGAAATGCTATCCCGGGCCTTGAAAACCACAGAAACGGGCTCGCAGTGGCCCCAACGTGCATGAACACACACACACACACACACACACACACACACACACACACACACACACACACACACACACACACACACAC
>JAPQRQ010000014.1:3408418-3419275 GCA_037367365.1 Apogon talboti | reverse complement strand
GGAGTGTGTGTGTGTGTTTTTTTTCAGAAATGTTCAGATAAATGTGTGTGTGTGTGTGTGTGTGTGTGTGTGTGTGTGTGTGTGCGCTCAACGAAGGGAAGTCTGTGCTGTGACTTTCTCAGCGGGACACAGAAACCGCAATATCAAAACAGCGTGGCTGCGTTGCCCTGCCCAAACCATGTGGGTGTGCTGTGTGGGAGATAAATGAGAGACACAGAGGGAAAAGGCAGGAGCCGGCTGAAGTTTGAGTTATAAACATATCTGCTGAGGCTGAGTAGCTCTGGAGAGAGAAATGACACTCTGTACAGATTCAACCCATAAAGACCCAAACAGCCACTGGTGACCAAAACCATCTACTGATCTAAACTGTCCAATACCTGTTGATCCACTAATCCTATCAATAAATGTAAATAATTGGTGTAAAATAGAGTTTGTCATCTTTTCATGGTCTTCTACAACATGATTCACCAGTAAAACCTATGGAGTTGGATCAATGACAGTGGATGGAGACACTTGGTTTATGTTAAATTAGTGATAGATTTTGCTGAAAAGTCACTTTTTCTTCAGTTTTCTCTGTTTCTGATTTAATAACTTTCAACTATAATCTGATATTTTATGAATATCTACATGATCAGTGAGTTAAATATAGAAAAATACCAGATTTTTACTGTAAAAACACAAAATACAGAGGATAATATTATAATAAATGGTGATAAATCACTTAAGAAAAGTTAAATATAGAGAAAAAACTATTTTGAAACTGTCATATAAGTGGCACTGGGTCTTTATGGGTTAAGCCAAGGTTGCATTCACAATGAAAGAATTAAATTAGACTCAAAATAATCCAACGTGTGCACTAAATCGGCTTAATCTTTCAGTGTTTTCAAGCTTAAAACTCAAGTCTTTGAACTAAAATTGAACAGAAAGTGCAACAGGCAGCGACGGAGATAAGGATACCCATTAGAAACAGAAAATGGAAAAGGTCAAGAGAGAGATAAGTACAGACAGAAAGCAGATAAATCAACAAATATTGTGTCGCCTCTGTCTGTGACTGCAGCGACCTGGTCAGAAGCTGATATCACACAGTAAATATCCCTCTCACAGCTTTTTTTTTTTTTAATCTGTATTTTCCTCCAGGATCCCCAACTGGGCGCGTGAGAAGGCGGTAGATAATCTTCATAAACACAGACTCGACCACTGCCACTGAAGACTAACAATCCAAACGACAATCTAACACTTACAGCGTCAAGTGAAGCCGAGCTCTGCAGAAAACGTTCAGCGTGCACACTTGAACACCGTCAAGATGCTGGCATCCATACACTCCGTTTTAATCAGGACTCTTACAGCTCCAAACACTAAAACTTACCATGTTAGTTAATGTTGTTTAATTTGTGCAAAACTGATCTGAATTTCTGCAACAAACTCCACTTTTTTTAAGATTAAAAGAAAACTAAGATATGCAGCAATAAAAGGGATATTCTTTGTTTTTTTTTTTTTCTTGTTTTGAGATGTTGACAATCACATAATGTAAGGAATTCACTTCATCTGTGACTTTAAAGGACATTTTTCCTTCCTTTTTCCTTCTCTACTGTAACTCAAAAATTCTGCACTGGTTTATAGTAATGGTTTCTGTAAATCTAACCTTTCTAAATGCTGTTCATCATCCATGATGAGGTTTAAGCTCAATTATTGTACTTCTTTTCTGGGGGGAAAGTATAATATTTTTGTTGTCTTTCTGGTATGATTGCAGGGAACTGACATTTCTTTGGGAAATAATGCAATAAATTGAGATGGTTTTAAAAACTACTACATGTCTTGTTTATGACTGGCTACATCTGCTGTGTTAGTTTTTTTCTTTTTGAATAAATCTTTCCAACAAACAACAGATTTCTCATATTTTCCATGTCATTTTGAGAGAAAATATGATCTTTAGCAGCAAACAAAGACTCAGCAGCTAAGAAGGAAGAAGATTTCAGTTAAGTTTTCAAGGTGGCGTGCTTAAAAAGGATTATTTCAAGTCTCAGACTTTCACTATTTTCCTGTGGGAGTCAGGAGCTGACAGTAAACAGATACCGTGACACTAAATTAAATCATGCGCAACATAAAACTGACAAATTAAAATTAACACTGAGATGGAAAATGCAGCGTGGAAAGTTGGTTTCAAGTTGATTTTAATCCATAAAGACCCAAACATCCACCAAAACCATCCACTGGTGTAAATGTTTAATACCTGTTGATCCACTAATCCTATCAGTACATGTAAATAATTGTTGTAAAATGTAGTTTGTTGTCTTTTCATGGTCATCAGATATGACCCATTTGGGCTTTCAGAGGCTCTGTAGTTACCATGGAAACATTGTCATCTTCTAAAACATTGATTCACCAGTAAAACCCATGGAGTTGGATCAATGACAGTGGATGGAGACACTTGTTTTATGTTCAATGAATGATATATTTTGTTGAAAAAGTAACTCTTTCTTCAGTTTTCTGTTTCTGATATAAAAAAACACAACTTTTATCTGAGTTTTTATGAACATCTACATGATTAGTAAAATAAATATGGAAAATACATGATTTACACTGAAAAACCTTGAAATACAGAGGATAATATTATAATAAATGATGATAAATCACTTACGAATGATTAAATTGACAGAAACATTAATTTGGGAACTGCCACAGAAGAAGGACTGGGTCTTTAAGGGTTAATTCATTCATAGTCCCTAAAGGGCTGGTGTCTAATGTCCCCGGCTGCAGAATCCTTGCATTGTCTGCACATGTATTGGGGTATTGTTCAGTTTTAAGCAGGAGTCAGAAGTAAATCTGTGCGTGGAGTCGCTTTAATCCTGACCTAAACCTCCAAATCCATGTGTTTTTTGGAAGGAATGCTACGTGAACCCCACCTCGGAAGCACGCCCGCCTCTCGCTCATTACAACACGCGTCTATCATCACATCACATGTCCTCATGCACGCAGACAACCGCACTCACACCGAGCAGCTGTAGCTAAGTTTAGCCTCCATCAGGTCATGCCGGAATATTCAGCCAAGAGAGAGGAACACTGCTGGTGTTTTAACAACCAAACGGGACGATCTGACTTTGTGTGGGAGGGATTAAAAACACTTTGCGGTTACAAAAGCCGGTGTGAGTCTGTTTTTCTGATGGGGCTGGATTCTGAACTCGTAACTTGTAACCCCCTGTGTATTAACAGTAATAAAAATCACACACAAACACACACTCATCTCTTTGAGCGCATGCCAGCATCTATTCAGAGACGATGATCGGAGCTCAAAACAAAATATACATCCCCGAGAAATGCTGCAACAACTTGAAACGCATGCTAAAAATGCTGCATGAATACTGATGTGCATGTGTGCGTGCTAACAGATAGTAGCATATAACACAACGCGGTAGCTCAACATTAATCAGACAGCAGTAAACACGCTGAAGCCCGATACTGCATATAAATCTCAACTCCATACTTTATCATTTCCCTCCCTCCCTCCCTCCCTCCCTCCCACCCGCCCCTTCTTCTGCCTCGGTGCAAAAATAAAACCGTGACTCGTATCTGGATGATTTTTAAAAACGGCGCGTGTCATAAAAAGGTTAAATGCCAGCGACGGAACACGACTTATGCTAATACCGAAAGCCACGTGCTACTTTTGACACTTGTAAAATCTTTGACAGCGCTGCAAAACTTTGGATTTTACGCGTGGAGGTGATGTGTGTCTGGCTCTTGTGATTGTGTGTGTTTCTATTTCTGTCTCCATGGCGATGAGGGCACAGATAGGTGCCGTAGCAACCGTGCCCTGGAATCTTGGTCGCAGACGAGCAGCTGTATTTACCAATGAGTTCATCCACCGGGATAGACACTAAAACCCTGCCAGGCTCCCTCCGTGTGAGTGTGTGCAGTGTGTGTGTTGATGTGAGCATCTGTTCGCCGGGCGGTGTGTATTAGTTTGTAGTTGGATGTATGCATTTGGGTGATACTCCCTCCCGGACGGAGTGCAAAGGGCAGACGGCAAACACAAAGCCAACAGAGATTGGAAGGCTTTTGGTTAGTATGTGTTTTAGCACCAGGAGGGGTTTCGGGAGGGCGGTACGGAGGATTTTGTATGTGTGTGTGTGTACTTTTGTTAACCTTCCTATCATGGTGTCACATGTCCGCCACTGCAGACCGAGCAGGACAAAAACACAGATGGAGAGACCTCGGCTAAGGAGACACACTTCCCTCTCATTTCCTCTCAACTCTTTTTTCCTTTGCACTTCTTTGCTGCTTCTTCCTTCCAACATCCCATCATCCTCATTTCCCTTTTACATCTGATTTTCTTCACTTCTTTCCTGCAACTTTTTTTTTCCTAATTGCTCCCTTGCAGAATTTCCTTCTTTTACTTCACTCATTTCGACAGTCGACTCAACAGTTCATACTTTTTTGACCCTTTTTTACAAAGCTTCATCCGTCCCCTCATTTCCTTTCCTTCTTTCCTTCCCTATCTCCTATCTTTTGGATGGATAGCTACTCTGTCCTCTACAGTTCATCTCACAGGACTGGGCTCCTTTCCGGCTTCCAGCGCCTGCGTTCTGAGAGGAAGATGTGTGATGTTGTCTTACAAGTTAGCGGTGTAGCTTTCCCGTGTCACCGCGCCCTTTTAGCCAGCTCCAGTGAGTATTTTTGGGCACTGTTTGGAGAGACGACGGCAGAGAGATTAGCAGGGACCATTAGCCTGCCAGCGATAACACCTGAGGGTTTGGATGCCATTTTGGACTTCCTCTATTCTGGCTGGCTCAGCGTATCACCCTCCACTCTTCCTGTTGTTTTGGAAGCAGCCAGGTACTTGCAGGTAGAAACTGCCGTCTCAATATGTGAGCGTTTCATGACCGACGGCTTGTGCGCCGAAAACTGCTGCTGCTACGCTAACCTGGCTGAGCGTCACGCCCTCCCAGATGCACTTGAAGCTGCCAATCAAACCATCGCCTTGGAGATGATGGTTTTGCTACAGGAGAGCAGGGATGACCTTCTTGGGCTGAACATCCAATCGCTGATGGAGGTCCTGGATGCTGATGAGATACCAGGCGTTAAAGAGGTGGAGCTTGCGAACCTAGCTCTGGATTGGCTGGATGAAAACGGGCCTCTCCCGCTGCTAAAATCCAATCTTCTGTTGAGTCGTCTGCGTTTTGGATTGGTTGCTGTCTCTGACCTCAACATTCTCAGCAACGCCCACAAGGCCATGACCACACCTCTGATAAGAAGCCAGCTGACTCGAGCGTTGGAGTACCACTGGTCGGGTGTAACTCAGCCAATCAGACAAAGCAAACAAACAACCTTGAGAGTGGCGCCCAATCGTGTGCTTCTCGTGGGTGGAGGCTCGAGTCCTGATTGGCCAGAACAGCAGGTGTTGACCTTTGACCCCAGAAACAGGAAGTTTTCACCTCTCAGATCTGGTCTTCCGCTGCGACTGAGGAATCACTGCGTGTGCTCGGTTGGCGGCTTCCTCTTTGTGATGGGAGGAGAGGAAATGAAAGATGGAGGTGAGGATGGAAAGAATTCCGTCACCATGGCAACAACTAACCAGGTGTGGCGCTATGATCCTCGCTTTGACTGCTGGGAGCAGGTGGAGTCCATGCAGGAGAGGCGGGCGCAGTTCACCTGCTGCGTTGTGGAGGATGTTATTTACGCCATAGGGGGAAGACACACTCAACTCGACGCCGGCACACACACCTCAGTGGCGTCTGTTGAGTTTTACGACATGGCTGCGAGATCGTGGAGGAGAGGCGCTCCGATGCCATGCCCGCTCTACGGCCATGCCTCGACTGTGCTTGACGACTGCATCTATGTGTCAGGTGGCGTCCCTGGCAACCGTGGCATCATCACCGGTGGCAGCGGCAACCGGGACGACCACAGGGAGGCAACCAAGGAAGTCCTCCACTGGGACCTTAAAGGTAGATCTTGGGAAAAACGGGCTCCCATGTCCATCGCCAGGTTTGGCCACCGCCTGGCAACCGTAAATAACTACATCTACGCCCTGCTGGGGATGTACGAGCCCTTCTGCGATATTGAACGGTATGATTCACAGGCTGACCACTGGACGCGACTCAGGCCCCTTGTCACCGGCTCCTTCGGCTACGGGATGGCGTCCATGCCATCTGGGATCCTGCTGGTATTTGGAGGGAGACGATGGAGCGACGGACAGGAGGTCATAGTGAAGAGTGTGTTGGAATATGATACCAAGAAGGACCGCTGGAGGGAGATCTGTCAGCTCCCCAGGCCTCTCACTGGGACTGAGTGCACACTGCTGCCCATTCCAGACTAAAGTGGGCACATTGTGAGGAAGATTTTAACAAATGATGGGGTTAAGTACCTGAAGAGGGAAAACAGCGCCAAAGTAGGTGCATCATAGCCTTGACAAGATGGTTATACACCAGCAACATAAATTGGATCATTAATTTTAAAGTTTCACATGTGAAAAAGTAGAACCGGGGAAAGACCATCCTTCACAGTAGAAAGCTTTGTGGCCTGCGCTGGGTAATGAAACTGGAGATAAAATGTTTACCGCCACTGCAGTCGCAACAGCTTTAGTGTTTTTACCTCAATATTTCTTTCAAGCTGTTTCTAGTTGTGCATCATTAAGGGAGAACAGATGTGCTTTGTGTCAGGAGATTTGGTGAAATTGGACTTCTTGATGAATATTAAATGGGAAAAGTATCACTCATATCTTTTCTTTAAGTGTCATGTTATAGCCAAAAGAAGGTTATTTGCATGAAACACTACAAAACCTTTATGTCAGTGATTCTCAACTGGTGGTTCGCGACCCAAAAGTGGGTCACAAATCCATTCTCAGTGGGTCACAGGCCTTTGTCTGGGCAAAAAATAATGTTAAGAAACAAATCCTTTGCTTTGTATTTTACGGAGCTGAGCGCCGTCCATTCACGCTCCCCAACAGTAGGTGGCGGTAATACGCTGTAATGCTAATTAACACCATGCATTTCACAGCATAGAAGACCCAAAAGTTTCTATTCATATCATGGCAAAACTTGGGTATGACAACAACTACATCAGATATGGTTTTACCTGCATTAGACAAAAACCTCAGTGTGTTTAATTCTTGAATAAGTGACCTAATGCACTTTTAATTTTTAACTGAGTGCACTTTTTTGTTTTGGTTAAAATAGACCTAATTTAGTGTTAAAGGGAATATTTCCATATTTAACATCGCCACCTGCTGGTCAGTTTGGTTTATCATTAAACTTGTCTGCTGTGTTTTCACACTGTGATATTCTGTATTATCTGAGATTCAAAACTCACCATCTTTGTATCAAATAAATGTGAGAAGTTTGCATTTTATCAGTTTGAGTCGTTGCTTGTCATTGAGGGGTGATAGTGGGTCCTGAAGACAGACCAGTTAAGAACCACTGCCTTATATTGTACATTACTGAGGAAATTTAGAGGTCCAGGACAATTTGCTTTATTTAGGGGTAAAGGTAATGGAAGATGTTATTGTTTAAGGAAACGAATATCATGGTTAATTAGAAAATTGCAGAAGCAAAAGGAGGTCAAAAGCCAAAAGCGTCAGCATGAGAATACTCAAAGAAGAAGGGACGAAAAAATAAAGCACATCTAGCAAATTCTACGTGTGATTTAAAGCTACACTCATGCATGAACCCTATGCTACTACAACAATACAATGAATGTAAAAGTCAAATAAGCTTAAACCCGAAGATCCAATGAAAAACTGCACGAGAAGAAAAATACCTGCTGTTTTTACAGCGACACCTCCTTTAACCAAATGTGATTTCGTGCTAAGAGGAGAAATAAAATAAGAGGTAAGAGGATAAAAGGGATTGTTGAAAGCGAGTGGAGGAGACATCATTTGATTTGGTTGGAAGAAGGTAATTCATGAATAGATGAGTTTTCAGGACGAAGCCGAACCAGGCGGCGGTACTGGAGGTATGAGATAAGGTGACGCAGGTGGAGGAGGATATCTTTGAAATGAAAATGACAGCAAAGCTAAGCTAAATATTTTATGGAAGTAGTAGATAGAAGTACAGTGCATGTGACATTCCTGTTTATTACTAGATATGAATAATTTACATCTTATACACTAAAGATATTGGAATGGAGGGAAACCATGGCACTTTTCTTTGGCTTGTTTTACTGTTTCTTCCAAATCATTTGCACTGGCTGAGTAGACTACAAACAAAATAAGCATTAGCAGGAGATCATATGCATAATTTGCAGATGATAGCCAAGTAAGTTTATGAAATTCTTCTACTTTGTTTTTTTTTCAACATCATATAGTGTTATTTATTTAACCTATTTTACTGTTTAAAGCTAATTTCTGATTTTCAAAATAAGTGTGAAAAATGTAGGGCGCTCTATAGCCAGAAAAACAGGACAACATGCACAATTATGCTTCCAGTTTTGTAACATAACTGAGATGGAGGCTGTTCTTCCGTGGATGTTTCAGAACTGACAAACCAAATAAAGACTCTACCTGGCTTTCCATATTTTAAAGGCTTATTGGTTTTGGTTCGGTTTGTTTCTTTGTTAACAATTTAGTTATAATCTGTGATGCTGCAGTGTTTCCATTAATTATTATATATACTGTGCTGGAGAGTCATGATGATTCCAAAAATCTAATGCATCTCTGAGAATCAGACTTACAGCCTGCTGGGTGTTGAGGAGCTGAACCAGCAGCTTAAGGTATTACTTGGGGTAATTCTTTTCTGTCTGAGGTCATTATTTCATCAGTCAATATTTATTCAGCGGCAGCAAATTTAAATGTTAACTAATTTCTACAGGTTACTGCACTAAAACTGAGCACTTCAGTGTACAAAGATGCTAAAGACTCCTTATATACTGCCTTAAACATACTAGCCAGTGTTAATCATAATGGCTCATAGTGTAATGCCATCCATAAACTACTCTAATGAATAATGTTAATTCTTGGAATAATCTTCAGAATGTGCTATAACTGAACGATTTTGTCTGTGTAACTGAAGATTGTAACTGCTGTTGTATACTGTACATCCTTCTTGTGCTTGATTTTATGCATTTTCTATGGTCTGCTCTGTCTTCTCGGTCAGGTCTCCCTTGAAAAAGATATTTTTATTGATTGAATAAAGGTTAACCAGTGCTGCTAAACATGAATATATAAATAAATTAATATGTAAATAAACTGCAAAGCTGCAGCATATCCACCAGAGCAGTTTCATGTGGCATCTGCAAAGTTCCACATCTTTTGCTTGGACATCAATCAAGGTAACGATTAAATCAAATCATGTCCAAATTTTCTATGTGATATGTTTTGTATGTGCATTCTTGGCATCCCATTGTGATCTGTTTTAATGAGCATAACAATATTTTGCTATTTTTTCTTCAAACTACACTGCTTTGTAAAAGCCTCTACGATTAAGTGTTGAAGATTAGCATTAACAACAGACACTATGATACTAAAATGGGATTGTTGTTCTTAGTTAATCTATGCACATGTATCTGTTCCTTATAAATGAAATAAACCATAAAGAAGAAAGAATGACATGATCATATGACAGATTCAGATTCAGAACATTGTGAGACTGCCCAGCCTTATCCTAAACTGATAACTATCTAATAATTAATTACTGAATTTGATGTCTATTTTAACATTCCAGTTGATTACTTAAATCCTCAAAAACTTAAACCACCAGCGACAAAAAGTATCTACTGATCTAAAATGTTTAATAACTGTTGAACCACTAATCCCATCAATACATTTAAATAATTCAGGTAAAATGATGATTCTCAGCTTTTCTGTGGCGTCAGATATGATCCATTTAGTAGTGAATGTAAAAGCATCTTCTGCAACATTGATTCACCAATAAAACCCCTGTAGTTTGACAAATGACAGCGCTTGTTATGTTTGTTTTTATCTCCAACAAGTCACTTTCTGTGCAATTTTCTGTTCTGATATAATAACCTTTTACTCTGAACATCTACATGATCAGTAAATCAAACAGAAAAATAGGAAAATATCTGATTTTTACTGAAAAAATGCAAATTACAGGGAATAACATTCAAATAAATGGTAATGAATCACATAGCAAAGGTTAAATGAGCAAATCATTTTAAAGTCGTTGATAAAATCAGCATAAAATCAGTTCTGCGTTAAAAACCCCTTGAACATTTTGGGGAAATGTGCAGTTTTTCTCAATAATTAAAAATGAGCCAATAAAACTGGGTGACAGGATTGATTTGCTCTGATGTGTTTGATGTTTTAATTTACATTGATGAGGTCTAAGGTGTAATGAAGGATCATGTGTTAGACTAACAGGAGAGATTCACTCCCAGTCAGCTATAAGAGCATTAGGGAGTGAGATCTGTCGCTGATAATGGGTGATAAGGACCCGGCCCGCCAAAGGACCCAAACCAGCCCGTGGGATGAATTTATGAAATGCAAAAATTACACTGAAAACATGAACAATCAAGGATGTTAAAATCATTATAGTTCAGGTTCCACATACAGACCCATTTGTACTATCATAATAACCTATAAGTAATGACATTTTTTTCTTTTTTTAGCATAAAAAAGTCAAATTACATAAAAATATTTATATTTAAAACTATCCTTTCACAAAAAATGGGAATAATCTAAACAAATACAAACAAACTGAAATGTCTTAATAGAAGTCAGTGCAATTTTCCCAATATTCTGTCTGTTATTAAATGTTTTGTGTATTTGTAGATCCACTGTGATACATAACTTGTAATGCACATGTGTAAATGGTAAACAGAGGCATAATATTGTTAAAATTGCACTTATATTTCTTAAGACATTTCAGGTTGTTCATGTAATAATGTAATCTTACTTTTTCCTGCTGT
>JAPQRQ010000014.1:3383115-3399566 GCA_037367365.1 Apogon talboti | reverse complement strand
AGGGGACAATGCAATTTCATAAAAACACATGATTACACATGGTTAAAAAAGCCAAAATTAGCCAGAAGGCTAGTTTTTATCTGTAGTCCCCTGGCCATGATATAAAAAAGCAGAAAAATTCATCTACAACAGAAAAACAGGACACTAATGTAACTTCAATTATGAGGAGCATCACTAATTTAGAGATGCAACAGAAAAATCAATTCACGGTCACCTATTGAATGATTGAACAACTATGTTGATACTGAACAATTAGTTTGGATCATTTTTTATAGAAGTGCAGATGTAAATTAAAAATTGTACCCCCTTTAATGTGAATATTTTATGGTTTCTTTCTTTTACTGTGAAAGTAAACTGATAATATTTGTGTTGTGCATATAACGAAGCATTTGGGAAAAAAAACACAGAATTATTTTTCCCTATTTCCTGACAGTGCAGAAATACAACAGCCACAAATAAAGTCTGAGGCACTCGGATATGAAAATAAAAATAAAAACATGAGGTCAACGCATAATGTGATGCACAGAGTCCGATTCTTTCCGATGGTCTTTGTTGCTTTTGTCTGTCTGTTGGTTTTCTTTTATCTTTCTTATATTTCTTTTCTTCTTTTATTTGTGCAAAAATAAACTAAACTAAACCAACTATTGCTTCATACAGCAGAGACAGTGGATACCAACAGGCATTTTATGGTGCGTTCAAATGCACACATCAAACCAATCAGAATCAGATTGGATTCATCAATGTGGCAAAAAGCTGTTTTTTTGGCAGAAAACACTGCTCAGGTATGATGGTGTTAAAATGGTTTTAAAATAAAACAGTAGTTTATGAGGGTAGACATTTTAATGTGTAATTTACTGTGCAGATACTTTATAGCTACAAGTAAAAGTTGATCCCTTGGATAACACTAGGGAGTCGATCCAAAAAGCTCTATATTGAAGATTTTTGATGTGGTGGCTAACAAGTGTAGTCAGGCCAAACAGCATCACAGCAAAGTCTTCTGTGTCGATGTTCTCATTACTCCACTAATCAACTGACTTTTGGATGAAACCCAAAACTTGGTGTATTCCTTTAAGAGACGCCAGACAGGGAACAGACATTGAAGCTCCTCCACCCAACCGGCAGCCACAAAGCCACAGGTCCTCGCAAAAGTCTAGCTACAGTACACGTACAGGCGACAAATCCCCAACGCCCTCGCCAACCATCCCCGCCCACGTACACGGAGAAAGCAACAAAGATACAAACTCGGGAGACGAGAAAACAGCCACAGCAAAAGAGCCATTCGCAGGCACCCAAGCCCAGGAACATAACCAGAGCTCATAAAGCGTGAAGCCACAGATGGCTGCTCGACAAAGCTAGATAGAAAAGGAGGAGACAGACTGAGACAGATGACTTCAACTAACAAGACAGAGAGATTTTGGAAATGATTATGTGTATAAGGTTGTGGAAACCGCAAATGTAATCACTGGGACCCAATGGATCAGGGGTGGAGATGGGTTTATGGAGCAATGTAGCGTCGTCTTTGAGAAATAGCAACAGGTTCCCCTCAGATTTCAGACGTCTGCGTACAAACGTGCATGTCAACATTTATCCATTGGCGCTACTTCCAGTGTGGAGATGAGTGTGTCGACCCACCTTGAGAGTGGAGGTCAGTATGCGAAGGCGGTGGAGGCGTTCGTTCAGCTGAGGGTCGGTGGCGCGATGGAGAAAGGACTGTCTGAACTCGGACTGACCTTTACCGTCCGATCCACGGCCGAGAGGACACACTCCGCCCTGCTCACACGCGCGAAACAGGTCGCCCAAGGACGCGCCTTCGCCGCCGCCTTCAAAGTCACACACACAGAACTGCCATTTTTATGGTGAATGAAACTTTCGTGTCATAGTTTGAGTCACAGGCAAAATCCAAATCCACCAAGGACTAAATGTGGGTATGTTTTGTGTTATGTGAGTAAATTCTGGAATGTACCGCCATGTACTGTTTGTACCAAGGTAGTCTTAGAATAAAAAGAACAAGAATGACTCTCCTTTTCATGCTATTTGCCATGAGCAAATCATACCCTCTGAAGTGAGTATTGCTTTATACAGCAAAGAAGGTGTGTGCAAATCGGGACTTTATGGTGTGTTCGGGTCCACCTTGTTTGTTAGAAATTAATATGTGCATGGCAACAAAGGTCGTAAAATAGGGAAATGTTTTTACTGCATTTACATTATTATTACTTCCTTTGCCAAGAAATTTACGCTTTTTGTGTGTGTTCATTGACAGATATCTTCCATTTACTGTTATGAAATAATAAAAAAAAATTCCAAAAATGTCTTAAATAAAAAAAAAAAAGGGGGGGGGGGCAATAATGATTCTCTGCTGCATTTCTTTCCAATTACAGAATGTTCAGGTGTACATCACAGACGTGACATTAATATTGCTTTGTGCTGCAAAGAAGGAGGGTGCCAACGGGAATTTTATGGTGCATTCAGGTGCACCTTGTTAAATCACAAATCCATACCTGAATGGCTACAAAGACTGTATAAAACAGGAATGTTTTTTTTTTTTTTTAACTGTATTATGTTTGTGTGAATTCCTAGTGATGGCATTTTGGCTGCTCTTGGTCAAAAGTCAAGGTCAGTGAAATATGTCAAAATTCAGAATCCCTTTTAACAACGGGTGGAATATTTAAAAACTACTAGCAGTTTTAGTACAAAACCTGGGGCCACAAAACTTTTAACCTGAAAGGTCTAAGGTCAAGGTCATAGTGAATATTTTCTATAAATCCCTCTATCTCCAGATTTTGAGGAGATTTCTTTCAGATTTTAATTGCAGTGTACCTAAATAATTGTTTTGTATCTTCATGAAGCCAATACAATTACTGGAGATGGTATTTTGTTGTGGGGTATTCAGCTGCCGTGCTGGATATTTTCAAGTTCATTTATTTTTCTTTAATCACAGCATTTTCAGGAATTAGATGCTAAAACCATAACAATATCATCCATTTTTACAGAGGCATATTTTACATACTCATATGAAATTGTTGGCAAATTCCACAATATTGTAGCAGAAAGTTCCTAAGATCCCCTGATAATTTTCAAGGTGATTCTCAGTCATTTAACATTAAATTATATCGTGTATGCATGTTTTGAGATGCTCGGCATGTGGATTTTACTTTTACCAGCCCTTTTGGCCACCAGTCTAAAAGTTATTAACGACTCTAGTCATTGTGTCACATAATATAAAGTTACAGGTAAAACAGCTGCCAAAAACATCTACACACTTAGAGTTATATCTCAAAGCAACCACTGGAGGACAGCAGCACACTCCTCAACCTTAGCGTCATACAGTATAATGACTAGTATTAGTCATAGAAAGATTATTAATGATGGTCCTGTCTCTCCTCGTCTGCCTCAGGGATTTTGTATGCACTTCCAGTTCTGTTTTCTCTACTTAGCTAATGGAATGAAATGTGACATGGTGGTTGTTTTTTCGATTAAATTACCTTACATTGATTATATTAATCAGTCTTGTTTACTATTTTAGTCTGGAACTTCCTTCCTGTATGCCACTGGGTTCACCTTGGCAACCAGTTCACCGTTGTCTCATTAGCCTTATTAGGTCATTTACTAGATACAGATGAGGATTTAAATGGAAATATGTGTGCCTGAGAGCATTTTTATTTTGGGCACATGCGCTGACGTCAATGTCTTCACCTTAAAAATCTTTCGTTTTTTTTTTCTTCAGTCCCTGCTGGTTGGCAATCATTCACAACCAGGCACAGTTTTCCTTTCTGCTTCCGCTCACAACCACACACCGGCATCATAATAAAGGTTTTGTGTTTGTTGTTTCTCCACTGCATGTACTGTGGTCCTGACTCTTTAAACTCACCGTTGTGTGTTTGCTGTTCGTCTTTCGCAGGGGGTGTGAGGAGTGTGTGTAGGTTGCTGTCTCGTGGCAGTGTGAAGCTGCGGGGTTTCCCTCCCTGGGTTGCCATAGGAATGAGCCTTTGCATCGCCATTGGCAACGGGACATTCCTTTGTGCAGGAAGAGTATAAACCGCACCGGCCATCATAGTCCCACCCCCCGGGCCAGGCTCGACAAACACAGCGTCCTCTGCAATGTTGAGATGACACGACATAAAACATAAAAAAAAAAAAAACATAAAACAGAAGTGAAGCTTTGGTCAGTATCTTCATCTACAGCCTATAATCAAAGAGCAAAGCCATGCATTTTTACTTTCTCAAACAAAATAAAGTAGTGTATATATACAGAGCCTGGCCAAATGGAAAGTCTCCTACTGGATTCAACTAAATAAATACTTAGGACCCTTCCATTCAATAATTACTGCAGTGATTAATACGTTTCAGCTGCAACAACTTCTTTAACCCTTTAACTGGTTCAGTGAGTAGCTTCTCATTTATTAAACCGCTATCAGTTTGATAGAAAAATGATCTTGTGGTCAGATAGTCCAGACTGACCCTGTTCCAGACTGAGAAGAGAGGTGGATGAAGTGATTACCCATCATACCTAGTGCCTACAGTACAAGACTGTGGGGGCAGTGTTATGACCTGCGGTAGATTCAGTTGGTCAGGTCTAGGTTGAGCAACATTATGTGTCCAAAATATGACAGAAATCCCACAGAGATTTTCCATAACTGTAATGAACATATTTGTTCAAGGCTTAACTTGGACCTGCCCACCACCAGAACCACCCACTGATCTTGTTGCAGTTGCTCTAAATCACTACAATGCTATTTAGTAAGTGGACCGTACAGTATTATAGAGTTAATATATAATTATTACAAGAGCTCTAAACCTCCTTGGCTTATACCTTCCTCTCTTGGCCATCACTTCTACCTCTAAACTCTGCCATCTATCAGTGGAAATGGTGGGTGCCGCTGCCTCGAGAACCATTTGGCATTTGGCAGCAAGCTTCTATTGCCACCAAATAAAAACCTGTCTTTTTTTTTTTTTTTTTTTACCTGTAGCACCACCGTCATGCCTTTGGTCTTTGGTTCGTCCACGTTTAATATTTGACACACTGTTAATTACAGATCCTAACACCAAGCACCAACTGTTTGTCCCAAAGAAGTCCGCCATTATCCAAAATAAATAAACAAATAAAAGCCATCCTCAAGAGGTGAAAATGAGCATGTGATGCAACAGTGGCGGTAATCAGTCGGGTCGTTAAAGTCACCTAATGGTCCAGTTTGTAGGTAGTGCAGTCCCGCCTCAGTCAGCGGCGTCTCAATCAAGTCCTGCCAGGAACGTCTCTGAGATGAAGAAGAGCGGCCCGGCGAGCCAGTCTCGCTGCTGCCCCCTGCAGGACTGGAACGGTACTACAGGAAAAACAGCAGTAGAGGAAAAGAGTTGAGAGCTGTTGACAAAATCATTCGTTTTCTGAACCGCTTAATCCTCGAGACGGTCATGGGAACGCTGGAGTCCATCCCAGCTACCTAAATGTTGCATGTGATTCGAGTCCATCACAGGGCTGACATACACATATGAACAACCATTTACGGTCACATTCACACCTACAGCTGATTCAGATTGACTAACCTATTAAGGTGCAAGACAGAAGAAATAATTTTTTAACTATTATATTTACTGCTGTTAATAAAAACATGTTTGGTGAATAGCACTGTAAAAATAATCACTACACTGGAAGAGAAGCACTGTCTGGAGACAGATGCCTAGTGTTTATAGATGCACTTCTTTTTATTTTGGTTTCAATACGGAGACTAAAAAATATGAGCAGTATTTAATATTTTGAATCAACTACAGCAGTGTTTATTTTCACAGCAATTAGCCGCATTTGCATCTGATTCAATTAATTTACATGTAAAAGGGGTAAAACAGGTACAGTCAGAGGCCAGACTTGTAACTGTACTAAAATATATAATTTTTGCAAGTGAAACAGAAAACAGGAATAACTCACACTGGGGAAGATAACTGTGCTCTGCCAATTTTGTGCCACAGGAGTATATTGTGTGCAAATTTGACATTTCAGCCTGAAAATACCCCAAGAGCAAAGCTCAGAAAATGTCCAAAATGGATGTGTGTTCTCTGGCGAGTACGAATATAAAACGAGCCAATTACCTTCAGAGTGTCTTCGTGAACTGGTGGGGATTTGGTCGCATGCATTTGGCAGCGAGATAAAGGGTATGAGAGGCACTAAAACATCACAATTTACTGATCCTCACAGCAGAAGTGCTAACCTCATTTTAGTTCAGGGGACACATACAGCCCAATGTGATCTCAAGTGGACCGGACCAGTAAAATGATAACAGTGGAAAAAGTAAAATTACATTATGAAAATGTTCACATCTGCAACACAACCTTTAAAAAAAGGTGAACAACTGCAAAACAACCTGGAATTTCTTAAGAAAAATATGTGCATTTTTAACAAAATTATGCCTCAGTTTATCATTTATACATGTGCATTACAACTTACAGATTTCAGTGGATCTACAAATGCACAAAACATTTAGTAACAGGTGTAATATTGTTAAAATTGCACTTACTTCTCTTAAGACATTTCATATTGTTCTTATTTGTTCAGATTAGTTACATTTATTGTGAAAAGATAGTTTGTAAATGTAAACAATTTCATGTAATTTTCCTTTTTTTTTTACACTAAAACAGAGTTTTCATTATTTATAGGTTATTATGGTAGTATTTTACTGGTCTGACCCACTTCAGATTGAACTGGTCTGTATTTGGAACCTGACCTACAATGATTTTGACACTTTTGACTGTTAATATTTTTAGTGTAATTTTTGTGTTTCATTAATCCATCCCACTGGCTGGATTGGACTCTCTGGTGGGCTGATTTTGGCCCACGGGCCGTATGTTTGTAACCAATAAGGTTTTTTTCATGAGTATTTTTGGATGTTCAATGGAGCTCAATGAAAGATGACAGACAGATGAGGCCAATTAACTGTGCTCTTGACATCATTATCATCAAATACATCAAGTCATTACTAAGTCAACTACAGAAATGACTTTCTTCATTTGGTACCAATAGCAATTACACGCACCTCAATAGGGTCGCATCGATATGGCACGTCGCTGCTGCTGCTGCCCCCGGGCTTCCTCCCGCTGTGTGTGGTGCCTCCCCCGAGAGGACCGGGGTGGTACTGCGGTTCGGCGGCTGCGGTCGGGGGCTCGCCACAGAGGAAGTCCTCCTGGGAAGAGCGAGAACGAGACGTCTCCGTGGAAGACAGTCGAGTGGTCCGGCCTTCCAAGTAGGCACTCATCTGACGGGGAGGAAAGTGTGAAAATGTGACAGGTGTCATTTTATCTTGTGGCTTCATTGGATTATAATGACACATCAGAGTGAAAGAGGGAGATGACTGCCAAGGAAGCGAGGTGAAGATGGAAAAAGCGTGTAAGTAGAATAAAGAGATGGAACTACAGAGGCAGAAGATGGAGGAGGAGAGCTTTGGGTGGGTTTTTTTTTACCTTCCTGCTTATCTGATGACCCTAATTGCTTTAATTTCCTCAAAACAAATTGTGAAAGCGATAACACCGGTCCACAGTTTTTTAGAAATGATCTGCTTCAGAGATTAAATGTCTTAATGTTACGTATTTTAATAAGATTAATTGGAAAACAAATGACAAAAATGCTGGTTTACTGATGTTTTCAAGGTGATAAAGTGTTCTTACACATATATATTGGTTTATGTATATTTATACAATAGATTTATAAATCTTCCACTAGATAGAACCTGTAAAGTGAATGTATTGTCATGTGCAGACAGTGTTTGGAAGTACAGTAGATCTGGTAGTTCTGACACTAATATTCCTTTCGAGTCAAACCCATTCTTTTGTTAATTCTTCATTTTCACATTTTGACCCCAGACTGTATCTATGGAAACTTCAGCTAACCAGCATTTTTGACTTGATTTTTCTTTATCGACGATTCCCATGTGGTAAAATTTCACTACTTTTATTCTGGAAGCATTTTACTTGTAAGCCAGTGTTATCTTTTGTCTGAATTATGAACTATAAAAACTCTTGCCGCTTTTGCTTCTTATTTCGTTCTAAGTTCAAAAAAAGATGTTTAATCTAAAGCAATTATAGCACCAATTATCACACATTTAGCCACGCCACTCCCTGTAGGCTTAATTGGCAAAAAGACACTGTGGAGGAAGAAGCGGAGCATGGTTTATGCGCTCCAGTACAGCATGTTCTGTATATGTGAGTTTAACTAAGAGCATTATAAGGTGCACAATAGTCATGTATGTGTGTGACTCACTGATGGAGGCCGTGGGTAGGTATCATATGGAGGTGGGGGGCTGTCCTGTTTAGGGCTGGAGGTGGCATCATCCTCATGTTCACTCTCACTCCAGTAATCTGCAGGGAACCCACACAGATACAGTCAGAAACACCAACTGCCTCTCTGCTGTTAGACAGATAGCTCCGAAGATCCAATAGCAGCGAGATAGACGGAGCCAACTCGCCAATTATCTGATTTTACCAAGATAACCTGGGAAGAAATAAGACTATAACTGTGTCTGATGGTTAAAATAGTATCCTGCAACAGTAGTGTGTAGAAAAGAAACCCTCACCTTGCTCCTGGCGTATCCTCTCCCGCTCGGCGTAGCCCACAGCGGCCATGTTGAGGCGGCTCAGCCATCTAACAGATCACACCCAGAAGGACATTTCAGATTCATGCGCTACAAACCCAAATTAAAAAGGAATTAAATGCCCAGGACAAAATAAGCTGTGGAAAACAGCTTGAAAAAAAAAAAAAGTTCTTACTCAGGAGGAAACTCACACCCATCATGCATAGTAGGGTGCCAAATGCCAGAGGGGGCACCAAAACACCCTAATAATCATAATGATAATGATGAATGACTTCAATTTGAGACTAACTACAGCTACATTAAAGTACACTATAATGGCGTCATTATACTGCATACAAAGGTAATGGAGCCATTTAAGGACACATAATGGAACCACACAGTGTTTAACTTTATATTTAATCAAAATCTCTGAATACATCACCAACATGAAGCTATAGGATGGATAAGTTAGCTTAGCTTAGCATTAAACCTGAAACAAGGCAAACAGTTACCCTAACCCTGTAAGAATGCCCTAAAATGCCTCTACAAATCACAAGTATGTTTTCATGACCAGGCTGTTTTTCCAAATGATTGGAAACAGGGTCGTTCAAGGTTGTTAACTGGGTTGTTCAGTAACCTATAGCTTTAAGGCAAATGATCTACTTCAGATGTTTCGATAAAACTATTTTAGTAACTAGACGAAACACTGAAAACATATTTTTGGTGATTGATATGCAAATTAGTGAACGGTTTGGGGAGCCCTTGCTGCAGTCTCAACGGACATATCTTTCAAATTATGTTTTTGATACACATCACATCTTCGAAACGAGTCCTCGTACATATAATCAAATGAAAAACATATCTGTCTGGTGCTTTGGTGACAGTAAATAGAAAGCAGTGGGGAGGTCGCCCTTCTGCATACCCTTCATCTGTGTTGAGCAGAAGCTGCTTTACCTGTTCATGTCATCCACTCCATCTGCTGCAAAGTAAAAACTCTTGACCTTAGGGTGACAGGCTTTGAAAGCACTAGAAAGACATGAGGGAAAATAGAAGGTTATTTTTGCCGGCACGCTTTATTCATACATAAAAGCATGTAAATTGCACATGCAGAGCACAAGGACATAAATGTAAAATAAACATGTTTTTTTTTTTTTTTAATAATGCACTCACTATTTCTTGCGACATTCACTGGCTCGATCGATCTTAAACTCCGGAAGACTGACGAAACCCTCTGCCTTCTCATCCTAAACAGAAATACACATCGAGATATAGATGTCAGGAGAGCGATGATGAGCTCACAGGAGGTTTAGTCAGCAAAACAGATATACTAACAAAATGCATCTGCAGATCAATAATTTAACAAATAAATACATTCTTTGTAACTATGATGAGAAGATTTTTGCTTTATTGTCATTTAGAAATCGAACCTTCACCCAGAAAGTTGCAACTTCAGGTAAATGTGTGCACAACCAGTGGAGCTACAGAATGTTTAAAGTGGGAAAATTCTCAACTACTCAAAGTAGTTTTGACAGATTTCATCACTGCTTCTTCAACACTATGTAATATGTTACAAATACAGTGAAAGTCCCAGTCGAAGTATGTTCTTGAAGTGTTGGGATTCAAATGCATTAACCCATAAAGACCCAAACAGACACTATCGACCAAAAGCATCCACTGATCTAAAATGTTTAATACCTGTTGATCCACTAATCCTATCAATACATGTAAATAATTGGTGTAAAATACAGTTTGTCATCTTTTCATGGTCATCAGATATGACCCATTTGGACGTTCAGAGGCCCCGTAGTTACCATGGAAACACCGCCATCTTCTACAACATCGATTAACCAGTAAAACCCATGCAGTTGGATCAATGACCGTGGATGGAGACGCTTGTTTTTATGTTTAGTCAATGATATTTTTGCAGAAAAATTAACTTTTTCCCATTTTTTTTTCTCAATTGGATATAATAACCTTTGAATTTATTCTTTTATGAACACCTACATGATCAGTGAATTAAATACAGGAAAATACATGAAAAAACATATAATAAAGAGGATAATGTTACAATAAATGGTATTAAATCACTTAAGAAAGGTTAAATAGAGAGAAAAATCCATTTGGGAACTGCCACCAAAGTACAACTGGGTCTTTTTGGGTTAAATATCAGAAGTATTTACAAAGAGAAGAACAGAAACACAAAGACGTACCTCCTCATTGATGTACCAGTAGAGACAGTTGTCCTTCAAAACAAACCAGTACTTCTTCCATTTCTGAGAAAAGTAACCCTTGGCATCTCTCTTTCTCCACAACCAGCCTTCACAGTCTCCTCTTCCCAGCGCTTTGCAGGAAACACGCCTCCGACTGAGTGAGGCCAAACCTCGTCCTGGAACAAAACAGTGAGAATGTGAAGTTTAGTGTTTGGAAAGCGAGACAAATTCACCATTCAAAAAGGTAGAAATACTAACACTACTTCTAAGCGCTCACTCCCTGGCTTTCACAGCGGTCGGAATAAAAATCACTCACAAAATGCCATATCCTAACGTAGCCATAACTCCTGGCAGAAATTCAGATTCTGGGTCTGAGTGTTTGACAGAGCACTGCTGCACTGCAGTAAGGTAAGACGTGTTTAAGGAAATCGGCCTCTTTCTTTCTGGCGTAAAAGCCCTGTAACATTTTTCACAGCAGGCTCCTCGTTACAGATTACGGAGGCAACTTGGCTCCCAGATGAGGACCAAGAATAAACTTTATTGTGCCCGATCAAACGTCACATACATTTAAAGGGGACGTAAAGTTAATATTCTGTTGATTTTTGCAGCAAAAAAAAAAAAAGTGCAGAGTACAGTTTATCTCTAAAGCTCAATCGTGCAGCTGTTTTAAGTCTACACTGTAAGGCTTCTGCAGAAAATTAACAAGATATATTATCTATTGTAGAGGAAACTACACATATTGAGGCGCACATTTTACAAAAATACAATTAAATAGATTTCTGTGCAACTGTTCCAGAATTAAAAGCTGATACAATCACCAATTTGGGTTGTTTGGCTTTGGAAGAGATTTCTTTGTTTCTTCTTTTCTTTTCTTTTTTTTTTTAATGAAGATTTGGCTGAACATAAGCCAAAAGACTTAACAATATTTCATTACCCATTTGTTTAGAGTGCCATTCGCATAATTTAACTGTCAATAACTCTTCATTGCTTGGATTTTAAGGCTTTGGTGGTAAACAAACAAAGCCGTGTCCTTGTAATGCAGATGGAGCTGAAGCTTTCAGAGTTTCTCACAATGGCAGATGGTTAAACAACTGAAAGGCTGCGGAGGAACGGGCTTCCAACATGTTTATCGTCTTCAGTGTGGTGGAAGGGGGAAAAAGCTGGGTCACAGAAGCAGAGAAAGTGATTCGAGGAAGTGGGCGAGGTGGACAGTAAGGCAGGAAGTCATTACAAAAAAAGTGGAAGCAAAATGATACTGTATATGGGAAGTGATTGTCCTGACGACTGAGAGATAAACACAACCATCTGAAGGACGGTGTAGTTTATTTAAAGAAATGAAAGAAGAACATTAGAAATATAAATACGGGGTGTCCACAAAGGCTCTTTACAATTTAAAAAATGTATTCCAAAAGTGGTTGATGAGATATGTTAATCAGATTTATTCTATCAAAGTTTCTAATCGCATTGTGGGATCACGCACAATCGAATCATTGGTCCATTTCTCCTCAACGAGAGATCAATGAGCGTGTTCGCATGCACACCAATACTCTGATCATTATCCGATTTCTGGAGTTGAACATTCAAGTGACCGTGTAAAGAAAAATAAATGCTTTATCAGATGACAGCAGTAATCTGATTATAAGAAACACACCTGGATTTGTCCCCTATACTCCAATATATCCCCTGCATGTATTCAGGTTAATCAGATTTATTTCGTACTTTTACATCTGCGTAAAATTGGAGAGAACGGGAGTTACGTAGTCAAACATGAGCAGAAGGCAATAATAGGAAGTTTAAGTCTACCATCACTATGTATGTATGTACTCCAAAAGAAATCTGATAACGGACTGGAACGTCTCAACCAGGGTTTTTTGATTATCGCATCTCTTAAATGCATTAGATGTGATTATTATAATTATCCAATTACTTCCAGTTATCAGATTTTTGTGGTCATATATAAACAGGCTCACTTTTGACTGAGTATGTGGCACCAAAACTGGATGACCTTCAACCAACCATCATTTTCCAGGTAGATGGTGCAACACCGCATTGGGGACTGCATGTTGGCGGGTCCCTAAATTAAACATTTCCAGACCAGTGGATTGGAAGGGATGGTCCAGTCGACACCATTGATGAGGTTATGATCCAGACAACATCCAGTACCGTCTGGATGTGCTTCATGCAACTAATAGTGCCCATATAGAAGTGGACTAAATGAAGCAAAAAAACTTCAATATCTACTTTTCATTTTGTAATAGTTTCCACAGATTTGTCTGTTTATTTGCTTTTGTAATAAACTTTTTAAATTGTAAAGAGACTTTATGGACAAACTGTACTAAAACATACTAAAATGTACTTTTCCTCTTCCAGTAATGTGTTTCCGGTGCCAAGAAATGCTGATGAAAATGGATTTTCATCTGTAAATGTCTGGATAAAATATACCAATATGTCATAAAATTGAATTGCTCACAGTCTGGTCTTCACTCGGGAAAATCTGTCAAATGTGCATGGTGTGTTAAAATGCAAATATGAGTACTCGGCCCAGAACTAGTCCTGAAAATGTCTCTCTTCCAAAATTGTAAAAGTCAGGTATAACTGCGTTAGCATCTATAGACTGAGAAACACCATTAAGACCCACTGACAGAAGTTTGGTTGATATTATAAACTAGTTTGTGCAGTTTAAGAGAGACTACTGTACTGTTCCAGAGGACATTTTAATGACACTATTGCCAAAAGACAAGCTTTAATTATCATCCATTTATTTATTCTAAAAGTTCAGTAGCTTTGCAAAATTAGCATGAACTATCCACCCCCTTCTGTCACATCACAACTGCCCACCACTGTCAAAGACAAACTGCCAACCGAAAAATCCTAATATAAAAGTAATTTTTATATTTCCACTGTTAGTTTTGTCTCCTTTCCCAAAAAAAAAACAAAAAAAAAAACTTTATGGAAATTATTAGAAAATTGCAAAGCTGTAAAATAGAGGGCTACTAAAATAACTGGCTCAGCTAAAGCAGCAGCTGTTCCTACCAAATTCTTTGCACTACATTCATTAACACACTGTCCCTTATGCAATGAATGAGTGAATAATTGCTTGAATGACTGACCATGGCTGGCAAATGTCTGGCTGTGGCGGCTGCTCCAGCTTCCACAGTGGCAAGAAATGAAACCGAACAGGTGGCTTTACTGCTTACCTTTATTCTTCTTCCTGCTCTTTGACTGCAGAGAGGAGGACTGTTGGTATGTCTGAGAGAGGTTGGAAAGGAAAGAAAGAGAGGGAGGGAGGGAGGCAGAGCAGGCTGTCAGGATGAATCAGTGGCCTTTGTTTGCTGCAAAGAATCCTGGGATATAAAATATGACAGATCTTAGGGAGCGAAGGAGCGGAGAGACAAGAGGAAGAGGCAGAAGACACATGGACACAAAGGAAACGCTCTTCCTCTCATTATCTCTTTCTCTCTCACACACACACACACACACACACACACACACACACACACACACACACACACACACACACACACTGTACACACATGTGGATGGAAAAGTCGACCTCGTGGAGGACTACAGCAACTCTCACACCTCTAAACATAGAACGAGAGGGAGGAAGGGAGAGGAGGGCACAGAGGCACACAACAGGACGTCCAGGTGATAAAGGAAATGTGAGAAAATAGAGCTCAGGGGCCGCAGGGATGAAAGAGAAACTTCTGTAAGCAAAAAAAAAAAGTGAAGGACAAACGTGTAAAAGATGTAACTCTGGGCGGCATATCTGAGATCTGACCTCTCTCGACAGGTCAGATGGGGCAACAGACCAGCTCTGATGTCACAAAATTACACATGTCAGAGCCTGGAGCTCGGCCACTCGCGGCCCCACGCTCAGCAAGACAGATGACACGGGCCTGCCCACACCCACTGACACCCCATCTGCCATCGCAGCATCCACGCACACTGTAAATACACACACATGCAAACACATTTAATTTCCAAAGAAACGCTGTCACAGACACATGAGGTCACCGCCGGCCAAACTATCTGTCTGAGCTCCGCGGATGGGCGGGGGGGCAGACGTCATGGGTGCGATGGGGGGTAATAACCAGTCAGCATTCGCTCAAATACCTTCACTGCAGCATTTTGCACTTAAATGTGAGGATGTCTTCATTTTTCTACAAACATCTGACTCCTGAGCTTTAGATTCAGCATTAAATTATTAAAGAGGGGAACCAGATTTTCAGCTCTTAGACATATTTGATGTTTTTGAGGAGGCTGATTAGGAAGTACACTATATGGACAAAAGTATTGGGACAGGCTGAATTCAGGTGTTTCTTTTCTAACAATAATGACAAATATTATAATATAGTTTTATATTGTGATGAATATAATTGCCTTACATTGGTTAGTTTGGTTTAAATTGTTATCTTTGCTTGATGATTGATTATATCATTATTATTATTAGAAAATATATGGGCAAAAATATTGAGACACATCATGGCTGCGATGTCCTGTTCATGCTGATTTGAGATTAAAACATCAATATTTCCTTAAAGTTTAATGGGAGATCTTTCTTCTTAAGTGAGATGTGATGAAAGCAGATGGTTAGTTGTGGTAGAAAATTATTATTTAAAGTCAGAGCACGATAAATGTTTTAGAAATTTAGAGGTAGAACATTTAAACTCATGGTCATGGATCGATTAAAAAAAATCAAAGTTGAGGGAAATTAAGTAAAAACCATCTCTGAGGCATTTTGGAAGCAAAGATAAAAATGTAAGCAAAACTAACCAATGTAATGCAATGATATTTCTTACAATATAAAACTATATTATGATATTTGTCATTATTATTTTGAAGCCCAGAACCATTAGAAAAGAAACACTTGAATTCAAAGTGTCCCAATACTTTTGTCCATGTGGTGTGAGTACATTTTGAAACATGCCTCTCAGGTAGATGTTCGATGTACGTCATAAACCAATCATACAGTTTAGTTTAATCCTTCAAATACAAGGATGCTTAGTCCTGTCTTTGTCCTGCACTGCAAATCTTACAAGTCAGATCATGTGTCAGGGTGTTGGATGGTCCAATTTAAAAGCTGTTTTGCCGCTATGATCATATCAAATGACTGAGGGAAGAGAATCTCCCACTCTGTTACATAATCCATATGTACAGGGATCAGTCCCTCCAGTGTGGGCAGAATTTAATCAGTTTTATCTGTTGACTCTCTGAGTTTCTGAACCTAAGGAGAAACATCAGCCAATGAGATTTTCTGCACAGGTTCCAGCATACGTGTTGTTTATACTTTACACCGAAAATGGAGGATTAACAGGCCTTGTTCAGACTGTTAGATCAAATCAGTTTTTTGTTTTTTTTCTTGGCATATGCAGATTGTATCAAGATTGCTTTTAGAAAGTCTGGACAAGAAAAACTACATGCAATCCAGTTTTATAAATCATGTCCAGATTACACTTTAGGTGTCTTGAAATGCAGTTTCTACAAATGCATCTTGGTTCATCTTAACAGTTTATCAGGCAAGTGACTATTTTTGGTCATTTTCACATAAATTACAAGACAGTGACAGCAAAAGTTACAGTGACGACAATGAGGACTGGTCCAATATGATCTAGAGGGTCTGTAAGGTCCACCTCTGCAAGAACAGTGAGTGTACCTGCTTTGTTAGGTACCATGAAGTAATGGTACTAAT
>JAPQRQ010000014.1:3369911-3382475 GCA_037367365.1 Apogon talboti | reverse complement strand
GAACAGTGAGTGTACCTGCTTTGTTAGGTACCATGAAGTAATGGTACTAATGTAAGGAATGATGTTGACAGGTGTCTGGATCAGCACTTATGTTGTTGTAATGTTCTAAAAGTGATGTTCTTTTCACCTTAAATGTGTTTTTCTTGTGTTTTTTTAAAAATATATATATACTTCTTGGATTTTTTTTGTGCCACCTATGGATAAGGAACCAAATATGGTAACTTCACTGACCTTGATTTTCTACATAATTTTTTTTAAAAAAATGTCACAAAAGTAATACATTCTTATGTCCTCTGATAATACACTAAGGTTGAAATTTTGAATTTCAGAGTATTTCTATGAGTGCCCTATAAAGGGTTAAACGTCTTTTGCATCACTCACAAGGTGACACATAAGAAAGTCAAATTAAGAGTGATGGGAGAGCTGAGCAGATCCCATGCTGCTACTGCTATCAGAGTGGTGTGGAACAAAACAGCATGTGCATGGACATTGGAATAAATTATCTGCTGCCACTTCGAGGGAGGTTTTTGCACAGGGAGTGACAGAAAAAATATGAGTACCCTGTGCAGATACTGGTGATGTTCCAACATGCATACCCAATCTGACCACTTGTAAATAAAAGCCAAACTGATTTGAGAGACAAATCTGATTTGCCTACAGTCTGACCATGGCTACCTGTTAGTCAAAACAAGATCAAGATGTTAATGTCTGAACTTTCTCACCCACATACAGTACGTACACTACACTTTGCCTCATGATCAAACTCTTAGATACCAACATGTAGAGAAAAAAAAGTAACATACGTGATAAATTGAGGCTGCGTCTCTCGGTGGAGAATCCCTTTGATTTGTCTGGAGAACGTAGTGGGAGGGGCTTTGGCTGTGATGGCTCCGCCTCTTGGCACGTTTGGCTGTGTCATTGGACCGTTTGCCTGGACGGGCTGTGTGGGAGGAGTACTCGTCACAGGGGGTCCTCTCGTCCCCACCGGACAGTCCAACGTAGCGCATGAGTGACGCTTCTGTAGAAGAACCGAGAATTAACACTGGGAAAAACCACAGCAAAATGTTCTAACAGTGAAAACCTGCAAACTTTTACCACAACAGCTCAACTACCGTGGATTTCCAAGCCTTTCTGAATAGATTTCCGCAGACTCACGTTCTCCATCTGCAACTCAGCACTGATTTTTGAGTGATGTTTATTCACGGTGACGCTTTCTCGGTTAATTAAAGAATCAATTAAAAAAAGTAAAGCGATGTAAAAAGGTCAAGCCACTCAAAGTTCTACTACAATTAGAACAGTGGGGTTTGAGAGATTAAATTAGAGTTACAGATTTGACCTTTAATCAGATTCAATTATTTTCTGCACCACCTATGCTGAAAAAAAAACAAAGACTAAGGACTATACTTTTGGAAATACTTGCTTTTCTGACCTTCCAACTTGATGAATGGGGTTTGGTGTCTTAAAGTACCTGATTAATGCTGAAATAAGATTATAATCCTGGGTTAAAATGAGCTACTCTACCATGTTGTGATAATATTAGTTTTTGGAGACATCATGTATGTTTTCATTGTTTCCATGTGGTTTTGCAAGGAATCTTGGGTAATCAGGTCACAAGAAGACAGGTGTAGACAACCACAGACACATGTTCAAACCACTTGCTGAGTTGATCTGGGGCATAGTAGATGGTTTTGGTCACCAGTGGATGTTTGGGTCTTTATGGGTTAATTCGACAAAAATATTGCATTAACAATTGAGACAAATGTGATGCTGGTGTCTTTACAGTGCACAGGAAAAGATGACCTTCTACTGGTGAGGAAAGTGATGAAATCTGAGTACATGTCTCAGTCCGAACACCTTGGTTGTGCATGACAGCGACAGGTGTGCGAGCCCACGTATAATAATTGGATAACTGGATAATTACATTACTATCAGTGATGCAATTATCCAGAATGGATTTTCAAACCAAGTGTAAACAGGGTCTTAGATACAGAATCTATTTTTCTCGCCGTGTTGCACACAGTCAGGCTGCAGTTTGTGCGTAAAAGACGGAGAACCATCCATACATGAGGGAGTTCATCTGCCTGCAAGTGTCTTTTTTTTTCTTTTTTTAAACAACTTCCCTAACCACCATCATGGAGGAGAGGAAGGAACTCAGGTTTCACTACCTCTCTGCACGGTTGCCACCCTGTCCTCCCCTGGTTGCTAGGTAGCGGCCAGTGGAAAGTGAGACACAGAGAAGAGCTGCTGTCAGCGTATCCATGGCAACTGTGTGAGTGATTCAGGTGGAGGTCAGGAGGAATAGTGTTTTTTTTTCCTCCGTTTCTGCCTCCTCTCATCCCTCCTTCTCTGTCTCCTGTAGCCCCCCCCTTCTCGATTCCTCTCTTTCTATCTCTTTTATTCTTTCTCCCTTTCATTTTCTCTGCCTTTGTGCCAACTGTCTACCTTTTTTTTGCTCCCCTTCTCATCCCCTCTCATTTCGTTTCTCTGTGATTAGCATCACAGAGAGAATTAGAGAATGGGATGGAGGTGCATTGATCTTCACACACTGATCTCTTCATAATACAGAGAGAAGGGGACGTTTAACACAATATAACAAGCTCCTGTGGAGGTGCACACACATACATACACACACACACACACACACACACACACACACACACACACACACACATATATGCATATGCACTCCACACGCCGGCACTCACCTCTGCGGCTTTCTCTGTTAAGCTTGGCTGGGTCTTCATAGTCGCCCACCCAGTTACACTCCACAGGCATGGAGATGGGCCTCAGCCTGCCTACAAAGACACACACACACAGATACACAACTTAATATTCTGCTTTAAAACTCACTTTTTAAATGCTGATGTGTGATGTTTAGAATTGCTGCAATAATCTCAACCTATCTCAAAAACTTTTTTTATTATTCTCGCCTCACTCTATAGAGCTGAATCACTTTAAAAACTTTTTCAAATGATGCGCACTGGCAGCTGGAGTGCAAGCCTCGTCATTGTTTTTTCTTATTTTAAGTGGTTCCACACAGCTGAATGAGACTGAACTCAGTACCCCTGTTTCTCTCTCTCTCTCTCTCTCTCCGTCACACACTGTTATCCTAACGGCGTACCATATGTAGGCGTGGTGCAGTAAACAGGCTCCTCCTCTTCTCGCCGGCGAGACTCCTGATCCAGGAAGGAGTTCGGTGACTCAGAGCGCTTAGCGATGCTGACGCCACCGTGGTTACGAGATACCTCGTCTCCAGACAAGGCTCCTGTCTCGTCTCTATGGCAACAGCAGAGGCAGATTTGCCATCAAACAAATGTACGTCAAAGATCTTCGCACTCCACTTGCAATTTACTTTCACTTTAGTTTGTGTTGTTATGTGAAAAGAGCCAATTAAAGGCTCAGAGACACTACCTGGGGGTGTATGGCTCAGCAGGCGGAGGGGGAATGTACAGGTCTTGAAGGGCGGAGCTCTTGGTGGGTGTTCCTGAGGGTGTGGCTGAACTACTGCCAGGACTTCTGGTTGGCTGAAAATATAGAGGTAGTTGAAACAATTAACATGACATTACATGTTTCTTGAGCTGTGAATATAAATATATGACTTAATTGCAACAAAATACATTAATGTTGATGATAATGAACACAAAAAAAATGTACAAAGATGTTAAAATCCCACCTTGAGACATTTGGTACAAGACAACATCATGAAATACGATAAAACAAACAATGAAAAAATGAATGACATTGCTTTCAGTCTGAGGTATTTAGTTCTCTACCCTTCACTTCGACTGTGTCAGACCTCATTTTATCAATTTTATCGCTCTGTTTTGGACCATGTGACTTTGCCCCGTAAAACTCCTGCCTAGATTGATTAATTTAATTAAAACAACAGAGTAACACAACAACACAGGCTGCATCTTGGCTCTTTCAGTCGATGGACTCTGATAGGCTTAAGTGGGAAAAGACTGCATCATAGCGAGAAAAGGTGGTGAAAATATTCTAAATATAACACACACATCAACAGCTATTCATACTGTAAAACATGACCCATCAAAAACTAGCCCTAAAATTCACATTTTTTTGGAATTGAGATGTTTATTAGACCTTTTAACACTATCCAAGTACAACATATTGCCATATTATTTTGCTTATGATATATTTTTGTATCACATTTGATACAATGGGTGTTTTTATAAAGCACCTTACATACCTGCAGTATCAAATTTGATTTTTAACACAATTTAACAGTACTATAAAGAATCAATTATCAAGTAACTCTGCATTGTTTCAGTACATGAAGGAGCAATATAAATGTTCTTCTTAATGTAACTTTTTGAAAATTACCAGTGACTTTCCTTTTAATCATAGCAGCCATATTGAAAAAGGCCAAAAAAAAGCCCTTCCACTGGTTGCTGTGGGATGATAATCCACCAGGAGGCAGAAAACACGTATCAGGTCATATACAACAATTTTAAGGAAAGTATTGATCTTGTTGATAAGATAAAGGTCTCAGAGCCTCGCGTAGCAAATATGATACAAATGGTTTTATAGGGTTAAAATTTTATGCCAGCTTTTAAACCAGTACAAAACCTCAAACTTAAACTTTCAGTTCTGCATGTGCGTTGTGTTTCTCTGTAATACAAACGAACCTGAAATACTGCTGTTTCACATCTGCAACTGGAGATCCAGACACTGATTTCCACACTCTCTGACTATTTGTGACTGTGTAGACGTTTTTAGAATCATGCAGTGGCTGGAGTCAGACTGAGTACAAGGGCTAAAGTGTTATCAACTTCAAAAGCATAAGGTTTCGTAAAACAGTTTGCTTGTTTGTTTTGTTTGCGCAGGAAATGAGATCTATAGGCCTGTTTTCAGATAAAGACAATGGCACAGACTGATATCATATGCCTGGGGATCCTGCGAAGGCTTTTGTTTCTCTACAACCTCATTACAGGGGAAACATTTTCATGCCTTGGAAAAGTTTTGCTGCAAGATAACCCCAGGAAGTGTTGGTCCTTGTTAGTGGGAGTTACGCCGTTACACTGGCATCATCACAGACTCGGAGTAACATTTCAAACACCAAGCTGATCTGGAACATATTTCAGCCATATATAATGAACTGGAAATAAGACGTAGCAGATCAGACAGATTTAAGAAACGCCCAAAATTAAGTGGAGGCTACTTAGGAGAGAAGATTAAAGTGAATGGTAAAATTATGTCCCAAACATTTACTGCGGTTGTACGTTCATCAGGTATGCTCGGTGACATGTGACTTGTGTTATCTGTTCTAATCTAAATTTCAGCAATTTTCTCTTATAAAATCCCAACTATGTGACAAATGTGAATCCCCGGAGAGGGTGTCAGGAGCTGATGTGGTCACACAAACACAGTGATGAAGGGCAGGGGAGGGAAAAATGCTGTTTTCTCCGTGTTTACTCCCGACTGTGTAGATAATCAGTGTTAATGAGGGGGATACATTTCACAATTTGCAGTAGCACTGGGAATGTGGGTGGAGGGTGTCATCAATTTTCCCTTCCCATTCATTCCAGCGAGTTTTAGCTGGCAAACAAAACCATGCTGAGCCACAGTACCCTGACCTAATTACACGCTTTGGCTGAGGCCGTAAAGGGAGAGCGTATCCTGTGGGGAATTATGTGGGCCAGTGCAGCGTTTTAATAAAGTCTATAAAAGGTAGAGCTAGTCCCACCTGCAGAGCCAGGGGTTTCCAACGCATGTTCTTGAGCAGAGCAGGGGCGGAACTGAGAGTGCTCTGCGGACGCTTCTTCAGGGTCAGGGACACGACGCCTTTATCGGCCCGGAGCGAGCCGACCAAGTTACGCAACTGCCAGCCCACCTGTGGACCGGAGAGGACGAGGGTCAGGGCAGACACTGATCAGGATCATCTGGACAATTAAGAACGTAATTACAAAGTAGATCAGAAACCAGCTTTTCTGTGCAGCTTGAATTCTGTCCACGTCGTGATTGGATTGAGCTTGTTGAGCCTTCTGTGCAAAGGCAAGTGGGTGTGGAGGTGGTAAGTCTATCTATAGAGCTTTCATATGATGTAACCTGCCCTCAATTTGAAAACAAACGTTCCTCATCTTGATATACCCAACATATTTAGCCACAAAACAAAGAAGCCAGCACTACTTGTTTGGAGAGATCTGTGAACAAACAACAGACACAACTAAAAATGGCTGGAACTTTGTTGTTGTTCAAGGCTCTCTCTCACTTTGACAGATGACTGTTTAGTCATCCGTGCTTTGTGGGAAGATTACTTGTAATTAAGCATTCAGTCTGAATGGACCTGAGGTATGAAACTAACTGAAAGGACACTGCATGGAATTATACATATAAACAGAAAGTGTCACGGTCACGATAAAAAATTAAACTTACTTACACTCTTATTTTGACTGATTGGTTGAATAGTGCAAATACAAAATGACAGCAACATTTCTGCTATAAAAGTTAGTATTTATATCTTTTCTGATGATTTTAAATGGGCTATATGCAGATTAGCAGTTTAGTGTTTAGAATAAAGAGCTGTGAAGTTTTGCCGAAGACGACCATGTATTGGATTGTACTGATATAAACTGAATCAATTCCTACCCACAGCCTGGTGTATTTATGTGACCACTAGAGGGAGTAGTGAGTCACCACGGGCCTTTTACCAAAGCATTGCAAAGTGACCAGATGGGAGGAGAACCACTAAGAAACCACTTTTAAAATTGATGGAAATGATTAAAAACTAGAAGCACTGTTGTTTTCTCCACTGGTCACAGCTCTAAATGAAAAGAATGGAGTCGCAATGTTTCTTCTACACGGGTGAGTTTGATTATGAGACTTACAAAGGTATAAAGTTATTATGTGACGTCATTATCTTTGCTAAGTTGCCATTTGTTGATCCGCAGTTCAGACTAAACTGTGACAGTTCTGACCTTGTTTGGACGATTCCAAACAGATCTTTAGTTCAGCTACTGGCAACACAAACCAAACAGAAAACAGAGGTGATTTGTGGTTTTACTGTGGCTGTTTTCTGTCTAAAAACAAAGCTAAGCTAACAGAGCTATAATGTAAACTATCAGCTGATGCAGCACATGAGGATTATAAGACACAGTGTTATTTCGAGCGACTAATAAAATAATCAGCTATGAGTTTTAGTTTGAAGAAGAAAACTTGATGATACCATTATACAGATGTGTGGACCTGTGGATACATGTAGCCTTGATTCGTTGGTGGTTTTGGTAGCTGTAAGTGTATTCTGGTCCATGACTTCTCTGCTGTTTAAAGGTCACAGTATCAATACTACATAGAACCCCTTTCAGTATTAATTGACGTTTGTATAACATGTAAAAACAGACCTGTGTTATCAAAACCACGCTGACAGTCGATGAAAACACATCACACCTCGAGTATTTTACAAATACCGTACACATGCTGGAGAATTTGGTCTAACAACACACATATAAATGTGAATAACATGGAAAACACAAGACATGCAGGCGTAAAAACCCCACCACAGTCTGGTGATTGACTTGAATGACTTCATCTCCCGCGTGGATCTTCTTACAGCGGTCGGCTGGAGACTGCAGAGTCAGAGACGAGAGGAGAGAGAGGGAGAGAAAGGATACTGACGACTATGAATTGATCTGAGCTTATTGATCCGTGCACACTAGTGTGGAAGTTCTACAACAAACCCAACTTAAATAAGCCGTAATATCGCAGAGGTAAGGTGTTTCGGAGTCGCCCCTATGGAATCCGATATGCTTTTATAGACCCGAATGACGTCAGTTTTGCAGACTTTCGAAATACAAATCGACTCTGTATACGGTTTAACCTCCCAGCGGGTGGGAAATCCAGTTTATTGGTATTTGTGGAAGGTAGTTTATTTATGTCACAGCTAACCGCCTGGCTGCAGAAATGCATATCAATGTGTGAAAAATGAGACTGTGCGCTCCTTACCCCTTCAGTAGTTCCTGTGATCACATGGAGGCCGTCGTAGGTCGACTTTATGTACATCCCCTGAAAGATGAAAGCACAGAGCTCAGGTACAACACAACATTTAGGAAGACGCTCACTGACTCATAACTGCTACAAGTCTTTCAGTCTTTCAGTGCATTCCATTGAAGTTAAAAAGCAGTTTATGCCGTAACATCTGTATCAGGTGCTTTGGATTTTATCATATGCTGCTGCTGTTGACTTATTTATTTATTTACATAGCCTAAATTGGTTCAAAACCATAAAAAATAGTGTAGTGCAATAGTTCAACTGTGTATTATCCATGCTGTAACTGTGCACATGACATGATTTTGTTGCCTACCCTTCTCTCATTATATCATTTAAAGACCTTAGCAATGAACTGCTTAATTTTTTGGTTTGGTTTTAGGAGGAGATTATAGAGGGTTTGACCTCTACCACAAGGCCAGACATTATCAGCTCTGGAAGATGCAATGCAATCAGAATAAAGTTAGATTTGTCAGTTATGGGATTTCATGTTCCCAAACAGCGCCTTAATATAATTTGTTGCCATTTTTTCTTTGTAGAATAAAATAAAAACGATGGCCGTGCAGTTTCTATACAGCAATACAAGCTGAAATATAAACATACGGTTAAACACAAAACAAAAAGGGTAACAGTTTCTAAAAATCAGAGCATAAACAGTCATTACCAGGCCTTCAGAGGGTTTGATGTTGGTGAGGTGAACCAGCTCCAGGTGGGCTGACTGAGAAACCAGCGGGTCTGACGAAACACACACAATGTGCTCACACACCTCCGACAGAGTCTTACACTGCAGAACAAAGCATACGCCGTGACAGGTGAAGTTAGTTTCAAGCCAAAACAGAACCACAAAGAGAATGAGCCCTCATGTCAGGGGGCCCTGAACACAACTCCAAATGAATGCTAATGTTGCTTCATGTCTGCCGGATGTGTCGGTACGTGATTGCTCGTACCAAAGGCGTTTAGATATGCTGCTCCCTCTGCTTGGAATCAATTACAAAAACCTGACCTGACCTGAAACTTAAAGAGGTGCCCAAAGTGAACATGTTTAATGGGGTTTTCAATGCAGTGGAGGCAGAATCATGGCTCTAGATGTTTTTTTCCTAATTCATTTAATATATCAGTACTCTCTTTGCCTGTCATTTTATCTTGTCCTATACTTCATATGACGTCTGTGTATATGTATGTCTAGTTTCTACCCAGTCTGCCTACCTTTGCCAGGACTCTCTTGTCTTTCTCAGTTATATGGAGTATTAATAAAAATATAAATACATTAACCCATAAAGCCAGCCGCCAGTGACCAAAAGCATTTACTGATCTAAACTAATCCTATCAATACATGTAAATAATTGAGGTAAAATGCAGTTTTAAACCTTAATCAGATATGACCCATTTGGACGTTCAGAGGCTCCGTAGTCACCGTGGAAACACCGCCATCTTCTACAACATCCATTCACTAGTAAAACCCAAGGAGTTGGATCAATGACAGTGGATGGACACACTGGGTTTACGTTCAGTTAATGATATCTTTGATGAAAAAGTCACTTTTTCTTATTTTTTTTCTGTTTCTGATATAAAAACCTTTCAATTTTCATTAACATATACATGATCAGTGAATTAAATATAGGAAAATACATGATTTACACTGAAAATGCAAAAATATAGAAGATAATATTATCATAAATGGTGAAAAATTGCATAAAAATGGTTAAATATAAAGAAAAATTAATTTGGAAACAGCCACAAAAGTAGTGCTGGGTTTTTATGGGATAAATATTCACATTATAGGATAATATGTCAAAGTTGCAGATGCGGATTTCTCTCCTGCACTAAAAGGCATAAAATACGCACAGAACATACCACGTTTTCTGTATTTGTTTGTCTGCATCGGAGTAAATAGCCTTCCAAATGAATCAGATTTACACACCTTTTCAGAAGCAGACTCTCTAACCTGTCATGACAGGAAGAACAAAGGTGGAACTAATAACATTAAGGACGGTTCCTTCTGTGAATTACTGCACTGTTATACAGCAATTAGTCTGTTCGTATCACCTGTGTTCGACATGCATCTGATCCGAGCAAAGATTCACTGATGTTTGATGAGGAGAGGAGTGCTGTTAGCGCTGTCATCATTCCACAAGCAAAATTACATTAACCTATCCTTATCGGGGGGACAAATGACAGGGAAGACCAACGTGTAGTCTCACTAAGCCAGAACAGTGTCAGTGTTGACAGAGACTTGGCTTTGATTCGACAGGTCTGTGAACTGCACCATTCTTATTATTACCATATGTTTCCCATTGGAGCTGTTTAACCCAGTGCTACTTTTGTGGCAGTCCCCAAATTAATTTTTCTCTCTATTTAACCTTTCTTCAGTGATTTATCATCATTTATTATAATATCGTCCTCTTTATTTTGCATTTTTGTTAGTGAAAAATCAGGTATTTTCCTGTATTTAATTCAGTGATCATGTACTTTAATCATCATGCTGAGATTACATTTGGGGGTTATCATACCAAAAACAGAGAAAACTGAAGGAAAAGTGAGTTTTTCAGTCAAATATATCAACTGAACATAAACCATAAATCAAACTACATGGGTTTTACTGATGAATCAATATACTGTAGATGCTGTTAAGGAACACTGCTGTACACTTTTAGAACCTTTCAT
Organism: Apogon talboti; assembly: GCA_037367365.1. NCBI lineage: Eukaryota > Metazoa > Chordata > Actinopteri > Kurtiformes > Apogonidae > Apogon > Apogon talboti. Next base: position 3,371,810 of record JAPQRQ010000014.1, on the reverse strand, counting down.
ATTGTTAATGGTGTTTTATATACAGTATATGTTCTTAGTTTAGTGATTTATGTATGATGTTAGAACTGACTTTTATTATGTGTTTTATGCACATTTTTAGTGTGGATGTATGACTGTGATTTCTATTTTGTGTAACTTCTGCTACTGCTGTCTTAGCCAGGACACCTGAAAAAGAGATTTTTAATCTCAATTAGGCTTTTTTTTATAGTTAAATAAAGGTTAATTAAAATAAATAATGTTCACTGAGGAGCCTCTGACAGTCCAAATGGGTCATATCTGATGACCATGAAAAGATGACAAACTGTACTTACATGTATTGACAGGATTAGTGTATCAACAGGGATAAACCATTTTACATCAGTAAATGCTTTTGGTCACTGGTGGATATTTGGGTCTTAACAGGTTAATATTACGAACTCTACCGCGGGGCGACATTATGTACAGTACTGTGCTAAAGTCTTGGGACACCATCAGGTTTGTTGTTTTACTCAATCTTTATATCAATACATACACTACTTCAATATACAGGAAATACATAAACAGCATTAAAAGCAGAAGGAAGTTTCAGAAAAATATGAATATTATAAAAGCTATAAAGAATCATGTGTACAGAGAGGAGAATAAAAGACAGATCAACTGTTAAAAAAAAACAACAACAATGGGATGTTTTATATGAAGCTTGGAGTAATACGCCACAGGATTATTTAATAAAACCACCAGACAGTCAAATAGAGGTCACAACAAATACTGATGCATGTTTTGTGCTTTAATACTGTGCATCCATTTCTTGCATTTTGTTGTTGTATCTTAAATAAAGAGACTGAGAATAAGAAATGAATGCATGAAAAAAACAACTTTTGCAGACCACTGTACAATGTTTATTTCATTGTGATAAAAATCCCACACTTATCAGTATTTTGTCATTAGGACGACACTTAGCATTCTACCACAAACCTGCAGTCAGTGCTTAGTTTACTTGTTATATTTAATTACTGCTTGATGGATGTCTACGTTTATATTTGGTAATTTATATCCTAGGAAAAGGGCACATCTGTCTGAGAGTAAATGTTCATTTACTCTGGCAAATCATTCTGTCACCGCTCCCGTTCAAAGTGATTTCCAACGGTCCAGACCAATCACAACCGTTTATCCGATACGGGGCGGGTCTGATGTAATTTGATGCGATGACAAGCTGCCACCTGCAATTTGTCACCTCGAGCACTGGCTTTCATCCATTTAGGAAAAACCCCATCGTCCTTATTTAAGAGGATCCCCTGAATGCAGCATGAGGGTTTTTTTTGGGTAATCGAGTGAGAAAAAATGTTGAGTCTATTGGATGTGAGTATATGAAACTACTCACTCATTTCCTGTTTACTTCAGATCACATATGCTCAGTACATGTTGTTAAATGTTAGATAATTGGTCAGACTTTACAGTAGAACCGTTGTTTAATCACCATATACAACTAAATTCTGTTTCTTAAATGCTCAATAACATGTTCTGATAATTCTGTTGTATTTAATGTGATTACTGAAACTTGGGACAATAGATTTTTCGGCTGCCAAATGAGGAAAAAGGAGCCAATCGTACTGAGCTGCCAAATCCCATTCAACTGACAACATATTAAATTTGGTACAGCACTCACATTTTCCATGAAATGAAGAACAAACAACTAAACTTGAAACCTCGACCAACAAGAAAAATGAGTTCCCATAATTATGGCTAAATTTGGTGTGTCCCATGATTCTTTGCTCTGATTGGTCATAGGTCTGTCCTGTTGCATCCAGAGGAGTTTGGACTTCCACCTGTTGATAACAGTCTTTAGTCTTGCAATGCAATGCTAGGTCATTTATGTAAAGGGCTTTAGTTAATTCTTGTTTGCTGCTACAATTTAGAGAG
>JAPQRQ010000014.1:3346155-3359816 GCA_037367365.1 Apogon talboti | reverse complement strand
ATTCACCAGTAAAACCCATGGAGTTGGATCAGTGACAGTGGATGGACACACTGGGTTTATGTTCAGTTAATGATATACTTAGTTGAAAAAGTCATTTTATCCTTCAGTTTCCTCTGTTTCTGATATAATAACCCTCAACTTTAATCTGAGCTTTTATGAACATATACATGATCAGTGAATTAAATATAGGAAAATACCTGATTTTCACTGAAAAAATGCAAAGCACAGAGGATAATATTACAATAAATGGTGATAAATCACACACATATAGAGGAAAAAATCATATGGGAACTGCCACAAAAGTAGCACTGGGTCTTTATGGGTTAATTGTGCCTCGTCGTGGTTCAGGTCGGCACAGAAGTGGCGCCTTTCGTCCAGTTATCGATGACGCCTGTCTGTCCCACCCTGCAGCTTTCTAACACCGTGTTCATACGTCCCGCTTGCACCAGACCTTAATCCTCGGGCAAAAATCACCTCCTCTTAAACCTGCTTAAACCTCTTCTGCACATACGTGGGCGTAACTGTCCGGATCTGCTTTGTCTGTTGACTGGACTTGTGAATCTCACACCCTGCGTGGTTCTGTAATCTCAGGGACTATCTCTGTCATGCTTACGCAGATGTGCAAGAGCATCACTCTAGCGTAATCGTCGCCAAACACAAATGCACGTCACTGTATGTAAATGCTTAAATCTGATCCTGCCTGGGCTGCTGATTGTGATGACAGGTTGTGGAGTATGCATATTAGCTTTAGGGACTGGCAGTACTTCATCAGGGCTCAGCGTAACAGCTAAACTCTACATCGATGTGATTAAATATGACTCATAATCTAATGCTTTTTTAAACCGAATCACAATCTTTTCTTCACCTCTGACCAAAGAGCTTTTATATTAGAGGAGCTGGAATGAAATCTTTCCTCTCAGGAGGCAAAGTCTTGGATTTTGTGTATAAACCACCTCATTCAACTATATTTTCCTGCAACAAAATCGAAAATTATATTTATAACAAAAAAAAAAAACCCACACAAACTGGGATTTACAATTTAGTTTTATACGAACATGATTTCTGGGAGTCATTTATTGTCATTTGTTGTTTGGATGATGCTGGTGTGTTTGCGGTCTAACAGGTCTCCTGTTAACGGCTCAAATCGCTGACATACGACTGTGAAGGCGATGGCGTATGATTGACACAAATTTCGCACTCATTGAAAAAAGCATCTTGGAAGAGACGACTGCCATCAGTTTTTTTCCTGTAATTTGTCCGTATCTGTACGTCTCATTATGTCAAGCATCTGCTAACTCATCTAAAAAGCATCTTTAATCACTAACAGAAAAAAACAACTATACCAAATAACATGAAACATGCTCCTATAACATTTTCAGCACACTGATGTTTGGTGCAGATTGACATTTATACACATAAACTGTAACTGCACAATGAAAACAAGACCATCATTGAATGTTATAGTGACTCCTCCCCTTTGACAGTGACGGCCGCCCTGCACCAACACACCTGTTGCTTCCTGCTCTCCTACCAGTATTACTACCCTCTCACCTCACCTGTGCTACTCCTATCTGCCCCCATCACCATGCACTGACCCCGAAACACCTGAAAAATGTAGGTCTACATTAGCATCCAAATTTGACTTATCAGACTCTAAATGTGAAGGTAAACCTGTTTATTTCCTCATTATAACCACATATATTTAATAACACAGCCATATTTTTGCACACTTCTTTATGTGTATTTCCTTGTTGTATTGATAATATATTGTCTAGTACAGTGGTTCTCGTCTGGTCCGGCTTCAGGTCCCATTATTACTTTTCAATGATAAGCCCCGACCCAAACTGATAACAGTTAAACTTCTCAAATTTATTTAAAGATGGTGTGTTTTGAACCTGAGATAATCCAGAATATCACAGTATGACACAGAAGACAAGTTTAACCATACATCTAAATGACCAGCAGGTGGTGATGCTAAATATGGAAATATTCCCTTTAACACTAAATTAGGTGCATTTTAACCAAAACTAAAATGTGCACTCAGTTAAAAATTAAAAGTGCATTCAGTCACTTATTCAAGAATTAAACACACTGCGGTTTTTGTCCTCAATATAAGTAAACCCATATCTGATGTAGTCGTTGTCATACATGAGTTTTACTATGATTTCAATTGAAACCTTTGGGTCTTCTTTTATGCTGTGAAATGTCTGGTGTTAATTAGCATTACAATGCATTATCACCACCTACTGCTGGGGAGTGTGAATGGGCGACCCATACAAAACAAAGCAGAGGATTGGTTTTGTTAATATAAAATATAATTTTTTGCCCAGACAAAGGCCCGTGACCCACTGAGAACAGATTTGCGACCCACTTTTGGGTCGCGACCCACCAGTTGAGAATCACTGGTCTAGTCCATATTGTACAAATTGCTGTTCTAATTGTGTTTAATAGAGTGTTTTACTATGTATATTTGGTATATATATTTTCAGATATCTATCTATATATATATATATATATTTTTTTTTTTTCTTTTTCTTTTTGTTGTATTGATAATTTCTTTCCTGCTACTTCTTTATTATACTTGATTGGAGCAACTGTAACGCACAATATTTTTCCCCTGGGATTAATTCAATACTTCTGATTCTGAGCTTCACAAGTTTCACCTAAATACTGAACATGACGGAGATTGGACAATTTAGTGAAAAATGATTGCATTCACTGATACCGTTACCAAAGGCCAACTCTGAGACATCAACCCCTATTTGACCTTAAAAACTGGTATAAAACAAAGCATTTTAGCAGTATGAACATTTGAGAAATATAAGTTTCGCCAGAGAATGTAAGGATGCCACAGAAATCAGCCCCTGACGTCCGGATTCTTTAAGTGGAGACTCAACAATGACAGAGGAAAGAGGACAAAGCCCCAGTGGATGGATGAAGGAAGCTGCAATGTGAACCAGGTAAATAGGCCATTCTGTTCTCCAGCACAGAGCACCCATTCACACTCCTCCGCTACATGTCATTTAAAACAGCGGCTGCGAAAACAAACAAAAGCAAAATAATGTTTCAGCCCAGATAAGGCCGCGGATTTATTGTGATACCTCCACTTTATAAAAAGACCAGGCTAATGTGCATGACTATTCCACTAGTATCCTGTTCATTCCCGGCCTGGCTTTTTCTGTCCTTCAAACACCTTTCTGATGATCAGCCTCTCCATTTTCGTGCATTCTGCTGATATCCTCTGTTATAAAGTTTAACAGGAAGTGTATTTCTTCCGACCACAAACAAGCCCAAAGAATCCTCATAAAATTGGAATAATATAGGCCTAAATGCTCCATAGGACAATCCAGGTGAAATCACCAAAGGCGTACAAAGTGAACATTTATCTCAGAAAATAATGTTATTAGTCCAATAACCACTACACAAAATTTCAACCCTAAATCTTCATTAGTTTTTTTTTTAAATATTGGGGCTTTGGTTTAGGGTTTTACTGAAAAAAACCAAGGTTGAGAAAAGGTTGCTAAGTTCAATAAGTCATTACTTTTTTAACTATTCATGACAGACGCATGAAATTTTCATAAGTTGTTCTCAGGTGCCAGCTGTTTTTACCCTCTGTAAAGGAAGAATCAGTAGAAAAAGTTGCATATTTGACAAATTACAGCTTACGGAAAAAAAAAAAAAAAAGTTTATGTTATGTCAACTCATTTTTACTTCAACAAGATATTGTCAATACGATAATAATGTTAAAGTTATTACAAAACTGCAGAGTTTCTGGTCAGACAACATCAAAAAGTCCTCACATGCAGCTTAAGCCTCTAAAAACAACAGGAAACTAAAGCAAAATGCTGTGTAGTTGGGTTGTAACTCGCCTACATTTAATAAGACAAGAGAATATTGTTATTCAGATCATGGATTGTGATTCGGTCCTTTGACCTGATCACTCTGCCCTGCTTTGAAGCAACTTTTTAAGCTGGAAATCCCTCTGATCTCCATATGCAGCCACACAATATCTAACTGGATCGTATTTAGCTTTCATTACATTGATTCACAGGGCGCATGGGGCACATTTATTCCCATCCACACCTGCATTAATTTTTTTTTTTTTGCTAAGATCTTGTATTGAAGATGGAGAGTCAGACCTCTGTGTAAAGTCTTTATCACATCCTTAAGATTCTCAATAGGGTTCAGGTCTACGCACTGCGGTGTCCGATCCATGTGTGAAAAGGACGTCTAATGCTTCCTAAATTACTTTTTCACAATCAGTGAAAAAGGTGAGTCCAGGGATTGTTCAATCTTTATGTTCTCTAGCAAACTGATAATTGTTTAAGAAATTAATTGTACCAGTTTGGGGTAAAAAAATAAAATAACTTGTTGGAGCTGAAACATATTAATCACTGCAGTAAATATTGAATGAAAGGCTCTTAAATAATTTTTTTTTTAAAAAGTTAAATGAGGTGGCGACTTTTCTTATGTTGACATTCTGTCTGTAAAAAAAAAAAAATTCTCTCATTTGTGAGGCATTAAAAACAGAAAAAAATAATAAATTTGCACTTAAACGTGAAATGCATATCGCTCATACATGACAAAGGTCAAGCTCAAGGTTTAGTTATACAGCACTTTTAAAAACAGACACTACTGCCCCAAAGTGTTGTACATAATAATGAAACAGAATATGAGTAAAAGATAATAAACAGAATAAAACAATACTGACACATGGTTCATGCGTTAAAATATTAAAACAATAAAAAATAAACACTAAAGACAATAATTTAAAACTCTAAGACAACAGTAAATGTCCAGCTCAGCTCATATTAAAAGCCAGTGCAAAAAAAAGGGAGGTCTACCATAAAAAACCATTACATCAATGGACTGTACGTGTTTGGATTATTACACCCACAAAATATGAAGTTGAATGTCATCATTTATAGTTTGGGAATATCTGCACTTCCTTAAATCTGGTGATTTGATGTGGATTCACCCTCATATGGAAAAAGACCTAATTCAGCACATATATATAAATATCTGAACCGCTCATGCTGTTACATGACACCTGTCAAATTCAGAATATTGTCATATTCCTTAAAATAGCGGAATATCATACTGGCAACATCATCCATTCCCAACGTCTCCTAAATGTTTGTCTGCTGAAGCGGGCACATTCTGCTGTCAAGTTTCCGAATAGTCTTTTTTTTTTTTTTGGTACAAACGTAATGTTTATAAATGAGGCCCCTGGCGTATTGTGACATAACAGACTATTCAGCTGCGAACAAGGTGTTAAAGATAAGGAACATGCTGCAGCTAATGGAGCGCTAATGACTGCAGAGAGACACAAAGAGATATAAAAAAAAAAACAGCACAAACTGTGATACACACTGCGTATATGCGGTCGCGCCGACAGTTAAGGCGGGATGACACATATGCAGCACATTAAGTTTGCGGTGGTGTGATGCACCAATCAGGAGACGCGGCATCACTTTGCTTCATTGTTCTAAAGACCCAGAATAAAATTCGGCCAAAGCCTCTAGTGTATGATGTATCTGTGGTGTGTGTGTGATTTGGGTCATCAGTATTGAGGCTGTGTGCTATATATACGCAGGACCTAAGGCTACACAGACTGCTTGCTAACCGTCAGGATCCAACTCTCCAACAACGCACAGACAACGCTTCTTGTTCCAACAGAGGTCAGCTCTGATAAAGTGATCTTTCTTCAACGCTACGGTATAAATTTCAACGTTCAGTTTCTTTTTTCTAATGTGTTACCAAGACTCTGAGGTGCACCTTTTTCCCTCTGAGGGGCTGTATGTAAACTTTACCCTTAAAAAGTGTATGAACTCAAATATCATGCCAGAAAAGGTCCCAAAAGGTTCCTGAGATAGAATGTGAGCCAGACCACTTCCTTACCTGGACCTCGGCCAATGAAAGAACACAACAAGGCCTAAAAAAAGATAATACAAAACTTACCCACCTGTGCACCTCTACAATATTTCTGAAAGTTAGGGTATATATTAGAAATTAATGCAGCTTATTCGTAAAAATTTTTATGCTTTTATGATTTTTGGTCAGTATTTATAAAAGCGGAGATCCAATCAGTTTGAAAGGGGTTATATGTGGTATTTCTGCTTCCAAATATTGAAAAAATGGCCTGTGTTTATAATATAGAGCTCTGAAGTTCTAACATAGATGCCAGTGTATTGGATTGTACACATATGAACTGAATGTATTTACACTGACGGGCCGGGGCATTTATGTGACCACTAGAGGGAGTAGTGAGTCACTCTGCCTTTCACCAAAACATCAGAAAGTGACCAGATGGGATGAGAACCATTAAGAAACAACTTTTAGAGTCAAAGAAAGTGACTCAGTGCTCAAAGGTAGAAGCACTTGTTGTTTTCTCCACTGGACGCAGCTCTAAATGAAAAGAATGAAGTTTGAAGTTTGATGCAAAACTACAGTGTTTTATCTACATGGGTGAGTTTGATTATGATTCTTATGAAGGTATAAAGTTATTATGGGATGTTATATCTTTGCTACGCTGCCATTTGTTGATCCATGGCTCAGACGGAGCTATAATGTAAACTATCAGCAGATGCAGCATGTGACAATTATAAGACAGTGCTATTTTGAGCAACTGTTAAATTAAGCTGCTATGAGTTTTAGTTTGAGGAAGAAAACTTGATGATACCATAATACAGATGAGTTTAAACAATGAGCTTTATACTTTATTCAGTGAGTGTCTGTGGCTACACAGCGTTGATAGGTGGTTTTGGAAGAACTAAGTGTTCTACCCCTGCAGATGAGAATTTGGAATATCAATACTGATACAGTAGAACTCCGTTAATGGCCAGAGGATAGTCTGCTCATTTACTATATATACAGGTACAATATTCTCACATTTTTGAGGTATCAGCAAAACACGTCGCACCTAAACTGCAGTCTTTTTGGCCGTATTATTAATTCATAGAATGGTGCTCCCAAATGTGCACATAAGGAGGAAATGAAGAGTTCAATGAATTACAAATATTTCCATCACCGCGCAAGCATGAATTGACTTTTCTCCCTGGCAGCTTTACAGAGGACGGGTTTGCCTCCTGCACAGGGTGTCAGTTTGATGTCTGCATGAGGCGCAGAGATGGAAATGATGTTTGCCGCCGAGAAAAGAGAGGGAGATGTAAATAAGGTGCTAAGGTATTACAGTCAGGGGTGGGGGGGGCTGTTCTGTACTGTACTACTGCTTTTACTTTATACAAGAAAAGGTTACAAAATGTCTCGAGCCATTTAAGGAGAAACTAAAAAATGGTGTACATTTACTGGCTGAGTGCTGGACCGCTGCTGCACTTTTTTTTCCCTCTTCATCCCTGAGAGCAGCCAGAGCGAGATGAAAGTTCATTTTGAACACAATTTATGCTAATTTTGTTCTGCGTTAAACCTCTTAAGGAGGTGTTATCTTGGTCGCCTTAATAGAAGACAGATTTTTACTTGGAAGCTGTTTGGTTTTCTACAGCGTAAGGGTCTAAATAGTGAACCCAGAGTATTATCTAACACAAAGCTCTTTTTTTTTTTTTTAAATCAGCTTGTTTTACTCGCTCAAGGTAGTGTGAGGTTTTATTGAAATAAAAGCTCGACAGGGTCATGTGCTTGTTAACTTTACTGGCGTCCCCTAACGTAGCTGTAAATGGGTGTTTTCTCCACGTTTGGTGTGAAGAGTAAAGACATTAAAAAGAGTCTTTAACAAAGCCTGAACCCAGCTCCGTCTCAGAAATAAAGAATAGACAGCATGAAAACGCAGACGAGCAGAGTCTATCCCTTTCTCGGTGTCGCTGTGCCATTTACAGTTGCATCATCGTGCGGAGGCGAACGTGTGTGTGTGTGTGCATTTGCAATAAGTGTGTTTCGGTGTGCACGCCGTTACAGGTGTGTGTCTAGGAGAGTGTGCGGGTACAAGTGTGTGGGCGTTTCTACAGGGTACGCGTGAGATTGTGGACGCGGCTGCATGCATTTATCTGTGTGTGTGTGTGTGTGTGTCGACATGGCCCGAGGACAGATGTGGGTGCTTGACATTTCAAGAACCGATGTCAAAGACCTGCAGCTCTGCATCTGATGTGCGCTGTGTGCAGGACATCGTGTCGAGTCATGAATAAATGAAGTGACAGAGAGTAGGAGAGAGTGAGAGGAGACAGAGAGAGACATGTTGAGAAAAAGGCCCGACATTATCCCTTTAAAAAACACTTTTTCATAGCATGTCAACAATGTGCAGAACAAAGTGCTGTGGGTTTAGGAGCAAACTAGAGCAGGAAAGCCTTTCTTTTGCAGGTGCTGCATCAAGGACTGCAGTCAAGAGTACGAGAAGCACAAACTGGTGTTGTCAATGGTATTCCACTGACCATATAGAATAATCAGAAACATGCTAATATTAGCCATCTTGGGGGAATTCTTTTACATTACAGCTGCAAAAACTGACTAAAGCACATAATTTATGAATAATTCAAGAACATACTGTAAATAAACAAACATAAATGTCCCAACAATTATACTATATGAGACCAGGGAAAGTATAAGTTTTGGCTTTTTATATTAAATAACTGCCTTTTTTTCAGTTTTTTCTCAGATACATTCTTTATTTTTTATTTTTTATGGGATATCCTTTGCAGTGGACATTGTTTGCATTTCTGGGTGTCAGGAGGATATTATATTATACTCTACTATATGATGGTACTCAGGATGAGTGGTTTTCTGTGATGTTCAGTGGAGCATTTTATGCCGATTAGTCTCCGGCTAAATGTGCTTCTCTATGTCCAACCAGAGACAGACTCATATTGTCCTACTTGTCATTTGTAATTATACAGTACATGATGCAGCCAGCTCTAAATCTCTTAGAATTAAAATGAAATGTACTGAATTGTTATAGTCTTATTCTGATCTCCTCCTATACCAGGATGAGAAAATCATTGAAAATTAACTATTAAAAAGCCTCTTTAAGGTTCGGCAACGCTGTGTTACTAAAGGATGTGTTTTTTATTCTTAGAATGAGTATTATTTTTCGACGTTCTCAAGTCTTTCAGAATTTGCCAATATTATTCCGGTTTAAGAAAAGTCCTCGGATATGTTTTTTTTTTTTTTTTTTTTAAGTTTGAGAAACAAAGCTTTCTGGTTTCAGTCAGAAATCCTCTCTGGTATAGATGAACATCCAAAAGAAAAGCCAATATTTCTGGTCAGGCGGAGAAATGCACTAACACATTGACATGATGAAAGACTTGGATATCAACAGGTTTTTGCATATGAGCCAATAAATCGCAGTGCTAGATATTTCAAGAGGGTGGATGGAGGAATCAAAGAAAGCTGTGTGCATGTGTTTGTACAAAGAAAATGTACTGTTTTGTGTATGCACAACTGCATGAAATAGAAGAATTTTAAGAAAATATTCAATTCTAGTATTCCAGGAAAACTGGGCCTCATGCAACAACAACTCATACTAACACATTTGTTCTTAAATAGCCAACTTCTTTTTTTTTCATAATTTAATATCTTCTTTCAGGTAAGAACACATGGAATCTTGTCTCTGAATCTGAATTTAAGTATTCTAGATCAGTCTGCATTATCTTGCAGAGTTTATGCACCATATAATGTCTCTGAATTACTTTAAGTCTGTCAGCCACTAGATTCACTTCAGCTAGATGTTGTCAAATGATGCAAAATTAAAGAATTTCTAGTGCGATAACAACAACAAAAAGCCATCACATACAGTCTATGCTGCTGCTGAAAAATGATAATACTTTACATAATAGTCTAAGTCCAACTTCTGATCTCCAACATGAAGAGATTCTGATTTGCACAAATGCTTAAAAACATAAAAAAGCTTTGATTTTTTATAAAATATGGTAGACAAATTTCCATCAATTAATTCATGTTTTTAATGGAAACACTGCAGCTGCATGTACAGAAAAATTTTAACTTGTATTTTCTTACTAGATTTTGTCAATATTGTCATAATGTCAGTCCAAAATGATGAAAAAATAAAAAATTTCTGGTGATAACAACAACAAAGAGCCATCACACACAGTTTACACTTCCAGAAACGACAACAAATGCTGTCATCATTTCACCTATATTTATAAAACATGAGAAAATTCTGATTGACATTCTGTTTGACACAACTGGTGGCGCAGATAATATTTATTGTCATTATGGAACAAGAGCAAAACCAGAGTATTTTTTTAAGTCCAAAAATGTGTCACTCTAGCAAACAAAAATCACCCCAGAAGAACGCAAAGACATTAACCTGCAATAACCACTGTCACCCTTTTTACTCCTCTGACAAAAGCAACAAACGCCTAAAGGGAACCAAAGTGGTTTTCTGCTAAAAGAAAACAAAAAAAAAACTCCCATTAGCATTTTATCCTCTTCAATTAACCTGACCTCATCTGTACACAACAAACCAAAATGACAGCGCTGTCACCATTACCTGTCCAGCCAGGCTAGCAGGCTTTTGGCGGCGGTGATGAGGTCGACCACGGAGGTCAGCAGATCGTTGGGAAGCCGCCGTGAGCTTCTGCTCTCTGATTGGCTGCTTCTGCGGCGGCCGGAAATAAAGTTCTGCAGGTTCTTGGCTGAGGCGCCGAGTTTGTGAGCCAGAGTCCTCACGCTCTCCGTCTCCAGTCCTGAGTTCTGCACAAACAGAAAAGCAGATTAGCCAAGTGAGAATCGGCATGAATACAAATCAGACTCTTATTTTGTCAACATACTAACCACCTTATTACGAGGTGAGGAGTACATATTAATTACTAATATTACACACTTGGAGAAACACAATTATACTTGAGAAGAAAAAGACTCATCAAAGCAATTATTTCTGCACAGAATTTTGTCTATTAAGCATCAATGAGAACTTGAATTTGTGAGGCTGTCAGGTTCTGCTGCTATGTTAGAGTCCTGTGGTCTTGATGCAGGATATCAATCTCCCAATAGAAGTCGAAGGTACTTATAACTCAACTAATTAAATGACAGTCCGTATATGACTTCCCATCAGTGCTCAATAGTAACTATACTGATATCTGTAACCATTTCCATGTTATAAGCCATCAAATATGGATCCATTGTAAGTAAAGGCAAATTTTTTATGTTAAAAAAATTCATCAAAAATGAAAAAAAACCCAACAAATATCTCAAAAGTTTGAACAAATTTTGTAGACATTTTCCCAAGGAAGCTACATATAAAATTTGGAATGAATCCAATTAGTAGTTTCAGAGAAGAAGACTGTTGAAATGTAGATATTGTTGACCTTGAGTTTCACCCTTCGAGGTCACTAAAGGTCAAAGGTCATGGACCCAAATGACAGTCCATATAAGACTTCCTATCAGTGTTCAATAGTAACTATATTGGTATCTCTAACCATTTCCATGTTATATCAAAATACAGTCCATTATAAGTAAAGGCAAATTTTTTACATATTTCAATATGTCGTCAAAAATTCAAAAACCAAAATTTCTCAAAACTCTGAACAAACTTTGTAGACATTGTCCCAAGGAAGCTACATCTAAAATGTGAAACAAATTCAACCAGCAGTTTCATCAGAGAAGATGTTTGAAAAAAAATTATAATAAAGATGACGATGACAACGTCACAATAGCTCATGGCCTGTTGGTGTGTGAGCTAAAAACATCTGAACGCTGTCTTTCAGGAATGTTAAATCAGTTCAGGCATCAGATATTTAATAATTCAGCTGGGTTTAAAAGGATTTATTGCAGCCTTTAAACCCTAAGACCAAGACTGTTTTCATACTGAACAGTGACAACAGGATCCGATTCAGGCCGCTGACTATTTAAGTGCTGCATCTCTTGTACTGTGCGTTCAAGCAGAACAGCATACATTAAAGCTGCAGCTGTAAAGGAGGTAAATGAGGGTCCACCACCGCGTTGGAAACACACACACACACACACACACACACACACACACACACACACACACACACTCACCAGAGCGCAGAGCAAGTCCACAGCCTCCAGAATGAGCTCCTGGTGTCCGATGCGAGAGACGCCCAGTTCCTCCAGTTCGGCGTGGCTAATCCTCAGCAGCCTCTCCCCACACACACCCCCGCGCTCGAAAACACACACATACTGCTGCAAACAGTCGTCCAGACCTGGAGAAAACACACATTTATTGAGGTTAACAGCAATAAACAGACTCAATTTGGTTGCAAAATGATATCGCAAGCCGAAAGATAAATATTGTTTTCATCTTCTGAGTGAATTAATATGTAATGTGTGTTGTTCACGAGTGTGTGGAGTGTACATACACAAGGCTGAAAATACAGATAACACATCCGCTAGATGTTTCCTGTGGGCTTTATTTATAATTCAGCCTGAAAAACACTGTTTTACATGAAACAAATATGTAAAAAGCAGCTTCGTTAGATTCTGGAACCTGAAATGGGTTTTGTTTCCACTTGTGTTCGATGCCACTTGAACCAGGCTACAAATGTTCTGGGAATTTCCATTTTTATCCATGTTTTGTGGGGAATATTTTTGACGTGTTTTAACATATGCATCAAGTACCAATAGATCTACTATGTTTGGAGTTCCTGGTGAAAATATTTACGTGTTAAAGCACCGCAGACAAACTTTATCACGTTTATCTTCAAGCCCAGAGACTTATTAACCCTTAACCCTTTATAGACTCATAAAAATACTCTGAAATTCAACATTTCAACCTTAGTGTGTTATTGGAGGACATAACAAGACTTTAAGTTTTTTATTGTTAAGTAGAAAATCAAGGTCAATGAAGTTACCATATTTGGTTCCTTACCCATAAGTGGCAAAAAAATAAATAAATCCAAGAAGTAAATATAAAAAAATACAAGAAAAACACATGTAAGGTGAAAGGAACGTGTATTTCAGAACATTAGAACATCACTTTTAGAACATTAGACCAACATAAGTGCAGATCCAGACACCTGTCAACATCCACATTATCCCTTTGAACATCATTACATTAGTACCATTACTTCATGGTACCTAACAAAGCAGGTACACTCACTGTTCATGCAGAGGTGGACCTTACAGACCCTGTAGACCACATTGGACCTGAGATTTGTGACTCACTGTAACTGTTGCTGTCACTGTCTTGTAATGTATGCGGAAATGACCAAAAATAGTCACTTGTCCGACAAAGGGTTAAGCTCCCATCTTATACTAATTAGGTCAAAGAGATGCTATCCTTAATTTTTGAAGAAATTAGAAGGAAAAAAAGTGCAGAAAAAGTATCCAGATGAAAGTCCTCAATCTTTCCTTTAATGAGATATGCCAGTTTTTCCAGTGCACTTTGCATTGGAAGACATTCAGACATTTCTTTAATCTACTGATTAAATGAAAGTCCTTGAATGTCCTTAAGAAATAACACATTTGGTTTGAAACAAGCAAAAAATTTTACACTCTTCTTTTCCTTCCAGTTACTTGAAACTGCTCAGCAAAGATTTGCACAAAACACAATTTTGTACTCACAGATAGATTAATCCATAAAGACCCAAACAGCCACTGGTAACCAAAACAATCTACCGATGTAAAATATCTAATAACATCTGATCCACTAAACCTATCTATACATGTAAATAATTGGTGTAAAATGCAGTTTGTCATCTTTTCATGGTCATCAGATATGACCCATTTGG
>JAPQRQ010000014.1:3332227-3346055 GCA_037367365.1 Apogon talboti | reverse complement strand
TTTGTCATCTTTTCATGGTCATCAGATATGACCCATTTGGACGTTCAGAGGCTCCGTAGTTACCGTGGAAACACTGTTATCTTCTACAACATTGATTCACCAGTAAAACCAATGACAGTGGATGGAGACACTTCTTTTATGTTCAGTTAATGATATATTTGCTGATAAAGTCACTTTATCTTCAGTTTTCTCTATTTCTGACCTAATAACCCTCAACTTTAAGCTTAGCTTTAATGAACATCCACATGATCAGTAAATTAAATATAGAAAAATAACAAATTTTCACTTGCAAAGGATGCAAAATGCAAAGGATAGCATCATAATATAAGGTGATAAAACATTTAAGAAAGGTTAAATAATTATTGCCACAAAAGTAGCACTGGGTCTTCATGGGTTTAAATAATAATCTAGAATTTAACCTAAGAGTCTCTTTTCAGAAGCTCCAAAGATTCTTACAGTCCCACATAAAATGAAATAAAGTAGTATTTCTATTAAACTTAATATAAATATCAGGAATGTTAGGATTAAAACTGTGTAGTTTCACGGGTTGTCTAGAACAGTTTTATGTTCTAGACAACACCTGTACTCTAACATTGTCAATCCTCTGCAGACATTTCTGTTTGGAGAACAAACATAAAAGAGAATTCCATTTAGAACCTGCCAACTACACATCATAATAACACTTTGACACAGAGATGTTTGATATGAAGATGGTTTATTGTGATACTTTCAATAGTGGACAGTAAAGGTTCTGATGTACATTTAATTTGTGTATTTATAAAGTTTATTACTTTCAAGTGTAAAAAAAAAAGTTTCCCATGCAGATTATATTTACCTACTAGTTGTTCAGACTGTACAGCTCTTTTTTTTACTTAATCTAACTGGTCTGAAGTCAGGATTCCTCCGATCATTGATTACATTAGAAAAACTTAGACATAACAGATGTAGGTCCCATCAGAACTCCAATTATACTATTTATTCTCACACAGTTGCTTTCTTAGAACTACAACACATCTGCCTCCATCCCTACCTGGAATAAATGCATCCTTCATGTCTTCATTTTCCTACATAAATGCCACTATGTGTATTCCTAACTACACTATGTGGTTTTAACAACTACAAACTTGCCCTGATGTTCTCTTGCATTTGCATTTCATATTAGTTTTTTGCTTATTCAACTTTCTTTTTTGTTTTCTTCCCAGTTTTCCTGGGGCTTCTGCTGTTTGTGTTGTATATTTTGGAAAAAAAATATACATAGAGTGTTTAAAATGCATAACGAAAAGCTAAATAGAGAGGGAGATGTTCTCAATTACAGACAAAATTAATTTAGGAAGACTTTTTTGCAGCATTACTTATTTATTTATTTATTTATTCATTTATAAGCAAACAGTCTAATAGGAGTCTTCTGAAACTCCGCTGTACTATTACAATATGTCTGCACTGCAGGGTGTCAGTGTTTATAGAGTAGCTGCCTGATTACTGGCTGGAATCATATACATTTTTATGCCTTTTATGGGAGTAAATATAAGGTTTTATGAGGCCAGGACACAGGAGGGGACTCTCATCCCAGATATCATCGCTCTTCATGAATGCTGCCCACAGCTCAGACACTCTTCAACACGTTCCTTCTCTGATCAATAACAATATGATCCCAGGGTAAAACCACAGGGTCCAGGCTGCACTCCAGAGACACTAATCAGCTTTCATTGTCATATTTGACCAGCGGTTTCCCTCTTCAGAGTCTGTCTATAGGGGCGACTGATTTCTCTTTGTCTGCAGGAGAAAACACTTGACATGTTTTTTTTTTTTGTTTGGTTGGTTTTTTATTGCTGCATGTTCCAGTTTATCTCAGATAACGCAACATTTGCATCTGCTGATGCTAATACTGTGTGTATTAGGATGGGTAAAATCCAGAGAATGAATTTCCCTACGGGGGTAATAACGTGAGTTAACCTTTAACCTTTTTAACCTACAATAAAATTTAAATAACTTTTGCTAATTAACAAATAATTTACATTTGAAAGCTTGTCATTTGCCGATGCCCCACATAAACACAGAAATAAAGAACATTGCTCTTGGCTCTTTTTTTTTTCCTACCTGTCTTTCTCTGTGTGATTGCTTGTTTTATTTTTATGTTGCTGCTGTTAACTGTGAAATTTCCCCATGGTGGGATAAAGTCTTATCTCATCTTATCTTATCTTACCATGTATTCACATAGACAGAATCAAAACTACTGTTGAAAAAAAACAACAAAAAACAAACATAGTACACTGTTATGACTTATGAAAGCTATGTTGTCAACGACATAAACTATGTTCCCATAAATATTACAAATAAAACTTAAGTCAGAGGAAGTGTAATGGAAATATTATGTCCTGATGCTAAATTGTCCTTCTATGATGCAGTTTCAGTACAAATCTGAAATGAATCCGTGGAATGAAGCACTGCAGAAAGTTTTATTGTCATTTCAGAATAAAGACGCCTTAGAACAGAACTACTTATGGGTTCATGTCCAGCTAAGAGTCTCCAAAGGAGCTCAAACAAACTCTGTCCCTGAAACAAGTGTCAAGGGACTGGAGCATAAGCCACAATGGACGGGATCAGGCAGCCATCCAGGTAAGTCTTACACTCTCTGTTGGATTGTATAACGTCTGTGTTGTGAGCGCGTGTGGGTAGGTCTCTCCAGGTATGTGAGTGTGCGACTGTTGTAGTGGGTGGTGGTGTGTGTGCACTGTTGTTGTGTGTATCCTATGTGTGTGTGTGTGTGTGTGTGTGTGTGTTTGTCTGGCCGGAGAAGGTTTGCTGAGTCAAAGGAAAGCAGATCAAGACAGAGCAGCCCAACTGCAGCCCCTGGCTCCCAGAACAATGAATGTATCCAGCTTCTAACCTCTTAACAAACAGCCAACTGGCAAACATATGCTCTCACATACACTCATCAGAAATCGCACACACATACACACACACACCGCTGAGGAATGAGCATTGATTTCCCCCGCTTCAAGTCCCAGCTTTATAATACACTCATCTATCATATCCACACTAACAAAGACTTAAAAAAAAAAAAAGACGAGGAAGAGCGGGTGGAAAAAGGAGGAAGGCGTAGAGGAAAAGAGGAAAAAAAAATCTCATAAGCCAGCTGCTAAATTGCATGCAAACTATTTCACACACGCACACACACACAAATTCCATCTCTCATCAGTGACGAGCAAACAGCATTTGGCGGTTTCTGCACACTCGCTTTTTGAGCCCTTCCCTCAGCCTCTAGATCTGAGATGTAAATGAAGCATTCAGTTCCAAAGTACCGTACCGTATATAGAAATAATAAACAAAAGGTGGAAAATCCATAATGATAAAAAAAAACAAAAAAAAAAAAAACACATGTAATATTACCCTTAATGAACAAGATTCAGGCTCAGTTATAAAGACCAGGACTTGTTCTTTTCTCTGTTATCGCCTTTTCCAATTAAAACTCCACAAATTGATTCTATCATCGAGTCCCCGAACATTTCGTGTCAATCTTAACGCAGCCTCCCTGGAAAAGTACGATAAGAAGAATGGCATCAAACTACTCTAGGGACGGTGTGTGACTCCGGTCGGAACGATCTATGAAGGTCACGACTGGATGTGTGTGTGTGTCGCCATTTAGACGTGAAGTCACTGACATTGGTGTGTGGATGGATGTTGCAAAAGGTATTTACTAAGACAAGACACAGACAGGCAGACTTCCAGCCACCGTGGATGAAGAAATGCAAGTCACATTTACTAAACAAATCACCGTATTGAGCTAAATACTATGCAGTGCCTAAGAAGTTTTCACCCCCTTATACTGATATTTGATATTGATATTTGATTAGAATTGATCAAATATTAATAATAAAACTCTAACATGAAATCAAAAAATTAATTATTACAAACTACTGTGAATTGATTAAAATATAACATTTCATTATCCTCATAGCACAAATGCCTAAGTCATACACCATACAGCCAAAAGTATTGGGACATGTTGAATTCAGGTGTCTCTTCTCTAACGGGGGTCTGGGATACAAATCAATAATAACAAATGTCATAATATAGTTTTATATTGTGATAAATGTCATTGCATTGGTTGGTTTTGCTTAAAATGTTATCTTTGCTTCCATAATGCCTGAGATGGTTTTTACTTTCAACATTGATTTTTTTTTAAATCCATGACTATGACTTTAAATTTCTTAAATATTTTTAATGTTCTGATTGTAAATAATAATCTTCTACAACAACGAACCATCTACTTTCCTCACATCTCACTTAGGAAGAAAAATCTCCCATTAAACTTGAAGGAAATATTGATGATTATTGGGACACATCATGGACATAATATGTCCTGTTTATGCTGATTTGAGATATAAACATCAATATTAATAATCAATATGATATTTATCAAAATATAAAACTATATATACTATGATATTTGTCATTATTGTTTTGTAGCCCAGACCCCTGTTAGAAAAGAAACACCTGAATTCAACATGTCCCAATACTTTTGTCCATATACTGTGTGACTTAGGCAATTATACTATTTATGATTACATAAATATTCACTGACCTCATTCAGCAGACTGTCCAGCCAGTTTGTAGCCTCACAACTACTGAAATGGAGATCACCTGAGTGCAGTGAATGTGTCTCCAGTGATTGTAGTATAAAGACACCTGTGTTTGGAAGGCCAAGTAACTGGTTCATCAGTATTCCCATCTACAATCACAACGTAAAGACAAAATAACACTCAGAGAAAAGGTTATTGGAAAGTATAAGTCAAAATCAATGAGCATCATCTAGAGTTCACCTGAACGCATCATTAACATGTAAAGCCCCCTCTTTCTGACTATCACTGTCAGTAGATTTTTGTATATTTCAGTTATGAGCTTTGTGTGTTAAGGTTATTTATCTCAAACTGTAAAAGTGCAGTTTACCAAATACTTTTTAAAAAAATCCCACAATGCAAATAAGAGCATCATCCAATCATTTGAGTGAAAAAGACGTCATGTGACAACAACAGTTCATTTTGAGGCACTCTGACCTGTATGAAACACAAAAATATTAAAGGTAATGTAGTAAAAGACAACATTTACAGAAAAACTAGACTAATCAGCATATGGAAGCATTTCTGTACTGTGACTGTCATGTGAATTTTCACCACAGGTCTTCTTATCTAGACCATTTTTGCGCACCATGGACCGGTTTCATATTTATTTTACAACCACCACAATAACAAACACAAAGTGCAGAAAAGTACCGCTCATGAATAATGGAGAATCAGTGGGAGACCTGAATTTATTTCTCTGCAATGAGACAGTCCCACCTTGGGCTGACAGGATGCTCCTGCTGTCCAAACTACTCCTTAACTTT
This sequence comes from Apogon talboti, assembly GCA_037367365.1. Lineage (NCBI taxonomy): Eukaryota > Metazoa > Chordata > Actinopteri > Kurtiformes > Apogonidae > Apogon > Apogon talboti. The sequence continues at coordinate 3,340,669 of JAPQRQ010000014.1, read as the reverse complement.
GTTTTGTTTGCAGTCACTGTAGAAAATACCACTTAATAAAGACAGGGTCCATTCCTTTGTATTTCATCACTGAAGCAGAGACAGGTTATTTTACACAAGGTTCAGTCTTTTCTTAAATCCCGGCTAATGTTTGAAACATGTCCATAACATAACCATAACCGTATAATCACATGATTTTTAATAACAAAACAATATGATTGTACACTTATTTAGGTATATTTCTTTAATTATCATATGGATAATAATTGTCAAGTACATATTGTTGTATGTCTTAATAGAGTGTTTTATATACCAAATATACATATTATACATTTCTTTTCTAACAGGGGTCTGGACTGTCTATGATGGGATACATATCATTGCATTGGTTGGTTTTGCTTATATGTTAATGTTAATAAACTATACGGACAAAAACATTGGGACACATCATGGCTACAGCTATACGATGTCCTGTTTATGCTGATTTGAGACAGAAACATCAATATTTCCTTTAAGGTTTAATGGGAGATGTGGTTAGTTATGGTAGAAAATTATTATTTACAGTCAAAGAATGAAAAATAGATTTAGTAATTTAGAGGTAGAACATTTAAAATCATAGTCATGCAGGGAAAAAAAAATCAATGTTTAGAGAAATGAAGTAAAAACCATCTCTGAGGCATTTTGGAAGCAAAGATAACAATTTGAACAAAACTAACCAATGCAGTGCAATGATATTTATCACAATATAAAACTATATCATGGCATTTGTCATTATTGTTTTGTATCCCAGACTCCTGTTAGAAAACAAACACCTGAATTCAACGTGTCCCAATACTTTTGTCCATATAGTGCACATGCTGCATATGAGGCTCCAGGCAATGTTGAAACCATTACTATTTCTATTTAATGGTCTGGCATGAATATATTCACATGTTTTGCTGCAGTGTCACAACACAGTCACAACACAGTCACTCCCAGTAAGTTCACTTTTAATCATCAGCCAAAATGTCATTATGGTGTCATCCTGATCTGAAAAGGACTTATGTGTTAATTTTTACTATACAGTCGTGTCAGAATAAGGGTCAGTCAGCAGTGATGGAGTCCTGGCTTCAACCCTGTCTAACATGTCCCGGATGATCAAGAACTGTGACTGGGAGCAAGCATCATCAGCCAGCATCTGTCCCTAAACTCATCATTGTGGTTGAATGGGTTTAAACTCATTCAGAGAGCCTCCCTCCGGTGCAGGGGTGTCAAACATACGGCCCATGGGCCAAAACCGGCCTGCCAAAGAATCCAATCCGGCCAGTGGAGTACAAAAATTACACTGAAGATATTAAAAGTCAAAGATGTTGAACTCCCTTTAGTTCAGGGGAAACACCAATAAGACCAAAAAGATCTCAAGTAAAATAATAACCTATAAATATGCCTATAAATAATGACAACTCCAGATGTTTCTCTTTGTTTTAGTGCATAAAATAATTATACTCCATTTCGGGGATATAATTATGAAAATATTCACATTAACACACTATCCTTTAACAGTAAAATGTGAATGACCTGAAATGTCTAAAGAAAATTAAGTGCAATTACAACAATATTCTGCCTGTTACTAAATTATTTATGCCTTTGTAGATCCGATCTGTAATGCACATGTACAAATGATAAGTTGAGGCACAATATTGTTAAAATTGCACCTATTTTTCTTAAGAAATTTCAGTTTTTTCACGCATTTCACATCTTTTTTTGTTTGGATAGTTTAGAAATGTAAATATTTTCTGATTTTAATATTTTTTTGCCCTAAAAGAAAGAAAAATTTGGAGTTGACATTATTCATAGACCATTATGTTATCATTTTACTGGTCCGGCCCACTTGAGGTCAAATTGGGACCTGAACTAAAACAAGTCTGACGCCCCTGCTCCGGTGCATTTCCTCGCTTTGGTTAAGGTTAGATTCTGTACGAGTACGACGTTTCATCTATACGAGGCGCTGCTTTTACGTCGAGGTATTGCTATTTTTACTCGAGTACTTTCACTTGCAGCGGGAGTTGTGTTTTAATGAGCGTTAATGGCAGAGGCTTCCTAATAGACGTGAGGCTGATTAAAAACAATGTTGGCTCTCGCAGGGAAAGTGTTACTATCGCTGAGAGAGGCAGAGAGAGGCAGGGAAGCAGAAGGGGAGCGCTACACTGTGCAGCAAAAGTTCACTGATAATCAGCAGCGCTTATCACTGGCAGTGAGGGAGAGCGTGAATGCTCTGAATATGGATGAGTCAAATTGTGAGTGACATCAGCCAGGGCACGCACACACACACTCACACACACACCCACACAAAAGATGAAAAAAAAAAAAATGACAACAAAATGGTATTATATTTTCATACATACATGCGGCTGCTGTATAAGAATTGCATTTACAGTGAAAAATGCAACATAAAAAAAAAAAAAAACTCTTGTGTTTTGTTACGCACTAACAATTGTCAGCTCAGTCCACGGCGGCTTACTGTATAATTCCGCATAATTGTTGCATTCTTCTGCTCACGTCTGAATGTACAGTATGTCTGTACATGTGTGCGTACCTTCATGTGTGTGCATGTGTTTGACCGATACAGAAAAGTGTGATTCATAGCTGACTCACACTCTTAACTCCCACAGAGGCACACTTTTCACAACAGCAGGCGAGCCAAACTCCCACAAACACCCTCTTTCTCTCAGTCACACACACACACACACACACACACACACGTCTAATAAAACTGGATTTTGCGATGACTTCTGGGATGTTTGAGAGTCCTATAAAAGATCTGGTCCTCCCAGTCGGGTTATGTGTCATCTGTTCCCAGCGTTTTGAAGCTCCGGTAACAATAAAAGCTCGACTCGCTTTTACTCTGTCCCTGGGATTTGTAAACCCGGGATTTTAGGGCTCCTGTTGGTTAGGAGGGTGTTTACGATCAGGAGGGTTGCCAGTTTGAGTCTGAGTGTCACCTGGGATGGTTTTGCTTCGGGGAAATAAACCAGATGAACTCTTTTCCTGCGACAAACCAGCTTTCGCACTATATCTTCAAACAGCCATTTCGCTTCCCTCTCTTATTTGTAGGCTTTTTTCTAGTTGAGTAATGTTTGAAAAAAAAGCAATTCACCCTGCTTTACTCCCCGTATCACATCAGTCTTGTGCCAATATAATTAGAAAAGCTAAAAAAGCCCAGGGGCATAATGCATTAAAAAAAAGTCAGTGGAAGGCGGCAACTGAAGCAAGAAGAATGCTACTTTGCTGCAGGCAAGAGAATAAAAAAGAAAAAAAAAAGAGAAGGAAATCATACAAGATGAAGTTTTGTTTGTGCATTAAAGTGAGCAAGAAGCAGATTGAAGCATGATTTATGCAACTAGGTGTAAATGTGCACTTCTGTTTGGCATTTGAAGTTGGGAAAATGTGAGTATAGTGTCTTTTCAAATGTGATACACATTAAAAAAACTTACAAGCAAAGGGAAAAACGTATGAAGGAGCTGGTGCCGGGTAGAAATCTAAATTAAATTCAGATTTTTATGATGAAAAGCACAGTAAAGCTGAAGTGAAATTGGCTTGGCTTGTAAAAAAAAAAAAAGAGCAATGAATATCAAGGAAAAACACAACAGCAGGTTTGTAATGTATTTCTTTTTTTTTCCCCAAAAGATTTATCAAAGCAATTTCAAGAGAAGATGACACATTTTGTTAATTGTGAGCTTTTACCAAATGGTTGAAAACCCAAATCACAATAAAACCCGCGCCTCGCTTTGACTCCGATGTCTGTTCCGTCCTGCTGTTCAGTTCATCCCCTGACGCTCAATAAATAACCAGCCTCGTTCATGATTCTTTTGAAGGTGCACCGTGGGCTTTTGGAGTTAAACCAAAGGGTCTCTGAGCACCACGTTTCATCCGTCAGCTCAAATAATCAATAAACCTAAAACGTCTCCGTCCTCTGGAGACTTCCCGGGTCGCGCTTCCAAAACCCTCTGATCCTCGACACTGTGACTATCACTTCGGCAGGTTTCATTTGTGTGTCACGCCACTTTCGCTGCTGATTTTCCAAGTCTGCCGATTAAACTCATGCAATGGAAATGAGGCGGAATTTCGCCCGACTTCCTGCACGAACAGATGACAACGGGAGGTGAGCACAGGCCAAAGTCCCAGCATTCCCAGCAATGCACGCTCTCATCTTACCGTTACCACTCCCATATTGTTTTAGCCCCAACTATGTCAAAGCTATGCTGTTGCCAACTCGACAATGCCCAGACCTTTTGGCCCCGAACGCCTGTGGCATATGTGATCTGTATGTTACTATACACACACACACACACACACACACACACACACACATACATATAAATACAGTATCACGTTTCTTTCTGTCGCCACAGACACACCCAGGAGACCCAGCGTGAACCAAATACCACACTAAAGCATGCCACGTGTGTTGTGTGTATACGTGGATGTATGTAAGGGTGTGTGTGTGTGTGTGTGTGTGTGTGTGTGTCTGCAGACCCGGGTGGAGCCTTCTGTTCTGAACGGGTGTGTGTGTGTCTGTCAGCTGTTCTGCACAGACGGTCTGAGACGAACAGCTCACCATCCACCCACACACTGACTGCACACACACACACACACACACACACACACACACACACACACACATACAGGGACACATATAAACACATGCCATATGCACATGACCAACCGATAACCCATCCATGTTGAGGTCCGAGAGAAAGACACAGTACATCATGTAAATAAATATTTGTCACGATGTCTATTTGCATTCTGCTGAAGCGTGTGAGTCAGTAGTTTCCCCCGGCCTGCTTTTTATTCAATAAACAAACCTGATGAATAACAATAACTGCTAATATTAGTTGTTATTAGTCATTTTTCCCAGTTCGTGTGGAGGGTGGGACTTTGGACGAGGCTGTGTTTGTGAGATGAACTCGCTGAAGCATGAAGCGATGATACATCTTGGCGCTAAAAAAAAAAACGGCATCGAAATGGACCCAGAGAAGAAACTGTTAACCATTTAACGGGCAAGTGACTATTTTTGGTCATTTCGGCACACATTACAAGACAGTGACAGCAACAGTTCCAGTGAGGACGGTGAGGTAACAATCTCAGGTCAAATGTGGTCTACAGGGTCTGTAAGGTCCACCTCTGCATGAACAGTGAGTGTACCTGCTTTGTTAGGTACCATGAAGTAATGGTACTAATGTCACAGCGATAATGTGGATGTTGACAGGTGTCTGGATCGGCACTTATGTTGTTCTAATGTTCTAAAATGCATGTTCCTTTCACATTACACGTGTTTTTCTTGTATTTTTATATATACTTCTTGGATTTTTTTTATTTTTTTTTACCAAATATGGTAACTTCATTGACCTTGATTTTTCTACATGACAATAAAAAATTTAGAAAAATTTCATAAAAGTAAAAAGGTCTTGTTATGTCCTCCAACAACACACCAAGGTTGAAATTTAACATTTTTAGAGTATTTCTATGAGTGTCCTATAAAGGGTTCAAGGTCAGCAGGTCAGATTTCTCACACACATAACATGATGCTGGATTCAGACAATACGGAGAATACTATTGAGATTGGAGTTAGCCGCGCCTCATTGCATAATTATAATTAAAATGTATTTTAATTGATATATGACCGGAGGTTCGTGAAGGCAGAATAACTTTTTATCTTCTCAATTAACATCCATAACATTATGAGTCACAGTATATGTGTCACTGGATCTTAAATCTAATTATTTATACACTTTTTAATTTCAGTTTTGAGTGTGTTGATACAGGGTCTGGCTGTACTGCTAAACTGGGTTGTAATTTATCCAAAACAATGTCACGATATGCAAAGAAAAGTGCATTAACTATGAGGGAATCAACAATTTATTTCAAAATTTGGCCATTACAATGTAATTTAGCATCAATTTGCCATTTAATTTATCACTTCAGTGTACTTGGCACCACTGTAATGTCTTTAAATCCAAGTTAATCAGTGCCGCTAATCTCTAAGGAGCAAACTACAAACATTTTGCTGCAAACCTTTAAGCTTATTTAGTGTATTTAGTCTGTTTTTTTCTTCCTTTCAGAGACTGTGAGTACACTGATAAGCATTACTCTAAATGTCACAGAGCTATCCAAAGACCATCCATCTGCATTCCCTATAAAAGTCAACCCCAACTAAGATCACACGCATAGAGGAAATTGCATTTTCTGTGGACATGTCACTATTTGCTCCCTGCACGTCCAGAAGTCTCCTTCTAGTTTGCTATTGCAGTCATGGAACTTAACTATGAACTGGAGGGGGTTTTGGAGGACAATTTAAGTCCTACCGTGGCTCTTAAATCCGGAAGGACGAGCCTGAAACGCTGTAAAACTGATGATTTAGACAGTTCTGAATGCCCTTCACACTGTTAGAAGCATAAATGATATATCACTTGTTTTAATGGGACTTAATTGCAGTATTGGCATTGGGGCCTAAGACTTGGCTGTTAATATAAACTTAATTAAGCCGGACAGTTAGCGTTATTAATGGACTGAGCTTGACACTGGCAGTCAGTTTTGTGGTAATATATGATGCCAAATTGGTCGTCGCCAACATACAGCGTGCTATAATTAGTCTGGGCAGTATGTTGCATTGCATTGCAGTTGAGGTAAATAAAAAATGAACCCATGCAATCCAAAACAGGGCATTTATTTCTGAGGCACTGATGGCAAAATCTGATTTTCTGATGTAAAACCCCAGTGTGCCTGCAGAAAATGCAGGATAAGTGTACTACGTCACATTGTCTACACGGATCCATTATCCACAAGAATAATAAACAGTGAGCTGGAAGCTGGAATGCACATTGTATCAGCTGTGGTCATTTCTTTTTAATGTGTAAAAGAGTTTTACAGTGTTCACCAGGCCTCTGGGTGCAGACCGATTCAGACCGCCTCTTGAATTATGCATGACTATAATCTCTGATAACCATAAGGTATCACAAGCAGACTTATAAACAAAACTCAATACATTTGTGCTTTTTCTGATAAATATTGCTTTAATGCATATTAGGCTACTAGTCACAGACACCTGTACGGCTCTTTACTCACTAATCTCAGTTTGACAGCAGTGGAGAGGATAAGAACTGACATATTTAAGAGTAAAGCTGAGTTCTATTCACATCACTCTTCCTTTTTTTTTTTCTTTTTTTTTTAATCCTCTCATGATAAAAGTATCTCCTCTCAGCAGTGAAGTTTGGCCGGCTCTCCTCCTGTCAGTCACACATTACATCATCACCCACTGATCATCAGGTGCCAGGATGATGCACGGTCACACACACACACACACACACACACACACACACACACACACACACACACACACCTCCCACGCACCACAACATCTCGCCAGCCTCTGTCTCCTCTGCATTAATGTCCATCAGTCATAATTAGTTGGAGCGTATACGCGTGTGTGAGTGTGCGTGCGAATCTTCCCCTGTCCATGTATTGAGTGCGTGAGCGCGCGCACTAACCTTTCATCCAGTCCACCACCTGGCTTGTGCTCCATTTGCTCACCGGCTCCATCACCAGCGCCATCGAAGAAACTTTGCGCCGACTCTCCGTTGCGCTCAAGAGGTGTTAACCCACAGACAAAGCTCTGTCAAGCCGCGTCCCCTTCCCGGCTCTTCCACCCCTCCTCCTCCTCCTCCTCCTCTGCAACCAGGTGACTCCTTTATACTCTCCCGGTCCGCTTTGCCAGCCTCCGGAGCCCCGTGTCGTGTCCCGTTAACGCAGCGCAGCCCTCGGTGCGGGGCAGCCCGGACGTGTGCGCAGCGGAATCCGGTGCATTCCCCTGCGCGTGTCGGTGTGTCATGTGTCGCCTCTCTCTAACGCTCTTCCCTCCCGTGTTTCCAGTGCGCTAGTCCGGTGCTCTGCGCTCCCGGTGTGTGTGTGAGTGAGTGTGTGTGTAGGAGAGATAAGTCACACCGGGCTCAACACACCCGACAACATCTCTCTTCTCTCCCCTCTCTCTCTCTCTCTCGTGCACGCGCCCCGTAGGAGGGTGGGTGGCTCCGCGTGCTTTCTATTTCTCTCCTGAGCGATACTATCACGCACATCTGACGGGGGTGAAATAATCTCAGAAGATGCAGAAGGCGATTAATCAGGCTTTGAGTGTGAGCGAGTGTTAGTGTGCGCGCGCGCGCATGTGCGTACATGCGCGTGCACCTGTGTGCTTTAGAGAGAGAGAGAGAGAGAGAGAGAGAGAGAGAGAGAAAGAGAGAGAGAAAGAGCATCCGGGGACAAGTAAACACGGGGTACCTAACTCACTTTTCTGCTTCACTTCACAATGAGTCCAACCTCAGCCAACCTCTGCACCTCCATCTACAAAGATCAGTATAATGGACCCCCAAAGCCTGCCTGCCTTTCTTTCTTTCTTTCTTTCTTTCTTTCTTTCTTTCTTTCTTT
>JAPQRQ010000014.1:3306070-3319301 GCA_037367365.1 Apogon talboti | reverse complement strand
TTCACCTTACATGTGTTTTTCTTGTATTTTTTTATATTTACTTCTTGGATTTATTTATTTTTTTGCCACTTATGGGTGAGGAACCAAATATGGTCACTTCATTGACCTTGATTTTCTACATAGCAATAAAAATTTTTTGGAATATTTCACAGAAGTAATAAAGTCTTGTTCTGTCCTGCAATAACACATTAAGGCTGAATTTTTGAATTTCAGAGTATTTCTACGAGTGCCCTATAAAGGGTTAAGTTCATGTCATTTCAACATGTTGGACCGTTTCACGTAGATGAAGTCATACAGGCTCAAATGTATTCCAAGTAAATACTGTGTATCTTCTGTGGAGTTGGAACAAGCTGAAACATTCTCCTTAAATATGATACAGTCTTCGTGAAAGAATTATTTGTTTGTAATATGATGATTTAATGGGTGGACCTCTGCTACAAATACTACATGTGATAAGGATATAAAGTCAAAAGGCTTTTCACAGTGTAACAATAAACTCCATCTGACTCTCCAGCCATCTAGGCCACGGCTAACAATGCACCGGACAGTTTTTAGTCCAGTTTCAGTCATTCATTTTGCTTGATGGAGGCCAATAATCTGAGTTACATCTTTTAAGACCACAGAATCATCTACTCACATGGTTATTGAAGAAATGAGAAGCAATTCACTGCATCAGTTAAGGATTAAGAACCCAAAATGTATCAGTCACTGTAGTCCTTGTTGCCCAGGCTGTGCACAATAAATGGTGTTTGTACTAATTTTCCAGTTAAATGAACATAATGACTTTTACACTCATATATGCCAATATTTCACCAGCTCCCTGTGTGGAATTGTCTTTAAAATCATTACACAGACACTTTTTTATTCTTTAAAAAAAAATCATTCTTTTAATAGAGTCTTTGATCAAATAATTTACAGTTAAAATATTACCCTTTTGTGAACACAGTGTTTCATACTCCATCATCTGACCACAAATGTCAGTAAACATAAAACAAGATATAACTCTAAACATTTTGCAATCACTTTATAAAGCAATGCTTTTGTTTGTGCTGAAGCAATATAGCTACAGATTCTCACTATGTATTAGAAATACTACAGTTCCCTGTTTATAAAACAGAATAAATATAATGAGAACATGTGTGATATATATGTACACACATGAAAAGAAACAATATCTTATTAGCTTGGGTTGTTTTGTGTGTATATATATAAAAAAAAAAATCACAATAAAAAATGTGGATTTCATGCTGCAGCTTTGACACAGTTTATGATGATGTGGTGGAGTTGGTGGAGTTGCCAGAAGTTGCCATCTTTAAGACCTTCTCCTCCTCTTTCCGTCTCGTACTGAAACAATGAAATAAAAACAAGCCGTCAGATATGAACTGATTCGACGCACAAATGACAGCACAGCGAATTCCATGGAATGACATGAAGCTGTACTCACTCCACACACTTCATCCCCCTCTGAGTCCAGCTCGCCAAAGGGTCGGCGCACACGAACCTTCCATTTGGCAGGTGGAAGCTGTGGAATCCAACCAAAAATAAATAAATAAATAAATAAAGATCCACATGAATGCACTCTCCCCTCCTCCCTGTTGTCGTTGTATATTAACCCCCGCTGTGCCTGTGGAACACCCTCATGTCTAAACTATGCGCTGTCAAAAAGTCATGATAAGACGCTTACACTTTAACAGGCGTGAGAATCCAGCTCCTTCTCTTAAGCTTATTTTTGTGTTTTTGATTATCTATTTTTATAGGTTCCCAGAGTGCTACAACATGTCCATTCTGGCCATTGTTAATTTGCAAGTTAAACACTTACAGTTACCTGCATTTTTTTTATTCATACGGTGCATTACTTTTACAGTCTCGAGTTGCGTTTAGTAAAAGATATCAGCGTTAACTCACATGATGGCACTGATGTCACAGAAGGCGTTGATGGTCTGGATGGTGTAGGCCAGGAGGCGTTTGCATTTATATGGGTGTCTTGCATGTGTCAGGCAGCAGCTCCCTGGTAAATTATAACAGAAGAATGTGAGATCATCTGCATTCCTTACGCACAGACCGCTTTGTTGTGATTATTATGAGCTATAAAAGCCATGCAATATTGATTCTACTGTTTGTATAATCAGGATAAAGACCCAGTGTGACTTTTGTATCAGTGTCCAAATTATTTTTTTTTCCTCTATTTAAGCTTTCTTAAGTGATTTATCACCATTTATTGTAATATCATCCTCTGTATTCTGCGAATTTTCAGTGAAAACCAAGCTTTTTCTTATAATAATCCTCAACATCTACACGATCAATAAGTTAAATATATCAGAAACAGAGAAAACTGAAGAAAAACTGACTTTTTCTACAAATATCAATAAGTGTCTCCATCCACTCTCATTTATCAATATACATTTATCAAACTCCGTGTTTTTTACTGATGTATCAATGTTGCAGAAGATGACGGCGTTTCCACGTTCACTATGGAGCCTCTGAACGTCTAAATGGGTCATATCTGATGACCATGAAAAGATGCCAAATTGCATTTTGCACCAATTATCTACATGTATTGATAGGACTAATGGATCAGAAGATATTAAAGAGTTTAGGTCAGTAGATGCTTTTGGTCTACTGATGTCTGGGTCTTTATGGGTTAAAATGATATATTAAAATAAAACACAATTTGACACAAATCCAAAGTATTGCTGGTGTTTTACTCACATGACTGTGCACTGCCGATCAGGTTGGTGAGGATGACGAGGGAGCAGAGAACTGCCAGGAGACGACTTTTGCTGCCAGTCATGGTTCCACAGGTGCTGTTATTCTTCTGCCGCTCTCTTGTCACTGTGAGCTCGTAGGGTTTTGAGAAGCGCCTGAAGGCATTCAGTGAGAGTCTGTCTGAGGCAGCGTGCTTCAGCCACTTAAATAGGACGCTGTGGGATTTTCCCTTGCCGAGCAGGATTGTGTAAACCATGTGGTGTGGAAGTGAGCCAGGAAAATGCAAGGTGCAGCCTAGGTAGTGTTCTCAGCCCATTTAGGTGGAAATTAATTGTTTCAGTAGTGTGTAGTGCCAGGTAAAGCAGTGTTTTCTTACACGGCCATCCAAACACAATTCAATAGGGAAAGAGAGAAGCACTGGGTAATTATGTAACGGGGTCTCATCTGTTGTAAAGGGACATTCTATTCCAGTTAAATTACACAACATAGAGCTGACTGCCTTCTTTGCATGTTGTTTCACAGCAAAAGTAGGAAGCAGTACTTTTAGTGTGATTTACCGAAATGTAAACGTATTAAATTTTATCTGACAAAGGTTAGACAACACTGCACACTTATGTAGCTGACTTAACCCATAAAGACCCAGCGCTACTTTTGTGTCAGTTCCCAAATCTTCTATGTAAACTTTCCCATGTGATTTATTATCATTTATTATAATATTATCCTGTGTATTTTGTATTTTGAGCAAAAAATTAAGGATTTTCCTATATTTAATTCACTGATCAAATAGATGTTCATAATAACTTAGATAAAAGTGGAGGGTTATTATATCAAAAACAGAGATAACTGAAGAAAACGTGACTTTTTCAGGCAAATCTATCATTAACTGAACATAAACCCACTGCCATTGATCCAACTCCATGGGTTTTACTGGTGAATCAATGTTCTGATGACCATGAAAATATGACAAATAGCATTTTACAACAACTATTTACATGCATTGATGGGATTAATGGATCAACAGGTATTCAATATTTTGCTTTTGGCGCTGGTTAATCACAGGAGATCAAAACAAAGCTAAAAGAAGAGATGAATTGAGCATAAACATGACTTAAAGTGGAGGTGTTAAGATAAAATTATTAAAATGTTAACACACACTAACCCTAATGGAATGTGAGTCTCAGTTTGCATTCATAACTGTCCTGTTCCTCAAATAAAGACAAGAAAACACCTGGAAAATGAAAAGTGAAACACTTTGATCAGTCATGCTTAAAAGACCCACGGAGAGTTAAACTTTTCCAAGTGCAGCACATTTTTTCCTCTTTACTTCCCTGTTGTGAGTTATTTAACAACTACAAGATCTAAGTTTCATTTGTGTGGGTTTGTGTGTGGTCTGGCACGCACGTATCATCTTCCTGATGACCGCACCCCTGCACAAGAGACACAATGGCATGTGAAGGTTAAACCGCAGGCCAAAGATTTCAAAGAAAAAGGAAGAATCAGTGTCTATTGAATGGCATCAAAGTTGCCCCAGTGCCTCATCAACTGTAAAGTAATAAGTTTGCTGCGATAAAAGGAGGTGTTCTGGTTTCCTACATCTGAATATGTGTCAGGCTGAAATTCCTGAAATGTATCCATCATCAAAACTAAGTTGTGACTGTGTAAAATAATCAGGTAGGTGCTTTTTGTGGTTGTGATATGAAAAAGGAAGACCAGATGGAGGCTGAAGCAAACTAAACATCATCATCTGTAAGATTCAGACCAGGTTAACCATCACCAAGAAAATAAAAACTAAAAAAACAATGGAATTTCCCCTTGATGGACTAATGAAGGAATATCTTATCTTATCTTAATAAAAAAACAGATTGATTACAGGACAAATGAATGTAATCTTTAAGCTAATTCGTCTACAAATACAGGCAAAAATAACTTTTGTAAACATCAGCATGCAGTAGAGGACACATGGAAAGTATGATGTCCTGATAATTTAACCCTTAAGGACATGGATCTATATTTTAGCAGCGACTTCTGCTGGTTTATCACCATTTATTACAATATTACCCTCTGCATTTTGTATTTTTTTGCGAAAATCATGTATTTTCTTACATTTAATGTACTGATCATGTAGATGTTCATAAAAAGTGTAAAGGTTATTTCATCAAAACAGAGAAAACTAAAGAAAAAGTGACTTTTTCCAGCAAAATATCTCATTAACTCAATGTAAAGATTGTCTAAAACCACTGTCATTTATTAAAATATATGAGTTTTACTGGTGAATCAGTGTTACAGAGCGTGTTAAAAAGGTGAATGGTGTGAAAACTTATCCCAGGAAGGGTTTGTTTAGATAAGAGTTCATGTGTGTTGATTACAGAGATTAGATAGATATACAACAGCCTTTTGTTGAGTAAAAAGTCCCTTAACTTTGTCGTCAGCTCCAACGTAATCAGTCAGTACAAGCTCATGGTGTTTAAGGAGTAGAAAACATAAGGGATATACATGTTTACCCATATTTATTTTGGTTGTTTTGGATATTGTTGATATCGTATGTAATTTAATATCTTTAATTTTCTATTTATATTTTGCTTTAGGGCCCGAGAAAGCAAGAAAGCTAACTAAGGTGGATAAAATGTTAGTGTTTCTGCACATTACAAAAAGTAATGATGTTTCAGGTTAAAATCATGATATTTAAGGTATTTTTACTGTTGTTAAATTTCCCACAATAAATTCAATAAAACTGAGCTAAAACTGACCACGGTACCTTTAGCTCCCTTAGGTAAATACAATTTATTTCTGCTTAAAAACAACAGTTAAAATTCCTGTTGAAATAAATGTCAGTTGTTTGTGCAGGGCAAGTGTGATATAACTGTTGGGGAAATTAAATGTTCCATAATAATAATAATAATAATAATAATAATAAGTTGATTATATATGTTCCATAATGTTGTTTCATGTGGTCCTAATGACTAATTAAGGAAAGTGCATGCTATCCTTATAATCTACTTAGACATAATACTAGACATTATATTTTTTTTTGCAAAGAGTTACAATCATACAGCAATGATCAACCACTCCAAACTCAAAGGACTGATTCCTCAGGCCTCATATACTGTAGGTCTTATACCCATGGGAACAAAATAATTTTGTCTGATAGATAGTTCATCTTCCATCTCAGTTACCTTGACCACAACTCCACCATGGTTATTTGTCTGTTTAACAAGAGATTAACTTATGGCTGGAGCCTTGACACTGTACTAAGAACACACACCTGAATAAACACTGTCTAAGTAACTTCATTTGGATAACATATAGTTTAATAATGTCTGAGTAGATTTTAAAGTTAACATGCAAGGGTGACATACAGTTTCCTTAACCCATAAAGACCAAACATCCATCTACTGATCTAAAACATTTATTACTTGTCGATCCACTAATCCTATCAATACATGTAAATAATTGGTGTAAATGCAGTTTGTCATCTTTTCATGGTCATCAGATATGACCCATTTGAATGTTCAGTGGCTCTGTAGTTACCGTGGAAACGCCATCATCTTCCACAATATTGATTCGCCAGTAAAAACCCATGGAGTTGGATCAATGACAGTGGATGGACACACTGGGTTTATGTTCAGTTAATGATATATTGAACTAAAAGAGTCCCTTTTTCTTCTGTTTTTGATGTAACAACCCTCAACTGTTATCTGAGCTTTTATGAACATCTATATGATCAGTCAATTAAACATAGGAAAATATAGGACCTACACTAAAAAAAAAAAAAAACACAAAATACATAGGATAATATAATAAATGGTGAAAATATAAATCACTTAAGAAAAGTCAAATATAGACAAAAAAAAAAAGGAAGCACCACAAAAGTAGTACTGGGTCTTTAAGGGTTAATGGGTCATTAGAACAATATGGAGATGATCATACCATGTAATATGTTCAATATATGATCATTTGGATAATATGATCATCTAAATTCCCCAACACTGAACACACAAATCATTAAATCACTGTTCACAAGTACAGCTTTGACCCACAGCTATGATGTCAGATGTAATAATGGTTTTAGTGCAGGGAGATACGCTGCTCTCATATCTGCATTTTTAGTGGTACAGATGATAGGGCCATGCCGCCTTAATACGTCAGCCTCTTTGAAGACATCACTTCTTCCATCTGCATTCTCTCCAATGCAATGATGCTTGTGTTTACCGGGTTTTACTGCACTTGAAAGTGACTTATCAACAATACAACATGCAATAAAAGTCTTCCAAGTTTTCCATTGTCAACAAGCTTCTCTAGTTCCTCCAGAGCGTTGGCAGTGTCTTAGGGAAAAGCTACTAAAGTTACTGTTTGGCTGACTTTTGTCACACGTCACTACAGCACATAGAGGTCCATACAGACAGGGTTAACGTAAATGATTGATACAATATTTTTAAGTATTACAAGTATTTTTATGCAACCTCCCTCTATTTTCAGTGGCTTAAAAGTAATTGGACAAACCAATTATTATATTATAAATATAAGGAGTCAGTGTGAAGTACGGGTCAATGAACACAGACATAACCAAATACTGAGTTTCCTCCTGGAGACGCTTTGAGTTTTCTTCTCCAATAAAATAATTCCGCATTTATCTACTTTATTTGTTCTCTGTGGTCTTAAAAGGCCTTTCAGTGAATTTGCTAAACTGACTAGTGGATTTATTTTTTTTTTTTTAATGTACCAGGTTGTTGATTTGACCACTCCTACAGTTTTCTCCATTTCTGCCTTTGATTTATTTCATTTTTTCAGCAGAATGATGGCCTTCTTCATTTGCATCCACACCTCTTTAGATCTCATATAACTTCAGTGACTTGCTACCAAATGTAAATGTAAATCAGCTGCTCCTTAGTCAGTCGTCCGGTTACTTTTGAGCCTCTGAAAATGAACGCACTATGATTCAAATGGTGGTATTTCCTAACTGATTAATGCAGTATCTTTGTTAAAGCCCTTGAATTAAATCCACACTTTGGTCACATCTTGATTTTCTTCATTTCTAGTCCCCTGAGATTCTGTACAGAGTCAACATTATAAAATATGTCACTGTCCAAAAAAAGTTATGGACCTGACTGGAGGACGGGGAATCAGGGAGACGGCTTCTTTGTTTAGGTACTTTATGTCTGTTTGTTAGGGACACTGATCCTCTGTAATCTTGGGAGACCACAGATCTGTGTAAGACTGATTAATGCTCATTAAATGATTGATTCATTGTTACTCTTTAATCCTGTTTCAGGTCTGTTTTATGGTCAAGGTAAGAACCAATGTAATGATTGCATGGGATTTACAATTGGAGTCAGATTTGTAAGTAAAAATCCTAACGCTATCGAATAATGAAGTGCAGAACATAATTAGGAACTTATATACCAGCAGTAGAAGTGCAATTTGAAAGGCTACCCAAAGAGGAAGCTTTATTGTAAGTGTACTGTATACTTTTCATGTGCAGTAGTCTCTTTAGTCACTTATTTCCCAAAAAGCTCTCAAAAAAGGTTTACTTTGTTCTTGTCACAAACTCAAGATTTCAACAGGATATTTACCTTCCCTTCTATAAGACATTGCCTCAGTCAAGTTGAGCAGAAGGTTAAGTTCATAAAACTGTTCTGAGGTGGCCACAAAACATCAATCACTGCCTACCCGTTTCACTTTGTAAAAAGAGACGTGACTGTTAGACCTGTTTACTCTAGTCCCATTGATTACCTTTGAAAAGATTTTTCCAACACTCCTTTCCAAGTCAAACATTTGTGTGTCAAAACGTGAGAGGTTACTCAAGAGTAGTACGGAATCACTACACGTACGCAACGCCAACCCCGATCAGATTAAAACATGACCTCCATGTAGAGTCAGATGTTTCCATTTGAAAGGTGTGGCCGGACTACAATAGACACAGTTGCACAATATGAAGTAATCAAAGGGTAACGGTCAGGGTGATTCACAACAGCAGCACTACTACGACTACTCTGTCACCATATAGTAAAAAGAGCAGCAGATACTGTGGATCATAGCATTTGTCTTGTCAAAATAAGTCAAGTCATCCTTGCTGCCAAACTCCTCCTCACTTGTCAGACTGATGGAAGCTCTAGTCAACTTCTCCAACTCCTATCAGTTCAACGCCAGACTCATTTGAATTCCTGAAAGCACCTGAAATCCTAGTGTTAGTTTTTTTTAGTAGAGGTCATTTGGAAATTCCAAGCAGTCATACATTATGTTACCATTTAGAGCAGGGGTGGGCAATTCCGGTCCTCGAGGGCCGGTGTCCTGCATGTTTTAGATATTTCCCTCTTCTATCACACCTGGTTCAATTAATGATCAGCTCATCACTAAGCTCTGCAGAAGCCTGATGACGATGTAATGACGTCCAGGTGTGATGGAAGAGGGAAATATCTAAAACATGCAGGACACCGGCCCTCGAGCACCGGAATTGCCCACCCCTGATTTAGAGGCTGAAGATACCAAGCAATGGAGTCTCTCAGGTGTAAATTTGTCCCATTAATCATCCATCATCTCTAACTGGGGGGTGCATCAAGTCATACCAACGTCTTTGCATTGCATTGTCTTGTTAAAATATGCAAGGACATCTCTGGAAAAGTTATCTTGAAGGTGACATGTGTTGGTCCATAAATCTGCAGCTTTTTTTATTTTTTTTAGGCTGGCTTCTAGACTCGTTACCGGTGATTTGTATTTTCAACCTCAGTCTCAACAGCAATGTGAAAATTCTTCTCAAGAAAGACATTAATCTATGTTTCCAATGAGTGATGGTCCATCCAGATGCCTCGAAGCCTAGAGAGGTTCATTATGCTTCTGCACATGGTTGAGGTAAGGTTTACTTTTGGCATTAAAGTGCTATTTAAGTCTGGAGTGTAGAGGTCGACAAAGGTTTGCTACAGTGGGAGTTTATTTCAGAAATAAAAATGTATTACAGTCAATGGCTGTATTAGAACCCATTTGATTTATCATTTACACGTGATTGTTAGCTTAAAAGATTTTACAAGAAAGTTGCATTTTATTGTAAACCTTTTAACTATCAGACTGAAAATACATAAATAGAAAGACTGAACACGTAAAAGTGGCAGAGTTTACCCCATTTTAACTGTCTCTGGTCAGAGCTGCTGAAGACGCCTCTGCAGACTTGGAATGATTTTAGCCTTCTTTAATACTTTTATTTAATACTTGCTCTCGAAGAATAAGTAGAAGCACGTCAAGGAAACTTCTGTTTGGCAGCTGTTAACGATGCGTAGATGCATTCCACTGAGCCGTTACACACCAAACTACTTGTTACTCTACTATTGTTGCCACTAAAAGTTTACATGTATACTTCATATTCAATAGGATCATATGCTTATTTTCCTCAGGTCGTCAGCGGTTCCTTATAATTTTTTCCAAAGTTAGCTTCTGTAAATGGGCCACGATTCTTGATATAATGTTGTCCAAGGAATCAGTGTTCAGCTTCGGCTGAAATACAATCCTGTTCTGCACCATCGACGCTCAAATAACCAAATCCTTCCCTGTTTTCCATTGAAGAACACTAAATCAGGATCATAATCACTTTAATATCCTTATTTCAACCCTTAATTTATTATTATTATTATTATTATTATTATTATTATTATTATTATATTAGTTCTACTTTGCCTTTAGTCAACTTTTTAGATGTATTGCAAACTGCATATGAAGTCAACCACACAAAACATGATCAACGCTGTCTGTCAACGCTGTTTGTTTTCCCAACTTTTTCTGCTTTCAGGTTGTAAAAGTGAAAGCTGTCACGCAATCAAGGAAGTTTTCAATTGCACTCACCACTGCAATCAATGTTTTTTTCCCCACTGCTGTTGCGTCACCAAAAGGCAATAGACGGTCACGCCTTAGAGCCTGATCTCTTACTATTTTTAGCATGTGTGCTATTTTTAGATCAGATGCCCTGTAGTATAAAACCCATTTCCAACTGCCAATGACTTCACACGCAACAGGTAGACGTGGATAATGCTGTAATCACAAAGTTCTCTATATTTGTAAACACATTTTTAACTTCCCCTTCTTTTTCATTGAGTTCAATTATTATTTACATCCAAAAATACTACATGAATCAGTACTTTAATCCTCATATGTTGATACTGAATTAACATATTTGACAGATCTGGTATTAGGTACGGGGTGATGTTGAAGTTCCGTATAAAAGTGATTTAGAACAATAGCATGAGTTTCGTCAGTGACTGATGTTTCTCAAATGATCCATTAATTCTTTATGAGGTTCCATCTGCAACAAAATGTTTTTTTTGCTTGTTCTCTACATGTGCAAGAACTTAAGTGACGTCAGATACCAGCAGTCACAGGCCTTAAAAAAAAAGTTTTACAGATTTCACCTTTTCTGATGAGGGCATGTCTCCGATCTGTTTTGTTTTTCCCTCTGCTGTTGCATCACCAACATAAAAAAAAAAAAAAAGTCACACCAATAAACATGAGCTCACTTGACAGCAGTAAATTAAATTAAATTAGCAACATTAGCTGTTTTGTCTTTCTGAAAATAACACATATCATTATTTCTCATGTTTTCAGATGCAGTAAGCCTGTTATGTTTTCATGAGAATATTATAACAAAAGTATAATTAGATTTATTTGATCCAAGAACCTGTTACACTACAACAGACACGCCACCATTTACTTGGAATGTGGATTATAACATCTGATGCAGTAGTCTTTATTTTATTTTTATGAAAAGTAATGAGTGAATGACTGGTCTTGCATATCAAGGGAATATGTTTAATAATGTATTATCACTGTAAAACCATTTATAAAGTAATAAGATACTGCAAATCACTCATATTACAGGTGATAAATCTAAAATTATGCCTATACATGTAGAATAGGCTGTTGGGCCTTCTCTATATCTGAAAGGTATGATAAATACTGGATTTTATTTATTCATAAAGCACTTACATTTCTAACTATAGAACATGCTCATGCTTTATTCATGTTGCAGTTCTCAGCCGTTTATTGGAAAACAATTAACTGTGCACTTCCAACGTACAGCAGCAGAAAACAGTTCAGACTGCACCATTTCTATCTCTAGAGTAACATAAATGTTTAATTTTACCACATTTTACTGTTAAGTTAATTAGTTTACAGTCTATTTTTACACCCTGGGGCTACTTTTAGAGGAGCTAAGAATAGTACGTGCTCTAAAATAGTCAGATATTATCAAGGTGGAGGTGTTCAGATATTGTGTACATTGCTGAGGTATGTTTTCAGCAGTGTGAGCTGTTATTTCCTTGTTGGTGATGTAAGTGAAGTGCTGTGAACTGCAAAGTCCAGAAGTTATCACTGAAGGAGCAAAGGTTTATGCAGGAAAATCTCTGCAGCTGGCTTTCCATGGATTATTGATTAAATTATTGATAAATTTCAACAATGATTTTCAGATTAGTTCATAATTATTTAAATGTTTTTGCAGCATTAATATAAATACAATACAACAAATATACAATAAAGTGTCGTCATTCACAGTTTTTTTATTTATTGCAGATGTTGAACTTGTGAATTTATATTGGAGCTTTGCCTCAACATGCTGTTTTGGCATTTAATGTTGAATGTTTAGCATTAAATAAAGCTATGATTTGATTTCACCAAATTAAAAAAATAAGAAAAATCAGGTTTCAATAATTGGCTTTAGCCAGTAATTTTTAGCCTAATTCCGGTACTTTCAGGATCTCAGTAGTTGTTTTCTTTACTTGATCCAGACCAATAATTTGAAATAATGACGTGGTTATATTTTCTCCTTCCATGGTATAGATCTTCTGTCATTGTGGATAAAGAAATGAGAAGCTACTAACTGCATAACACGTTGTAATTGAAACATTAATTACTGTTGTAATAATCCAATGGAAGGCGTTTGAGTTAAATCCTGGTGGCTATTATTCATTACAAACTCCTGCAGTGATGCAAAATATCAGTTAAAAATCACAAAATTATAATTAAATCTCAGTAAAAACACCAACACAAATGAGTGGTTCCATTACTTCATCATCAACTTATTCAATAGCAAGTAGTTTTCTTGCACGTAGCGTTAATATACACATCATTAATCAGTTCTGAAAACTGCAAAGAACACAATCAGGGCAAAAGTCTGGCGTTCTTATTTGCAGGTTATACGTGTGAAGTTAACTAGTTAATAGTCTATTTTTACACCCCTGGATTTTAGAGGAGCTAAGAATAGCACATGTGCTAAAAATAGTAGGAGATTATTATCAAAGTGGGATTGTCCAGTCATTGTGTACGTTGCTGAGGTGTTATCAACAGTGTGTCCTGTTATTTCCTTGTGACGCAAGCAAAGTGCTGTTGAATAGGAGTGAATTGCCACCCAATAATACAACTGGGAACCCGCTGCCAACTGTCATGATAAACTCATACGGCAGTCATAATATCCCCCTAAGACCCAGGAGCCCCACAGGTTTTTGAGTTTTGGCTTTTTTTAATTAAATAACTGCTTATATTGGAAACATCA
>JAPQRQ010000014.1:3295258-3305970 GCA_037367365.1 Apogon talboti | reverse complement strand
ATGAAAAGATGAATAACTGTATTTTACACCAATTATTTACATGTATTGATAGGATTAGTGGATCAACAGGTATTAAAGAGTATATATCAGTAAATGCTTTTGGTCACCAGTGGATGTTTGGGTCTTTATGGATTTAAAAAAAAAAAAAAAAAAAAGAAAAAAACAAAAAAGAAAAAAACATCAGCTCCACTTGTGTCCGGAACCACACAAAAGCACTAGAATATGAGTCACCATCCCTCAACACATGATCTGATAAAAGCTTTTGGCTGAGAAACGGCCTGCCGGCGGCGTGACTCCAATAACGGATCACGTTCATGTTTGCGTGCCTGTCTTTGTCCGTGCAGGCCACCATGGATGTTGCACGACTTTCTCCAAAATCCGTGCTGTGAAAGCCATCGCAAGTAAAGGAGGAGCGGTGAGGTGCCGGCGGCAGCACATAACAGAAGGGTGCAGTGTTAATGCAGTGTAAGACTATGTTTGGCTCTTTGTGTGTGTGTGTGATACATTGTAACACACCTCATACTTAACTTTGCTTTAATTTTCCCTTCATAACCTTACAGCGTGTCCTATTTCTAGCTTATGCTTTTCCCAAACTGATCTCATCACCCTGTTTTTATTTTAGTAGTCTATCTCACACATCTCTGATCCTATTTCTGAAGCTACAGACACTACAATAACCAATGCTGTTGTTTCTTTATGTTGTGCCCCACATACCAGGATGGTGTTGATGACTATTTCCTTTTTTTTTTTTTCAAAGTGTACTGATATGGAAACGTCGCCAAGTGTGCGTGGACCCAACACCTCGAAAAATGCAGAAACTTGTTTCAACTCTGTGGTAAGACACTTAAGGAAAAAACCCCATCCACCCACGAAAGCGCATACCGCACATCTAGTCTGACAGCACAACGCAGCTTCTGCTTTGATTGCAAAGATACCCTACTCCCACGACTCCATAGTTTCATGTTCACAGTCAATACAACGCAGTAACAGTTGAAAATTCAGTTTCACTTCCAGAAAAATGCACGTGGGCAGGTAAAAATGCAGATGACATACTTCTAATTCATTAAACATACATGTTATGTTCTATGGTGCACCATAATTTTGAGATTTGCTACTGTAATACTACATGTAGCCCTTTTAAAGCAGACTTGTTGCATTTATTTTACCGAACCCACAATGACAGTAGTATTTATACTGTATATGGATGGTTAGCTTGACCCACACATGTACAAACGTATACTGTGAAAGTGATCCCAAACTGTTGCACACCTCTGCATCATGCTCTGTCATTCACACAGTGTTTCTACCTGCAGCACCAGAGAACCGTGCAAAGGAAAACGATACTCCAGCTGCCCACACACAAAGATGACCAAAAAAATGTAGACAATCCTCCTGTGTCTTTTGTTGCAAAACTGAGGAATGATGCCCTCCACGAAACTATCACTCAGATTATGCAACCACAGCTAAATGTCTCTTACATTAAAGAGAATCCTGTTTGCCTTTAAACTATGCAAGCTTTTGTGAGTGACTCTTGAATAACACAACCCATGAAAATATCTACTATATCTATTATTTCTTGACTATGCTGTTGTGAGAGAACAGAAAATAGCCTTAAATAAATTTAGAGTCATTAATTGTGTTATGTTTGACAAAAGATTTCTCCCTTAACACTATTAAAAATTGCCAGAGAACATTACATTAATTCTGTCAATTGGACGGTGCGGTCAATGGGACTGAATGCGTCAATGGCGCTGCCATATTGGTACGGGGTAGCGCTCCTTTTAAATGAATGAAAGTCAGTCAGGGCCAAGGTGTATACAGAATTAAATCACCATAGATAGAAATTTGAGAAGTGATGTTTTATGACTTTGTTTGTTACAAATGTTAGACCTGTATTTACGACCGAGGTGCGAGTAAAATGATGAAAAGCAGTTTTTGTCAATATAGTCTACTTTATGTTGTAAATGTAATGCGCATATAGACAATTCTTCCATCCCAAATAAACTAACATGCCTACTACGTGCAGAAAATAGGCCAGCGATGTTAGCTGCCATCAAAAGCCCCCTAACGTTACTCCACTGTCATACAACCCCCTAAAATCACAGGTGAGCCTGGTTAGGCCTAAAATAATGTAAATTAAAAAGCCTCCCCATATAAGTTTGGATAACATACTATAGACAGTAGAGTATAGATTTGTAGAGAACTATAGACAATGAATTAACTATACAATATATACAGCGGGTACAGAGGCTGGGTGTTTCCTAACCTAATGGAAAATTCGCTCAATGCCACTGGTACAATTTACCCCAACATATTCTCCCCAAAGGCACAATTTACCCCACACCAGGGGCAAGTTGTGCCATGAGACCACTTTTTCCCCAACAGCTATATTTCTTAAACAGTTTATTTCAGATCCAAAGTTATTGTCCCCAGTGATGTCCCACATCCTGAAATATATGTACATAATTAAGTTGGAGACAATACTGTCATGGCCTCACTTTAAAGTCACAGAGTAAAAACTGGCACCACTCTCCCCTACACTGTTTTCAGTGCCTCGTGGTAAGTTTACGCAATGCATATTCACAGTCATAAAACAAATAATAAACATTACTGACCTTGACCTTACAGTGCTTTCCAAACTTTCCCGTCTAACAATCCCTTCCAGTGTCACTCAGCAAACCTGTTGACATTAGACGATTGAGTCAACATCAGTGGAAAACTACACACTTATGTCACTCAACACAACTGGGAAATCTGTCAGTAGTTATTTTACAGAGATTGTAGACTTTATCATTTAGAAACCAGGCTCACCTGGTGAATCATCCCTGGCAAAAGAGTTTCCACTTCCTGTTTTTTTCTCCATTATGTGATCACTTATATCCACACTAACGTAGATACTGTATTTAGCAAAACTGATCGTTTTTACTGCATTTGTTTCTCTCGTCTACATGTTATAGGCATTTAAAACTTTTTTTTTTTTAAGTGTATGTGTGTTCAGGGAAAGCATACAGTATTGGTAAACAATGGCATCACATCCCATTTTTGCTCATGTCTATTATGTCTTTGTGTAATGAAGCTGCACCTGAAACATCAAATCCAGGTTATATAAATGAGTGTATGCGCTGCAGTAGACCGAGGTGAGCACACATACCTTTGGTGGAGGGATTGGACTGGTGTTACGGATAAATCTGCATTATCTAAAGAATACATTTCCATAAACCAAACCAACACTTAAGGAAACTTACATTTAGAACTCAACTTGCTGCTGCTCACCTTCATCACAGATTACAGCTGGATGCAGACGTCTGCTATGTCCAGGATTATTATGGTATGGCCATGGTTTGTAATCCAACACAAACGACGGTCTGTCTGAGCGTTATTATGGAGCCGTTGTTGCGTTGCATGGTCTCATGACCTTCAAAATATCCACCATAGTGTGGTCAAGTCATGAGATGATAGACTGAAAGGCACATTTAGTACATTTACCAAGAAGGTTCCTTTTTCCTATATTAAACTTAGCAAAGAATCTTGCTGAAAACATACAGTAAATGCAACTCAAACCCCAAAGGCAGTCTTTTCAACAACACCAAAGCACATGTGCACCCACTAATTCTAACAGCAGCTGCATTCAATGAATCATGCAGGTTCTGAAGCTGGTTTTCAGGACATCATTAATGTAATGAGCTGCACCTGAATTATTCTTTTTTTTCTTCTTGTAATCAGTTACTCTGTACAGGACTTTTCACATTATAAATTGTTAAGGTTTATCCTTTTTGTGCTGCAGGAACTACAAAAATGCCATTTAAATGAATCTGAAAAGTTTGGGATACCGTTATTTTATTAATTAGACAACACTCATGTCTAACCCATAAACACCCAAACAGCTACCGGGGACCAAAATCATTCACTGATATAGTACCTATATAGGATATAGTACAATTTAATACCTGTTGATCCACTAATCCTATCAATATGTGTAAATAATTGGTGAAAAATGCAGTTTGTCATCTTTTCATGGTCATCAGATATGACCCATTTGGACGTTCAGAAGCTTGGTAGTTACCGTGGAAACACAGTCATCTTCTACAGTATTGATTCACCAGTAAAACCCATGGAGTTGGATCAATGACAGTAGATGGACACACTTATTTTATGTTCAGTTAATGGTAAATTTTGCAGAAAAATTTTTCTTTTTCTTCTGTTTTCTCTTTTTTGGATATAATCACCCTCAACTTTAATCTGAACTTTAATGAACATCTACATAATCAGTAAATTATATATAGCAAAATACTGTATCTTCACTTAAATATGCAAAATACAGAGTAAAATATTAGAGTAAATGGTGATAAATCACTTAAGAAAGGTTACAAATAGAGAAAAAAAAATCTGCGACAAAAGCAGCACTGGGTCTTTATGGGTTAAGTACAACAAGTCACTGTCTTGTGTAAGAGAATTAATAAACTATGCTTTCAGTGATGTCATTCAGGTAAAAACAGGCTGTGTTGCAATTATATAGACGTCACGACAGCAATTAATGAGGTTTATTGGATTAGAGCATCACCCAATTACACGCAGGTGCAGAGACAAAGACATTTAACAAGCACAAAGACACACAGTAGACCTAAAGATAACATCATTTGGATAACTACCTGACTTGAGGCAGATTGACATCATGTAAGGTATACTGAGTGGTTTACTGGCAGAGCGTGAAATGGGATATTAGCTCTGCCTCAAACATTGTTCACCAGTGAAAGAGTGAGTCTTGTTGATATTTTCACTGTTATCCGTGCTGCGGGTGTGAGTTGTTTTGGAACGGTGACCTTATTATTTGCATTGTGTTAAGCTCAACAGAGGAGGTCTAAATAGGGACTGTTGTTACTGTTGCAGTTGGGAGAGAAAAGCTAACAAAAGTATAAAGTTTAACCAGGATAGACCTTTGACCCCTCAGTCTGGTCTATCAGCAGGAAGGGCTTCAAAGGGAAAAAAAAAAAAGAGATACTGGTATGTGAGGAGTTTCAAGGTGTCAAACTCATTTTTGTTCAGGGGCCAAATCCTCCCAATATGATCTTAAGAGGGCCGGACCAGTAAAATAACACATTATAATATAGAAATAATGTCAACTCCAGACGTTTCTCTATGTTTCAAAATTACATGATGAAAATGTTCACATTTACAAACTATCCTTTAAAAAATGTGAATAATATGAACAACCTGAAATTTCTTAAGAAAAACAAGTGCACTTTTAACAATATTCTGCCTCTGATTCCAATTTACACATGTGCATTAAAACTTACAGATCACAGCGGATCTACAAATACACAAAACATTTAGTAACAGACAGAGTATTGGTCAAATTGCACCGACTTCTATTAAGACACTCCATGTCGTTCATATTTGTTCAGATTATTCATATTTTTTGTGAAATGATAGTTCGTAAATGTAAATATTTTCATGTAATTTTTTTTTTTTACACTAAAATAAAGACAAAAGTTTGCAGTTGTCATTATTTACAGGTTATTGTGATAGTATTCTGATCATATCTGAACTAAAATGATTGTTAATATCGTTGGTGTAGTTTTTGCACGGACCGGATTGGACCCTTTGGGGTGCTGTATGTTTGTAACTGTGTTCTACCTGGTGACAAAATGAAACCTCTCATAGCTGTCGGGGGTGGAATATACA
This sequence comes from Apogon talboti, assembly GCA_037367365.1. NCBI lineage: Eukaryota > Metazoa > Chordata > Actinopteri > Kurtiformes > Apogonidae > Apogon > Apogon talboti. Next base: position 3,300,288 of record JAPQRQ010000014.1, on the reverse strand, counting down.
CTGTAAAACTAGCATAACTAAAGAAAGCCAATCCAAATTTGCTGTAATATTTAGAAGTAGAAAAGCCTAGAGGTTACACAGGGACGCTGGGTTTTATTCATTCACATGGGCCTCTGTACTTTCTACACCCATATATCACTTCACTTCTGTTTTTAAGTATGGGTTCTTATCATGCACAAGGCAACGATAGTAATGATAGTATCACGTTGCAGGTGTTTTTACCGAGAGGGAACTCAAGTCATAGCCACTATGCAGCTGACACACAGATATGTTTGGGAAGATTTTTGACTTCACGTTTTCAGCCTCATGGCACTTGAACTGTCTTATTGTATCACATGTATCACATGTTACCTCTGCATTAAGATTTTGCTGTTTTACTGACTTGCTTTTGATTATTTTTATGACTGCTTGTGCATATTCATGTTTCTTTTTATCGAAATGAGAACTACAAAATAAAGGTTCAACTCATTCAATCTTAAAGACTGAGAATATTTTTTTTTAACATAATTTATCTCCATTTATTATTATGTGATTCTCTGCATTTTGCATGTCTTGATAAAATCAGGTATTTCCTCATGTTTAATTTACTGATCATGTAGATAGAGGAAACTCCAAGTAAATTCAAAGGTCATTATTTCTCCTCATTTCTTCTCGTCATTTATTATTACCATTATCCTCCACATTTAGCATTTTTTTTTCAGCGACAGTGACATATTTCCTTGTATTTAATTTACTGATTATGCAGATTTTTATCAAAGCTCAGAGGAAACTGAAAGGTTATTGTATCAAAACAGAGAAAACTGAATAAAGGTGACTTTTTCCTCATTAACATAAAAACAAGCGCCTATAGTCATTAGTCAAACTACATGTGACTATTGGTGATGATGAAAAAATGAGATATTACATTTTTTAAGTGAATTATTTCAATGTTTTGATAGTATTAGTGGTTCAGAAGTTAGTTTCTGTTAGATCAGTAGATGCCTTTTGTGGCTGGCGTCTGTTTAGGATTTAAAAAGTTAAAAAATTAAACATTCTCTGTCTCATGTTGGTTTAGTTTGTAGACTTTTCTGCTAAATCCTTTAAGTTTCTGTCGTCGTCATCCTCTTCTTCTTTTTCTCCACTGGCAAAAACTTCAGGGTATGTAAGTGAAACAGAAGGTAATGGGTTACATGCAGATAACAGAGGGTCTTTCCCAATCTGATTCTAAATAAATAGAAGTTGCAGATAATAAGCCAATCACTATCTCCTTTCCCTTGAAAATCACTGATTCCAGCACCTGGTGATTGTCACTGTAGCAAACTGTTTTCTACAGAGCAGACCGGTTTAGTTCCCTTCTTCCACTGGTATGAAGAAATAAAACCTGTTTGGTCGGTAGTGATCTCCTGCTTTACTTAATATGTTTCCAGGCGCAGCTTTAAAGCAACAGGACTGGAGTGTGTGTGTGTGTGTGTGTGTGTGTGTGTGTGTGTGCTTAATTTTTTCCTACAATCTAATTTAATATCAGAAATGTATTTCATTTTCTCTTAGATTGCTAACACAACTGGCAACATTTGACAGTGTGTGACTTTCAGGTTTATTGCAGTTGTAAAGTAACCACAAAACACATGGGAAAAGGCACATAAATACATGAAACAGTTGGAATAGAAAAAAAACAACACTTACAGACACACACAGAGAAGAAATAATTACTAGATGAGAAACACGAGCAAATTTTACACAACTAATAAATAACATGCATATAAAATAAAGGCAGTGGTGTGTGCGCAGGTTTCAATACATTATTTCAACTTGGCAACATGGGTTTATTATAAAAAAAAAAATAAGTAAAAGGCTTTTAGCTCATTTTTAAAGGAGATATATTCAGAGTTTTGGAATAATGTTTTTCAGTAAGTCATGTAAGTATTCAGTCTAGAGTTTGGCAGCTAAAATAGGTCTTAGAGACAAAAACAGAACTTTTTAATGATGATTCACATTACGGCTTGGTTGGCGTGCAACTTGATTGTTTGCAGAAAAAAGAGGTTATGATCAGATTTACCACAGATGTCCTGCAGGTGAGTTTTCATGAAAGTATAGTATCAGAGATTTGGATTTTGAACCCCTCTTAGAAGTGTATGTTAATACAACAGAATGCATGGAGTGAAAGTAATGGGATATGACTGCAGTAACTAAACCTCTTACCATGTGCATACCCTGTTTTCTCTAAAAAAAAACAAACAAAAAAAAAAAAAACACCCAAGAAGTCTGCAGTGATTTACAGATTTGGAGTGAATGTGCTCATGTTTACTAAGCTGCACATAACACAAATAGAGATACTTATAGTAGTGCCAGCACTGAAGCGCTTTGGTCGAGTCGAGTCTTAGTGAAACGTGAAAAGGCACTGAGACACTTCATATTAAGCAGAGAGGAGAGGCGGGCGGTGTGTGCATGTGTGCGTGTTTCTGCAACACAGAGTCCTCCATCTTTGCCCCGTCACGCGTCGTCCTCTGAGTGTTCGTGACTCCTCAGCCTCTCTCGCTCTCGGTGCCGCTGAATGGCCCGCCAGATGCGGCACAAGACTCCGCCCCTGAAGGGAGGATGACAGCTTCATGATGCAAGACGTAAAAAGAAAAGGGCAACTTCAGCTGTACCTGTAGGCGGATGAATATTCTCCCACTTCTCTTTTATAGAAAGAGAAGTAAAGCTATCAAACTGTCTTAGAGTTCATTCAATGGCTGAAATGAGAGCGTAGATACCTTAAACGTAGACAGCGGAGGTCATCTTTGGAGACATCATTGAGAATGTCAGTTAGTGTGTACTCCTCCAGCACAAACTAGTACCAAAAAAAAAAAAAAACACAGACAAACTGTAAGATGCCAGTTGAGAAAGGAGAAAAAATACTCATACTGAAAAATATGAGATGAACCTTATCTATAGTGTCAGGATCCGCCCCCTGCTCTTTCAGCCAATCAGTGAGCTGCTTGTCTGGCTCGTGGTCCGCTGGGATGTGGAAGATGGACGGAGGTGTGATGTCTGTGAAAACAAGAGAGGCAGGATTTGGACATTTACAAACCATCCTTTCACAATGCAATGTGAATCACCTGAACAAATATGAACAACCTGAAATGTCTTAAGAAATATGAGTGCAATTTTAACAATATTATGCCTCTTACTAAATGTTGTGTGCATTCGTAGATCCACTGTGATCTGTAAATTGTGTTCAAAATAAGCTGAGACATAATATTATTGAAATTTCACTTCAGGTTGTACATGATTGTTCAGGTTATTCATATTTTCATAATGTAATGTAACTTTTTTCACACGAAAATGTAGGAAAAAAATTGCATTATTTTTATTCTAGGTTATTATACCTATTATTTTACAGGTCTGGCCCGCTTTAGTTCAAACTGGACTGGATGTGGCCCCTGAACTAAAGTGAGTTTGACACTCCTGATTTTCACTGAAGACTGGTCTTTATAAAACTGGTAACTGAATCAGTTGAGCCGGTACCTGGGGGTCTGTGCCGGACTCTGACCAGCTCCAGATCATGTGCTCTCTGCTGCAGCGTTGCCTTCAGGACCTGCTGGTACTCCTTCTCCTTCTGAAGCAGCTCCTCCAGCAGCCTGCAGAAACAGCAACATCTGTTAGCAGCATGGCTGACTGAGTACAAATATAACAGCTGTACAGAGGCTGTTTATGCACTGCAAGTAAAGGCTTCATCTAGTCACATGGGGGACAGATGTGATGTTATAATAACTGGGGCTGGGTCTGTGTAGGATTTTTACACTGGATTTTACCTCTAGGTTTTACACTACCACTCAATAAAAGAGAAGAAATGAGACTACCAAAGCCCACGACTGAGAACACAGTGAATCCAGTCCACTTGGTGGCAGCAAATCCCCTCTAAGCATTAAAATTCATAAACCTCAGTGTTACTAACTGAGCTATCCGTCCACATGTACAGAGACATAATTTATATGCTCTCCTATATCCTGTATTGGGTGGGTTTTCTGTGCATGCACCATTTATGATGACAGTCTATAAAGGGAGTTAAACCTAAACTAGTTTAGTGAGATTGAATTGGATTCATTTTATTAGTGTATGAGAATTAAAAAAAATACAGTTTTACGAGATTTGAAACATTTATAATGTAAATTTTGCTTCAATTCAGCCCATGAAGCTCCACCAGGTCTCCAACCCTGGATCCCACCATCCCCCCATGTTTTTCTGCATCCTCCACTGAGAATAAAAGTGATAGGACTAGCTATGTCACACTAAGGCAGTTTGGTCATCAGGTTTACCATGAAATGTTTCCCTGTAGTGTTTACATGAGGCATCAGTGACATTGCTTGTGAACTTTCCAGTAAACACACACCACATACACTGTGCACATCTTTCCCCTCCCTCTGCTGAAATGTGATCGTCCTTTGACTCGCTGGCTTTAGCTTGGCAGTAAATCACTTAAATTTCATCACACACCCATCTGTTTATAACAGTAGAGTATTATTTTCATAATGTTATCATGTTCCATAATAATGTTACAGAAGAAGTTTGGTTAGCGCAGACACATCACTGCCAGACACTTATTACTTACTAATAATGAGAACTGTGGTTTGAATAAATCAAATTAATAAATTGCACTTGTTGTTGATTGTGTTTGTGGATACATTGTTTTATTTGATAAAGAAAGAGCACTTTAACCCACATTAATGTTAACAACATAATAAGATAAAATGTAGGATTCTACGTGGACGCTGCACATACACTACCTAAAAGTACCAGAGGACACTATGGAACAGTGATTCTCAACCGGTGGGTCACGACCCAAAAGTGGGTCACAAGGCAAAAAATAATGTTTTGAAAACAATCCTGTGCTTTATTTTTTATGGAGCTGAGTGCCGTCCATTCACACTCCCCAACAGTAGGTGGCGGTAATGCGCTGTAATGCTAATTAACACCATGCATTTCACAGCATAAGAGACCATAAAAGTTTCTATTCATATCACAGTAAAACTCAGGTATGACAACGACTACATCACATATGGTTTTACCTA
>JAPQRQ010000014.1:3250188-3269202 GCA_037367365.1 Apogon talboti | reverse complement strand
ATTAAAGAGGTACAGTGTGAACAGATAGCTTAACAAAATTGGAAAGGTTCACCCACATGCTGAGGCTCAAATGGTTCTTAAATATCCACTACAGCACAAACTCAGTAACACAAACCCACCCTGCAACTCTACAAATGCACATTCAGACGATTCTCACACTGGATCAATTATCTGATCAACCTTAAGAAGCAAATGTCAGTGTACAAATACTGACAAAGTAGCACCATTTGCACGTCTCTATTGTTATTTCTGTTGTTACTATAAGTGAAGAGATCGACTGTTAAAACCCTGTCAACCAAAAGTATCGACTGATATTAAATGTTCAATATAATTCCAGTAAAATGCAGTTTTTCCTCTTTTTGTGGTCGTTAGATACGACCAATTTGGACGTTCATAGGCTCCGTAGTGACCATGCCATATACCATATATCCGTAGTGACCACTGTCATATACTGAAACATTGACTCACTAGTAGTAGAAAATGAGATAAGGTCACTGTCACAATTGCCAGTGGTTATAGATGCTTATTTTTATGTTCATTAATGATATATTTTGCTGAAAAAGTCACTTTTTCTTTAGTTTTCTCTATTTTGATATAATCACCTTTGAATTTACTCTGAATATCTTAGTTCATCGTGGTTTTTAAATTAAATATAGAAAATTCTTCCAAATTTGTAGACGTGGACGTGCAGCCCGGTCTGCAGGATATGTGGACACGGTGTCCTTCCCTGCAGAACATTAAGCCATTAATTTAATCATCTCATCTAGGAGCCCAGTGTGCAGAGAGCAGGGATTGATTCCATGTCCCAGACCGAACGTGTCCTTCTCTGCTTTGACGAGGTGCACGTTATCAGGGGGTTGTTTTTGTTATTCACACAACATCCCTCAAGGACAACAGTTGTCATAAGCCACGCCTCTTTGTTTACTCTTGTTATTGTTGCTGTTATTAGTGTGGGCATGCTCCGGTTTCAGCGCGGTACCTACTTTATTGCGCAATCCAGAGCCTCTGTACTCCGGAGGCAACTGAACCCAGGGAAAACCTAAGGCCGGAGAACGAGAGGACTACTCCACCCACGCACACGTGCACATAAACACATCGCACATACATCACACAATACGTTTCAGGTGCTAAGAATAGGAGCTGTGTTTGCATGTCACATAGGCTAGGTAGAAATCTACTGTCAATCCCTGTTCAAACCATATACAGACTTTTTTTAATATATATATATATAATTAAAGTAGTGGTAAAAATCTTTCGGACATCCTTAAAATTTTACAGAGTCTCGAATATTATCATGAAATATTTGTGGGAATATCTTTTTTTGCGTGTTGAAAGGTGTGGCTGCATCTGACAGATACAAATAAATGCTAATTATTCTTTTTTTTTTATTGTTAACAATAGAAACATACCAAACTAAATAGACAGTTTCAACAGGTTATCCACTAAATGTGATTCATTATCTTGCAATAAAATACAATTAAAAATGTGCAAATTTAGACTTGAAAAGCCTCTTAGCATTCGTCTATATGAATATACAGACGGGTACGTATGTATGGGTGTATGCAAAGAGGAAGAGGTAGCCAGAGGAAGTATGCACATGTGCATTCCGGTATGCATGGGGCGTGAGAGGACGAATGGCACTTGACGGATATTATTCCACAAATAGAACAAGACAGTGTGTGCACATAAATCAAAGCACAAACACACACACATACACAGAGGGAAACTTACTGTGTTTTTCTGTGCCACCATGTCCTGCAATAACACAGTAACGTACATGTGAGGATGGACTGTAACAGTATGTTTGGATCAAGGGGTGTTAAACCTACGGCCCGAGGGCCAAAAGTGGCCCGCCACAGGTTCTAATCTGGCCCGTTCTTCTCGGTTTAATTAAAAAAAAGTTAGATTACATTATGACAACATTGACATTTAAAAACAATAAAATGTGAATAACCTGAACAAATATGAACAATAAGTACAAAATAAGTACAATTTTCACAACATTCTGCCTGTTACTAAATGTTGTGTGTATTTGTAGATCCACTATGATCTGTAATTCGTAATGCACACGTATAAATGATAAACTGAGGCATAATATTGTCAAAATTCACTTATTTTTCTTCAGAAATTTCAGGTTGTTCATGTGTGTTCAGGTTATTAACATTTTATTGTGAAAGGATAGGCTGTAAATATAAACACATTCATAAGTTCACTTTTTTTGCATTAAAACAGCAAAATAACATAGGAGTTCTAATAGATAGGCTATTATGCTATTTTTTACTAGTCTGGCCCACTTGTGGTCAAATTGGGCTGTATGTGAACTAAAACGAGTGTGACACCTTTGGTTTGGATCATTGCGTAAACTTGTTTTTTCACTCCTATGTTTCTACTTCATAACCAGCTGTTGAACCGGCCCACAAAAACATCACGCTGCCCACTACGCACACATGCCAGTCTGTAAATAACTACGAGGATCACTTTGTTCTGAGGAAGCGCGCGGTAATGTCACCCCTGTACTTGAGCGACCTCGACACTGCATTCAGGAAGGTGTGCGCGTACCTTCAGCGACTGGGCCGTGTCTGGGTCAGTGTCGTGGTACAGGATGACGTTGTTGGCCATGTCGAAGCTCTCTCTCACACCCAGATGGTAGAACAAGGAGGGCTGACGAAATACGTCGCTCATGTCGACAACGGCGATGTCTGGAAGGAGAAAAAAAGAGAGTTATAATGATAACAACACACTGTTTTGGGTCACATTAGCGCTTAGCAACATGGACAAAAAATGAAATATGTTATAGATTAGACATTCTCAAATGGCGGTACGTGTACCCCCAGGGGTACTTGAAATTTTTTTGGAAAAATACATTAAATAAGTCATCATGTACTGAATACAAAATAAATAATGAGAATTAATGCTAAAATTTAAAACACAATAAATACATTCATATAATAAAATTGACACTTCTGATCTTATTTCAGAGCCCCGCCCCCATGTTTTGGTAACATTTTAAGAACATTTCTATTTTATAATGTTCAAGATGAGTTTATTTGACTAATTAAGTGATTATTTTTTGTTGATGAAAAATTAATTCATTCATTAAGGATCAATTCATTTATTTTCATATCAAAGAAAGAGGGCACTTTTCAGTTCATATTTTGCACAGAAAATTTTTGCATTTTTTAAATTTAAATTTGATATATTAAAAGTTTTGAAAATAAAAACAGACACCTTTGGCACAGGAACAAATTTTGCCCCATATTTTCAATCAAAAATGCTGAAGCGAGAGTCAGGGGTACTTGGCTATAAATACTGTATTTTAGGGGGTACTCCACTGTAAAAAGTTTGAGAACCGCTGTTATGAGTGAGAAATTTTAATCCGTTGCTTTCAGCGTGCATGAAATGGAAATATGATTAGTAAATAAACATACGTGCCATAGACAACCAGGGAATTGGGGAAAATGCTAAACCATTTTCCTCAATTAAAAAAAAAAAAAAATCACTTTCCTTTTGCATTTATATTACATTACATGCACCCCTCTCTTCCTTTGTCATAAAATCAAAAATATCACCAAATAACCAGCTGTTTAATTTTTTTATTTTCTGCAATTATAACACCTTTAATCCTCTTTAATCTGCACATTTATAGGCTATTGCAGACTTCTGCGCTTATATAACTACAGTGGCTAACGTGACGACTGTGATTGGATAAATTGTGTAGACGAAACAATAAGCAAGATGGGCTCTGCTATTGAATGGAGAGGCTACAATTACTTGCATAAAGAGTTACAGCAAAGCATTACAACAGGAAGAAAAGCTTGTTTTATTCTGGTTTGACATCAGTAAAAACAAGTATGCTATCGCTTGTTCAGAGCGACAGAACAGATGCAATGATTAGTGCACTATGAAAAACAGGAACTGTAAGTCAGTGCAGAGAAAACAGGAATAGACTTGAGTAAATACATGTGGAGGCACATTAATTTAGTAGGAGGCGCTCATGTGAAAGCTATAATTACATACCTGAGATGTACTGCTATGGTAGTTGGGTGTGAATTTAGGTTATGATACAAAACACTTGCTCCTGAAGTAAAAAAAAAAAACAAAAAAAACTGTTTAATATGAGTTTTAGATGCACTACTAAGCAAAAGTTGTTGTCCACATACTGTATATGTATTTGTCAGTTTTTTTGTATAAAAGTCCAATCTGATATATGTGAAGTATGTGCAGCGGTAAAATCAAAAGTTTCAAAGAAAAAAACATATTCTATAAACCAAAGTGGTGACCTCCGTTTACACCTAACATGTCTTTAACACTTTTGTTCAGATTTATGCATTCATTTTCTGATGTTTTATACGAGGTTCCATTCAACACATGTCAGATGTTTCTAAAAGTTTGTGCTGCGTCTTGACACGGGGTCAGAGTTCACATTAAATAATGACTTTAACCTTTAGAACCCATTTAGTTCAGTTTATTTGTGTCTTTTAACCCATAAAGACCCAAACAGCCACTGGCAACTCAAAACCACCTGTTTAATACCTGTTGATCCACTACTTATATCAATGCATGTAAATAATTGGAGTGAAATACAGTTTGTCATCTTTTCATGGTCATCAGATATGACCCATTTGGACGTTCAGAGGATCGGTAGTGAACGTCATCCTCTACAACATTGATTCACCAATAAAACCCATGGACTTCGATAAATGACAGTTGTTGAAGACACTTGTTTTTATGTTCAGTTAATGATATGTTTTACTGAAAAAGTCACTTTTTGATATAATAACCCTCAAATGTAATATCAGCATGATGATTAAAGTGCATGAACAGATAATTAAATATAGGAAAATACCTGATTTTCACTGAAAAAATGCAAAATGCAGAGGATAATACTATAATAAATGGTTAAATAGAAAGAAAGAAGAAAGGTTAAATAGAAAGAAAAACTGGCATAAAAGTAGCACTGGGTCTTTATGGATTAAGGCTGTGCACATATTGTATTTTTTTTATTGTTTGTAAAGGAAAGAGAAGAAGAAATAAATACGTGTGCTCATTTCAACCCTGCAAAATGACAAACCTAGAGGTGGACTTTTGCACAATACTGAATGTTACTAAACAAAACTGCATATCAGATACACATGGAAAATACCGTGTTAACTTTACCATAGTCCTGCAGCAGAAAACCAAATGGTGATCGAGTAACATCAACATAAGATGCATTCCATACACTGTGGATCATTTCCCCTTAAGCCTTGCATTATCCAACTGGCAGCTCTCCACCACTTATGTTATTAGTTACAAAGAATGCTCAGACTGAAACTCATTATGGGGTTACTTTTTGCTCTTATGTTAGAATTGTACAGTTGAGTTAAAACACTGTACTGGTAAAACCCATCTGTCCCGGTGTCGTCTTCAGCCGAGGTGAAGAAAACATAAGACGGATTAATTATCTATCGATTAAAAGCTTTTAAGACGGTGTCGAGTTTCGTCTTTTCCATCTGAGTAGGTGAAGACAGACTGATGAATTATATGATTAGATAATAGTTGGCAGGTCATTTATGAGAAAAGATGTGGAGCTTGAACAATGATGGGTGTCAAACAGAATCCAAAAACACTCCTATAAATAGCATATATGCTTAATATTTGCCTTTTGCCTTTGTTAGATCACATATATGAATTAAAGTGCTACTCGTTTTTAGTCTTTTTTTTTTTTAATAAAATGTAATATAACCAAGATATGAGAGAAAAAAATTCATTAAAAATATAATTACTCATCATTTTTCTTTTAGTAATAAATGAAAATGGGTCCCACAGACCCAAACACCATACAAGGGTTAACTTATTCAATGTGTTCCCTCTCAAATTAAACTGGAACTGTAGTTGAGATCCGTGTAATGTTTATTTACAGATCTGCAGGATTAATCATTCATAATCTAGTGGACACTTACATCCTCCTGACATCCACTTATAAGGACATCACTTCGTTTCTTCTAGATTAATAGTTTTTCTCAGTACTTTTTATATCTTCTAGTTGTAGCAAAAGCATGAAAGAGTTCAGAAATCAACCTACAACTAGGTCTGAGATAAGAATGTATCAGGTAAAAAAAAGCACTTAATATTATTATGTACGTTATTTCTTTACACATTAATCTCACTTATAGTTTGACAAGTCGTGCAAATTTGACAACTGTTAGTATAATAGAGTTTCACTTTCACTTCAGGCCCCTGGACACACTGGGTTTATGTTCAGTTATTGATATCTTTGGTTAAACGTCACTTTTTTCTCCAGTTTTCTCTGTTTCTGATATAATAACTTTAATCTGAGCTTTAATGAACATCTACAGGAAAATACCACATTTAACTTAAAAATGCAAAACACAGAGCACAATATTATAGTAAATGGTGATAAGTCACTTAAGAAAAGTTAAATATAGAGAAAAAAAGAAGTATTTTAGCATTGTCACTAAAGTAGCACCGGGTTTTCATGGGTTAAAATGTTTAAAGCTCAGCTCTCAGATATGGATGGTGGATCATGCATGCAGTGAGGAACTTGTCATTACACTTTAACCCACTTCACCTGGGAGATTTCCAACACCCACACACACACACACACACACTCACACACCTGCATCGTAGAAACTATCCAGGACAGACGTCTCTCCAAAGTCCAGCCTTCCGAACGTGACCGTGGTGAGCAGCGCGCTCTCGGCGTCGCAGGCTCTCTGCAGACACTGGAGCGCCCCGGACTCCGGACTGCTGGCCATCACCGACTTCATCCCGTCGTTCAGGACGTACACGACCCGCAGGGACCTCTGCTTGGTCGGCGGACAGGGGCTGGACACGTCCGCCCTGTCCCGGTCCCGGTCCCGGTCCCGCTCCACTGCGCACGCTCCGACCGGGTGTTCCCCGACCATGTCCACAACCTGCGAGTTCTGCGCCGATTCCATGATGAAAACAACTACCAAAAAAAAAAAAAAACCACTACCTTTACCTCCGTCCTTGTCCTGTCTGTCTGTCCTCCTCTCCCTCCCTCTGATCCCTGTGCGCTGTCTGTCTTCTCCTCCGTCTAGTCCTCCTCTCGCTCACTCGTCGAGCACCTGTACTCGACGGAGACGTGCGCGTCCGAGTTTGTCCACCCGCATTTCCGCATCATTAACCCACATCAGCCTCCAATTATCTCGCACCAAAAAGTCCGCTTCACCCAGACTGGATCCGACTAGATCCCGGAGAGGAAGGGGAAAGGACATGCAGGTCTGCGCTCTCACGGATTCTCCCATGGATGAAAACCGTTACGCACGCGCAGCCGTCGGACCAGTCCGAATGTCTGAAATATTATCTGCGTCTGTAAATAGAAAACTGCCTGTCCTTCTGATCTGCGTCCTCTACTCGGACAGGCTGGGTGGAAAACTTATTCTTCTTGCACTTCTGTCCATCTCTGCTCGTGCGTTTAGTCAATAATTAACCTAAATTATATATATATATAAGCAGTTTTCAGAAACCTCATCATACTGGATTTACAATATTACAACAGACAGAGGTCAAAGGTCAGTTTCACACTCCACTGTTTAAATCTCGCACACTATACTTGGATATTCAGGCCTAGATGTGGTTCTTCAATCGTCCTCCAGCAGCTTCCTATGGCTTTGTCAAAAATAAAAGCAACAAATGAAAGCAACAGTAATTTTTCTACATTTTTATGCCATTGTAGGTGTCAAACTTATTTTATTTCAGTAAAAGTGCAATTATAACAAAATTATGTCTGTTACTAAATATTTAATGCCTTTGTAGATCGACTATGATCTGTAAGTTGTAATGTAATGAGTAGCTGAGGCATAATATTGTTAAAATTGCACTTTTACTGGAATAAATAGAGTTTGACAAACCTGCTTTAACAATTATTTTTCAACATTTTGTCATTATAGGTCTAAAGCAGGGGTGTCAAACTCATTTTATTTCAGTAAAAGTGCAATTTTAACCCTTTGGGTGCCCGTGTTTTGTTTTTTTTTTTTTATAATAAATTTTGATATCAAGATTTCAAAAAGCTGTCTGTTTCATTCATTTGTGTTTCTTGTCGTAATATTAAGACTTTAGTGTTTATTATACCTCAGCTTCTCATTTACACATGTACATTACAATTTACAGATTACAGTGGATCTACAAAGGCAATAAATATAATATATACAAGCCTAATATTGTTAAAATTGTACTTAAGTCTCAGGTTGTTTGTGGTTGTTTAGATTATTCACTATTTTCTGTGAAAGGATAGTTTGTAAATGGAGAGAAAAATGTGAGGTTTTCTTTATTGTAGCTGTATAATTTCATCAAAAACATCACAATAATGTCACGGAAATGCAAAAATAACTATAAATCTCTTGTTGCAAGTTGGCCACCTTGGGGATTAAACTTTTTTTGCAGCTCCAGACAGTTTTCTTTCCCTCTTTTGGGTCATGGTAAAAGCTGCGGACCCCTGGCCTAGACTGTGTTATGTAACATTCAGAGCAGTTCATCATTCATTCATTCATCCATGTCCAAGGTGCATTTACAGTAAATCTACAACTTCACTTAAGGATACCCAGCTGATATTTGTAGTTTTCTCCTCGTTCACCTGTTCATTTTGCCTCCGTATAATGGTTCTAAAGCTCTGCATCCTTAGATTTCGGTGGTTCATGCTGGTCGCCATCAAAAAACTATACATTCAGCACAAATATCTTGTTGAATTTTGTCGCGTTTCACATTCCATGAAAATATTGATGATGTTGCAGGACTTGTGGGTAGTTTCAGTGGCAGTTATGACCAAATCGGGAGTTTTACTTCTTCTTTTGTTCACGCAGACCTTTAGTAAAATAAGCATGTGCTCATTTTCCAGAGGAACAGACATGAGCAAGTACTTACAGTAGCAGTAAAAAGTAAATGGAATGAAATACTCACTGCAAACAATGTGAAAAAATAAGAGGATACACACATACAGTACATAATAGCATCTTTATTACACTGAAATATAAAAGTATATATATATATATATTTATATATTTCACTATCCTGGAGAGAAAGGACCAACTCAAGAAAACATCTTGTAGCCTCATTTGTAGCAGTTTTCTCGTCATAAAAAAAGAAAAGGAAAGAAAGAAAGAAAAGAAAGAAAGAAAAAGAAAGAAAGAATGAAAGGATAAGAACTGGAGTCAGAAACAGGAAGGCCACAGTGACAGGTTGCCATAGATTCTGTGCACGTACATATTAGGAAAGGTTGGCAAACAGCCGTACATGCTCTTCACACACTCACGCATGCACTCGCAGATTTCTATCTCAGTTTTCCTTCCAGAACCTTTCACTGACTACATTCCATAAACCCTGTCCCCAAAATGTTCAATCTCACCGACTGCTACTGCCAAAAACTGCACCAGAGACAGGCAGATGGACATGGACACGGGTTGGGTTGGGTTTGGGGGCGGAGACGTGACCAGCACAGATGTGTTTTTTTTGTTTTTTTCCAGATGTGTAAAAGTGCTAAAGAAAAAAAGGCAATATTTTTCACTATCTCAGATGTGTTTGGTCAAATACGTGTTTAATATGCAGTCAAATGTCAAGGGGCAGTTTGGAGTTTTACGGAAGAAATAGTTTGATAGTTTGGAAAATATGCTTATTTGCCCATGTTGTTGTGTTTGTAACTTATAACTTAAGCTTTAAAGACATTTTTACAGTCACCTCTAAATGAATTTTTCTCTACATTTAACCTGTCCTAATACATTCATCACCATTTGTTATAATGTTATCCTCTGCATTTTGCATTTTTTTGTGAAAATCAGGAATTTTCCTATATTTAATTCACCAACCACATAGAGGTTCATAAAAGCTCAGAGTGAAATCAAAGGTTATTATATCAGAACAGAAAAAAACTGAAGAAAAATTGACTTTTTCATCCAAATATATCATTAACCTAGCATACAATAATCTACATCCACTGTTATTTGTTGAAGTGAATCAGTCATTCACTACTAAATGGGTCATATCTGATGCTGCTGCAGAGAAGTTATTTCAGTGCATTGATATGATTAGTGGTTCTAAAGTCATTAAACATTACACACAGACGCTTTTGGTCTTTGAGGGTTAACAGGTGCCCTCCAGCCAAACCAAAGCAACAATAATAATAATAATAATAAAATAAAGAATAACTATGAATATACATGATTTTCATTTTTTTAAAAAAGCAAAATACAGAGGATAATATTGTAATAAATGGCGATAAATCACTTTTAAAAGGATAAATATAGAGAAAAAATTTAAAGTAATTTAAATATCCATCCATACTCATATTATCTAGCTTAAAAAAAAGCAAACAAATACATATCCTGGTCTTGGGTTTGACTCCAGGTCCAGTTCTTTTCTGTGCAGAGTTTGCATGTTCTCCCTGTATTTGTGCAGTATTCTTCTGCATGTCAGACTAGGTTAATTCCCCAAGTGCCCTTGAACAAGGCACTAGATCACAACTGGTTTCCAGGCACTGCACTGAGGTTAAACATAGAGGGTCAGTATCCCTAGAACAGGGGTGTCAAACATACGGCCAGAGGGCCAAAACTGGCCCGCCAAAGGTTCTACTCTGGCCCGTGGGATGAATTTGTGAAATACAAACATTATACTGTGTCAAAGTTGTCAAACTCATTTTAGTTCAGGGGCCACATAGAGCACAATGTCATCTCATGTTGAATAATAACCTACAAATAACGACAACTCCAAATGCTCTTCTCGGTTTAATTAAAAAAAAAAAAACTAAATTACATTATGAAAATATTTACATTTAAAAACTATCCTTTCACAATAAAATGTGAATTACCTGAAATGTCTTAAGAAAAATAAGTACAATTTTCACAATATTCTGCCTGCTAGTAAATGTTTTATGTATTTATAGATCCACTGCGACCTGTAAGTCGTAATGCACATGTGTAAATGATAAACTGAGGCATAATATTATAAAAATTCACTTATTTTTCCTTCAGAAATATCAGCTTGTTCATGTGTGTTCAAGTTAAATACCATTTTATTGTGAAAGGATAGGCTATAAATATAAACACATTCATAATTTCACATTTTTTGCACTAAAATAAAGAAAAATGAAAATGAAGTTCTCATTATTTATAGGCTGCAATGCTATTATTTTACCGGTCTGGCCCACTTGTGGTCAAATTGGACTGTATGTGAACTAAAATGAGTTTGACACCCTGTGATCTAAAAGGTCAACTCAGGACAAGTGTATGTCACAAAATATCAAACTATTCCTTTAAATAGCACCTACAGTATTAGTACTTGTCATGTTGGTTAGTTTATTAAACTAATGTGCTTATTTTTACCTCCCAAGAGTTGACATGTTTGACTGCTAATTAAAAACGTATTAAGAAGAATGCACGATGCTGTAGAAATGTGTCTGAACCCCGCCTGCAGTGTACCATAGAAACATCAAGCTCAGTGTGTCAAAAATGGAACTAGAATGCGCTAATGTGCTTCAAAATCCACAACCTAAATGCTTTCTCTAATCTGAAACTCAAACCCGATCCCCCCTCTATGGATGGAAACTGAAAAACTCACGCCCTTTCACACACAGAGATAAGAGGCGAAGGCCACAGAGTGGACACAGAACAGCACAGAGGTCCTCCGACCCGGGCCCCATCAGACCCGGTTTCTCCCCCCTCACGCTCTGAAAGGATAAAGTACCAGTGAGGTCGGCGGCGGCGGCGGTGGCGGCTCTGTGTCGTCGTTCTGTAACCGTGGCAACACACAGCGACAAGCTGAGGTCGGTACCGGTGGCACAGCGAGCTCTGACTAAACAGCAGTAAACGTAACAGAGAAGCCTCTTAAAACTCAAAGTAAAACACCAAAGTAAACGCAGGATAAGGTGGGGGGGGGTGTATAGTTTCTGAAGGGGGTCGTCGTGGTCATTTGGCACAGACGTCGATTTGGCTGAAATGTCTCGGCCAGCGGTGAGAGTGTCGTCAAACGCTGGCGTCTGATGTGGCGATCAGATGGGCAGATGAGGACGCTTTAGGTTTCATTTCGACAGGTTCTTCTTTATGTGCTCTACTTCCATCTGGAACGGAAAAAGAAAAAAAAAAGTAGTCAGGACATTACGTTTAGTAGATTAAATTACAATATGTTAGATTGAAGCAACAAACTACCGCGGGGCCTTTGACCAAAGCATCAGAAAAGTGACCAGATGGGATGAGAATAGGGTGACCAGATGTCCCTCTTTGTGTGGGACGGTCCCGCATTTTTATAATTTTTTTTACACGAACCGCGAATTGAAATGCTGTCCCACATTGTTATTAACAGTCAGCGTGAATGCTTCCTGCCACTGTGTTTTCTTATGTGAGCAAACTTGCATTTAAATAAAATATATGAAGTATATCCCTCATCTAGTGAGTCAGGATCTGGTCACCCTAGATGAGAACCATGAAGAAACAACTTTTAGAGTCAAAGAAATTGACTGATTGATAAAAATAATGAAAAGAATGACATTTGATGCTGAAACGGCGGCGTTTCTTCTACACCGATGAGTTTGATTATGATTCTTATGAAGATATAACGTTACTATGGGATGTTATTATCTTTGCTAAGTTGCCGTTTGTTGATCCACTGTTTGGACTAAACTGTGACAGTTCTGACCTTGTTTGTTGGATTCCAAACAGATCTTTAGTTCAGCTATTGACAACACAAACTGTACAGAAAACGGATATTTGTGGTTTTATTGTGATTGTTTTCTGTCTTAAAAAGAAAAAAAAACATCTATGAGTTTTAGTTTGTAGATGAAAACTTGATAAAACATAATACAGATGTATGTAAACAATGAGCTTTATATTTTATTCAGTGAGTGATACAGTCTGTGCATACATAGCATTGATCCATTGGTGGTTTTGGTCATTTTAAGTGTATTGTGGTACAAGACTACCCCCTGCTGGTGAGGGATTGGAACAACAATACTACACAGACTCCTAAAAACTATTATGATGTCCCCATACATCAGATTTTCATTGTTAAATCACATTGTTTGATGCCATTTCACTCACTTCCTTGTCTAAAACCACAAACCTAAATAAAATATTGAGTCTCACCTGTAAACTAATACGCATCTTCTTCTCCTCATCCAGGCTGCTGGACAACTGCTTCATCTCCTGCCTGAAATTCATAAACGCTCATAAAATTGTGTCTGTTTTCCATCTACACATACATACATGTGGGCGTACCCATGTGATGGATTCTCATACCTGTGCTGGCTCTTCAGCAGTTCTACGGAAGCCCTCAGGTCACGCAGCTGGTTCCTGAGTTCCTCCAGCGTGGGCGGGGTCAGAGGTGAATGCCGGAGCTCGGGGGAGGGGCTCAGACCCGAGGAGGAAGATGGGGATGAGGGGCGATAGCCGGTGGTGTTTGGCGGGGTCAGGACTGAGGGTTTGGCAGGCAGCGGTGCTTTACTGTCGGGTACCTACAAAAACACCCAAAAATGACCTCAGGTATAAAAGGCTTATTGGATTTTCAGTTAAGGAGTATTTTTAGTGAAGGCAGTGTTGAAACAACCTCCTGCTTCTTCGTATAATAACACTATAATTATTTAACAAGTATTTTTAACAATTATGGCTGCATCAATTAGCAGACCAGCATTTTTAACCATTAGATGTCTGAGCACCACCTTAAAAAATGTTTACTATACCCATGTTTCACCTATATAAACTAATTCTTTTTACACTTTAACCCGCTTTGTTAACATATTGGGCCCAAAAATCCTCAAATCCACATTTATTTATTTCAATAAATACCACAAACATGCTCAATGAACTATTTTGGAACTTGAAAAACTACATATGTGTCAAATATGAACATATAACGGTAGAATTGAATAGCTTTGTACTACCAAATTAAGCATCATCATAATCATATCTTCGGTTTTCTGCACTTTTTTTTGTGTTACAGTGCTTTGAAAAAATTGCGTAGTATGATATTGCATGATCAAAGGACCCTGGAGGGTGAACACAGGTCATCAACTTCTATGAGAACCAGTGTTATGGCTCCCTCTGCTGGACAGTAACAGCTATTGCGAGTCCTGAGCAGTAAAGGTGACTTACATTAATAGTGGGAACTCCTTTTCTCAGGGCAACGTCTACAGTTCTAGGAGCAACAGACTGGGATTCGTCCTTGCTTCTGTCCTTGTCCTTCCTGTCCTCAGCTGCAGAGGAGTCCAGCAGGTCAGTGGTGGACAAAGACGACTGCGACGCAGAGGAAACAGGCAGAGAAAACAGGTTATTCAGACTTTACAGACACAGAAATAAACTCTTAAATAAATGACATTAACCAATTCCACACTGCTATAGATTTTATGACTTCTATTTACAAATTTGGATCTTTATATATAAGCATAAACTTGTCATAAACACTTAAAAATCTACAGTATGTGAACAAATTAATACTGACAAGGAAGGTGCAGAAACTCTATCAATTACTAACCTGGTATAGGCAATACAAACAGACAGGGGACTATAACAACTAAAGATAGATTTAAAAAAAATAAATATAATTGAAACACTTACATGTCAGTTACAGTTACTGCCAACATTTAAGTTTACACATAAGGACGCAGACATATGTGATGTATAAGTGATAATAAGTGGTATAATTTGTGTATAGATGCACTCAAATGTGACTTTAAAATGACATTTAATCGCTGACTAATACTTCTTATTGTTATTGTTACTACAATATGGACATAAGAGTCTCAAATGCAAAAAGAAACATCATTTTATTTAGATGCATGCAACATGTGAATATGATCTGATCTGAGGGAGTTTGCAAAGTTGCAGAGGGAAGAAAGAACATTGCATTAACGGAAATTCTTTTTTTTTTATCACTAGCATTAAAAAAAACGTCAAAATAGAAAAAGTGTAAAATGTTAGGAAGAAAATTAGCACATTTTGACGACTCCAAAATATAAAGATTTTTGACATGTTTTCTATTTTCTATTATGAATAAATTATGAGGTTATGAGATTTACAAAATATAAAAAAAGAGAATAGCAAGAAAAAAGTACTTTGGAGGAATTCAGTTGTACATTTTTTATTTATCTTATTTATATTAATGTTCTTTGTCATTGGCAAATAAACTTGCTTGCAGTAACTGCATGTTTTTATTCAGTGTATGAGACATGAGATCTGCATAACTAATATAAACACCTCAGTATTTGTTTATTTATGGTCATTGTAATATAGAACAATGTTATCACATATTGCAGATTTTCCTCAGGTTGTGTGGGCTGAATAGATATGATGGATCAGAGTAGACGTGTACTGGATGTTCGGGCTGTTGCGTCTCGCATGTGGAACTTCCCGTTCTTGTGGACAGAATATAAATACACTCACAGGTGTGATGATCTGCGAGCGAGGCCGGCGGTCTGTGATTCTTGGCCGCGAAGCCGTCGGATGACTCAGTTTCTCTGTTGAAGACACAACCGCATCCAGGTCCACCTCTAAACAAAAACACACACACACGCACACACAAGACACACGTTTTCACATAAGTCAGTTCAAAAACAAAATACAGCGGAGGTTCACAAACGTAAACGACAAATGTGGCGTCTCCCTGGGACGCAAACATTGAAAAATTCACCATGAGCTGCAATAACTTCTCCATTTTCTACTGAGGATCGACAGGAGTTTCATCTCTCTTAAAATGTAATATAATGAAGATAATATAATGAAGATTGAATTTCATTTGATGTTTTGTTCATATTGGTTTAATGTTGTGAGAGACAGTGTAGGTGGAGAAAATAAATATTACATCAGCAAAAATGAATAAAATAACAAAAAAACTGAATAAAAAACATAATAATCAAGAAATGGGGAAAAATAAACTAGAAAATGAGAAAAATGATCAAGACAATGACAAAAAATTGATAAAATATTTAAGAAAATGAAAATAATAACCAAGGGAATAAACGAAAAGAGAAAAAAATCAAGAAAACGACAAAATAATGAAGACAATGAATAAAAATGAATAAAATATTCAACAAAAGAAGCAAAATGAACAAAATAATCAAGGAAATGAGGAAAAAAAGAGAAAATAAATAACAAAATTCACAAAATAAACAGGAAAATGAGCAGAAATTAAGAAAACAAAATGTATAAATAATAAACAAATGGGTGACCCAATAACAGGTTCCATGACCCATTTTGGTTCCTGACAATAAGTCTATGAAAAACCAAAAACAGAGAAACAAAAACTAAAATCTAACACTGGTGTTAGAAGCTTCCTGATCTGATTGGCCGATTCGCCCTTCAGGTGAACTCACCAGTGTCATGTGACCTGTCAGGGGCAGAGTCTGGGGTCGAAGCCCTGCCCTCAGACTTGGGGCTTTCACACCTGAGCAGGTAAACCATACAACAACGTTAGGCTGGACACGCTCAGCGATGCATCCTTGTGGTTGTCTACTGTTTTTTTTGTTTTTTTCTAATCGGATGTGAGTGTGACTATGTACTGACGTGAGAGTGGGCGGTCTCTCAGGACGCCGTGGGGGTTGGGAGGATGAGAAGGAGTTGGTTGTCTTTGGGGGGAGGGGTTTCTTGGGGAGGACAGACGGGAGGGAGGGCTTGGGGATGTCTCCAACCTTCAACTCTTCACCTGCATGCACACACGCACAAAAACGCAAAAAATAATAAGACATATAAAACATAAACACAGATACAGAAGAGAATATACAACACATACGTCCACACATTCGCACACACACAGACAGACAAGCATTTTTAGGTGACGGGAAAGTAGGAGTGTACGTCAAAATATGGAGTAAATTAACAAAATGGAAAAAATAATCAAGAAAATTCAAACAAATGGAAAAAATAGTCAAGATAATGAGCGAAAAGGAGCAAAATAATCAGGAAAATCAATAAAACATAAAAAAATAATCAAGCATAATAGCAAAAGATGAACAATAAACGAAGAAAAACAGAAAATGAATAAGATTTAACAAAATAACCAAGAAAATGCATAAAAATGAAGAAAATAGTCAAAGGAATTAATGAAAAATGAAAAGAACACTGAAGAAAATTCATAAAACAACCTAGACAATGGACAAAAATGGACAAAATAATGAAGTAAATTAACAATAAATAAAACAACATAAATATGAAAATGAACAAACTAATGACGACCATGGGAGAGTCGGAGTATGCATCAGGAAGCGAGAGCTGCGGCCATAGCAGAAAGTAAGTCTGCCTCTGACGGATTAAAGCAGGTTGACAGAGTATTAAAAAAAAGAACAAAGAAAGGTCTGAAGACGCCGAGGGCTGTGAAGACGGAAAAAAATATACAACGACAAGCACAGAAGTTGGAGAGCTACACAGAACAAAGAGGATTAGGAGGATTAGGAGGAAAATGGTGGCAGAGTTTGTTTAGTTAGTTTAGAGTTCTGTGTTTGGGGTAAACTAATCAGAGAACTGCAAAAGACTTCACTTTTTCTGTATAAAGAACATTTTAAGCAACTTCCTTTGTTATTTCAGTAGAGAAAAACTCTCATTAAGTGATTGATTTTGTCAGATTTGACAAAAACAGCTTTATTTAATCTGCAGCGCATGAGCAGAGACAAACAAATCAATCAGAAGTCTGTTTGATACAGTGAGATTAATGTGTGTAGACGGGAAAAAAACTAGTGCTGTCAAACGATAAAAAATGGGATCAGATTTATCAGAGGGTTGCTGTGGATTAATTGGGATTAATCATGATTAAATATCATTCATTTTTAATCTATATTAATCGCGTTTCATTTTGCATAAGCAAACAGACTCAAGAAAATTGAATATATATTACCCTTATATATGCACAGCTCTAAATGGCAGCGTTTCTTCAACACGGTGAGTTTGATTATGAGGCGTATGAAGGTATAAAGTTATTATGGGATGTTATTATCTTTGCCAAGTTGCCATTTGTTGATCCACGGTTCGGACTAGACAGTGACAGTTCTGACCTTGTTTGGACGATTCCAAACAGATCTGTACAAAAAACAGAGGTGATTTGTGGTTTTACTGTGGCTGTTTTCTGTCTAAAAACAGAGCTAAGCTAACAGAGCTATAATGTAAACTATCAGCTGATGCAGCATGGGAAGATTATAAGACAGTGTTATTTCGACTTAATTTCCAAAAGGAGAGTAAATTGACTAACCATCACTATGAACAGATTCCGTTCAATGTAAACTGATTTATCTTAGTATGATTGTCTTCCAAAGTGTAAAACAATTAAGTTAATTTGCAGTTAAATACTATATTTTCCAACTCTCACTCATGTGGCGTCTGTAAGTGTTGCTTTTTCAGACGTGTTGCACTTCCTTAAGTGTTCTGAGCTATGATTAGAAACCTGAGATCACAGCTGAGGTATCTGGAAGCTGCAGCTGTGTCACAGGTTGTTAACAGTAAAACCACCATGCCCATTAACTTCCTGTTCAGAAACAAGCTGCAAATGATTTCTTGCATGTCTTTTACTTGATCCAAAATCTGCACCTGACATGATATACATTTAGTTCCATTCATTTTGACATGAATCTCTGTTTGACTATAGAATGTGAGTATTATTATTAGTAAGTTAGATTTCATCTGAACAGATCAGTGCAAAGTTGTGAGAAGCTGCAGGCTGAAGTGAGTCAAAGCAGGCCAAAGTGGGTCGAGCAGGGCCGAAGTGGACTAAGACGACTTTACCTCGATCCTGTTCTCTCTGAGGAAGATGCTCAGGTCGCTCAGGAGGAACCTTCTTGACCTCTGGCTTTTTCTCTACAGGTCAAAGGTCACAAGTTTCTGTCTTTTGTTTTTTGTTGGGGATTTTTTTGTCAGAGTCTCTCTTTCTATCAAGAATACGAGAGAGGAGAGGAGAGGAGAGGAGAGGAGAGGAGAGGAGAGGAGAGGAGAGGAGAGGAGAGGAGAGGAGAAACAAAGAGAGGAGAGACAAGGAGAGGAGAGGAGAGGAGAGGAGAAACAAAGAGAGGAGAGACAAGGAGAGGAGAGGAGA
>JAPQRQ010000014.1:3196600-3220548 GCA_037367365.1 Apogon talboti | reverse complement strand
GGAGCTGGCGCGTGCCTGGGGGGGGGCCGAACGGTGGGACACCGGTTTGGCGGGCCGCAGAGGGGGGCCGGGGCTGGGGGGGGGCAGCACCGGACGCTCCTCGAAGCAGGACGCGAAGGAGGAGGTGGAGGTGGGGGAGGGAGGAGGCAGGCAGATCTGTCTGTGGGGGGCGAGCGGAGCGAGGGGCAGAGGGAGAGGGGATGACGGGAGGGAGCGGCCAGTTGCCATGGGAACCTGAAGCTTCACCATCACCTACAACAGACACAGGGGAATGAAATATGTTTTAGTGTTTTATCATTCCATATAGTTTTTTGGAATGGGAAAAAACTCAAACTGGAGTAGGAATCTTGATAGCTGGTCGGTATATATATTCATGCAAAATGCCCCTCACATATAACAGGGGAAAGGGTTAAGAGTCATTCTTTTGGGATTGAGACAAAGAAGGAGTATTCCCATGAGAATAGGAGGGAAAATAATAAAACACTCTAGTCCCATTTCACCCTCTATTCTACTTGCAATTTTGCCTCTACCTCTCTCTGTAGTTCTTGGAAGAGATCAGCTGACTGCGATTCACTCCTGCCCGCCATCGTGGCCCCAGGCGTCGTTGAGGCGTCTTCAGTCAGTCCCTTGTTGATAGATCGCACTTCCTGGTCTTCTGATTGGTCCTCGAGTTCTGCGGTAACCTCGTCATAAGATGGCTGAGGGAGGGGCCAGTCCAGGATGGAGGGAGTGTCCTGAGGAGGAGAATGATGGACATGTGTGATGCAGTAATTGGAAAAATATAACTGATACATGATAAATTTACTATCATCTTACTGTATTTACAACATGTTTCTATCTGTAATAAGGTCAAATATCTTGGACAAAACAAAGATAAAACAGTTGACAGATGATGAGAGTATTTATAGGTTATAATTACCTCACACCATCTGATGTGGATCATACCTTTAGTGTGTCGTCATCCGGCTGCCGTGACTCCGTGAGAGGTGAAGGTGTCGTTGAGCTAAAGCTGTCGTCTGTGAAATCGATGAGCGACACCTCGCTTTTGGCCGAGCGCACGCCGGACCCCTCCCATGGCCGGAGCTTCAGACCCAGTGACACCCCCAGCCTCTTCAGCCCCGACGAAGCACTGGTGTCGTCATCGTCGTCGTAATCGTCCATCACCAAGTCGTAGAACGGCTCTACGCACAAACAGAAGGAGAGAGCAGAGTCAGCAGATGGCAGTCGAGGTATTCAAAGGTCGGACTCAAGGCGGGACAGAAGAACTTACTCTTCAGGAGGACGGCGGGCTGAGGCGGACGAGGCGGAGGTTGTTCTGATAAAGACAGTTACAGAATTAAAGTCATGTTCACAGCTACATTTTCCAGATTGTCAAAGACATTGGACAAGATTTATATGTAAGGTGTGCTTTCAATTTAGAATTACTCTTGGCACGGTTTGGGAGTTTAGTCGGCCTCGCTACGCTGGCGTCGACGCCAAGGACGTCAGGAGGGTCCATGGGGTTCCCCAAATACAGACTGAAGGGAAGAAGAAAACATATACTCATAGAGTACGTCACTGATTATGTTTTTATTTATATATTATATTTATATATTGAGCAACTTCAATCAATGAAAGACTGCAAAAGAAAGCAAGAAACAAAAGTATTCATTTATTATACTTTAGGATCGCTCTTTTTCCTAACACTATGAGAGGCTGCTCTAAACCTTACTGTTCTGGAAAAAAACCTAAAGCTTGAAAAATCATGTGGCACATTGCTGCCCTCTAGTGCAGATTATAAGCAGCGCAGCAAAGGAACATACTGTACTATCCTTAAAAAAAAGAAAAACATACTAAAACTTTCTAGCAGTAGATTATACATGTATATCAATAGTAAATATAGACTTAGAAGGATATGATTTATAAAACCAATACAGGATATATAATAGTTGCTACTTAAAATATAATATTTAAGTGGTACTTGAGCTGGCAACATTTTAAGCATATATTGACCGGACTGTGTATGTGCAGCCAAGTCATGACCAACAATAACTTAGACAAACTTGTAATATTGTCCTGAGACCCAGCAATGCATTTTTCATTCTTTGTGGTGGACAAGAGTTTCACAGCTTTACGTTAAAAAAATGTTCACCGTAAAGAACATTGCAGAAACTAATGGATTAAAAAAATTGTTGTATCAATGTATCAATGTTTGTTAGTGTATAACCCCTGTCCTGTCCTCCCATCAGGTAATATCCATACAGTAATAAATGATTAAATCCAACCAAGAGGGGGAATTGATGTAAAGGTCAAAACCTTCTTAAATCAAAACTGTCAAGTAACTGGTGGCCCCAGTATACTTATATTGGAGGCCAAATTGCTGAACAGGACATCGTAAAAAGGAAAAAAAAAATGTTGTAACATACTTTCTTCATTCAGATAAGTAGTTAAACCAAAAAACAGAGACTTTTACCGTCCTAAATCTCAGGAAGATACTTCATGCATTATTATAATCTCAATTATCAATGGAACATTTTCCTGCACAGCCTTGAAGACACTGCATCACATGAGGATAACTGGAGGTGTTTTACTGACCTGTCGATGCGATCTGCATGTCCCCAGCTCCGGTGTGGGTCTGTGTCTCCATGTCCAGTGTGGATGAATGAGTGTTTGAGCGGTCGGCTGATGTCGTGGGCAGACAGGCCGGCGACTGATGTCACCACATGTCGCGGAAACTGACCAACACGAAGTGTTCCTCTGTTTTGGCCTCGCCACCAGTAATGCTCTGCCCTGAAAATGCAAATGTACAAAATGAGACACAATAAATAACGATTATGTGACACTGAAAGAACTGTAAATTAATGCTGGGTGGAGACGGTGCATCAGAGTGTCTGCTGTCCCCTAATTTGTGTCAATGGTGGAATCCTACTATGCGATAGTGTAGTTTAATATATAGAGTATATAATATATAGAGAGAGTTTAAGGTACTGTTCCTACTTTACATTTATATCACAGCTTTAAATCAAAAAGTACAAAGATTTTTAGATAAAACAACTAAAATTGTGTGTTTTGTTGTAAGCTTAAGTACCTGGCACTTTACACAAGTAGAGCTAAAATAGCATCTTCACCAATTATACTGCACCTGTTTCAACAATGTGTCAGTTATTTTTCATGTAAAACATTTCATCCTTTCAGCATTTAACACTTTTTATGAATTTGAGGTTTCCTGTGTTGGTTGGACAAAACACATACTGTGGAGGTGTCACATTCTGTCTTTGTGTGACACCTTGTGGTGGCATTTTTCACTATTTCCAGAGTTTTTTTGTTTTTTTTACAATTAATCAATCAAATAATGGAAAATAATCAGCACTTTAATCTGTCACAGTCCTAAAATGGTGCAAAATGAGTTACACCTTACCCAAGTGCAGATAATAAAGTAGTGAGATAGTTTAACAATTGGAGGGGACATTATTCTACATTGAATACTTTAGCCTTTCATATCTAAGTACATTTTCCTGATTATTTGTACGCATTTGAACTAAAGCAATATTTTCAATGCATGACTTTTACTTGTAACGAAGTCTGGTACTAAGACAAGTTTATGTGTCGGTTTTGTCTGATTTCCATAACTCATTTATTCAGTAGTGTGAAATAAAAAGTCTAAAGAATGACAGAACTTTTAAAAGTACAACAAACTGCCTGTCACATGAAGAGAAGGATCCTTTAATTGGTTTAATTAGATTGGGACATATATGCACACACAGAGGTCTAAACAAACGTTAGCCTGTCTTTTTTTGTGTCACTTCCATTTCTATAATGAGCATGTGAACGGGACAGTAATTTCCCACAATGCAAAGAATGCAAAGTCAACAAAAGATGCATTTGTTGTGTTGTAGGAAGGATCCTCACTCTGCTGACACACATACGAGCAGTAATCAAGTTAAAAAAACACTTTCTGACAAGAATTAGCCGAAGGTTTGGAGCCGTTCTCATATGTTGGTCCACAAATACACACTGACCTCCCCTCTATGATGGTAATGACGTCATTCATTTTAATCTGGAGCTTGTCTTCCTCTTCGAAGTCCTGCAGGGCTCTCATATCTGTAGGCATGGTCTGCAGAACACACACACAGACACTCATAGTATAATCAACACATTACATACAGTATGTCCCTCGAATTACTACAGAGTGTGCTTAAATAATATCAATAAATCGTCATACATGCAGCTTCACTACAACTTTATCTCATCTGAATTACATGCATGATAATATAATAATAGTAATAGTCTTTATTTTTAGAGCACTTTTCAAACACAGTAGAAAGCTCTTAATGAAGTAATTCCTTAAATACAAAATAATACAGAATATGATAAAGATCCAAACCAGTACAATCTATATGGTTAGGAATATTTGATTAAAACTTGCTACCTCAAGTAGGAAGTCTCTGAGGGCGATAAAAGTCGGCCTGTCCTCAGGTTTAGGGCTCCAGCACTGCAGCATGACGTTGTAGATATCCTGAGGACAGTCGTCAGGTTTGCACAGCCTCTCAGCCTCCACATCTACCTTGTGGAGAATCTGCAGATGGACATTGATGTGCATTAATAAAAAGAGGTGAAAAATGTGATAGAGATAATGGACTATTTAGTATCTGATAGAGTTTGGAAAACTGGAGACACCGCAACTGTTTACTAAATGGATTGAAGTGTGGATGTACCTGGCTTCCATTAAGGCCCAGCCACGGCTCCTGTCCATGGGTGAACATCTCCCACAGAGTGACTCCAAACATCCAGGTATCAGATGCGTGGGAAAAAGTACGAGACTTCAGCGACTCTGGAGCACACCTGCAGAAAAATAAAAAACAGGATGGAAAAACAACCGAATCACTTGACGCAATCTGAAAACTGTTTTTTTTTTGGTTTGTTTTTCATCTAGACGTGATTTTTGAGACCAGAACCCTCCGCTCACCATGGAAACGGGATTTTGTGTCCCTCCTCCATGATGTACTGGTCGGTGTGTGTCGGCAGCGCCCTCATCAGACCAAAGTCTCCGATCTTTACCGTTTCATTGGTCGACAGCAGAACGTTGCGGGCAGCCAGGTCTCTGTGGAGGAAACGCTTCTGCTCCAAGTAAGCCATGCCGCACGCCACCTGCACATATTTAAGGCATCCAAAAACACACAAAATAATCAGGCAAAAACTACAACCACAGCTGACGTCCAAACGCACGGACACAAAAACATTTTAGAACAAAGTATGTCATTTGAAGCTGCAGGTGTGTAGAGGAAAGGATGGAACAGAGAATAATAATAATAATAATAATAATAAATTATAAAACAAAAAAATATAGAAACAAAATGACTACAGATTAACAAATACGTTTAACAGAGCTGTCTTGCTTTTGTTCATAAATTCTATTAATTACAAAGTGAAACAGTAGGATATGAGTCACAAGATAAAATGATATACAGATTATCATGTTTCTGTGTAATATTCTATTCTGAAGACAGAATATTAAGAAAAATCCTCTTCTACACTGAAGTAATGTAGCATGTACATAAACTTTAACTAAAAATCAAAAGTAGTAAATATTGAAGTAGAAGTCCAAGTGTTTTGCTTTGGGTATATCACAAAAGAGGTGATGAAATACAGGAAAAGAGAAACATGTGCTTCATCACATTTTATTTCCTGTATTGCGTTTTTCTCCAACTGACCTGTACAGCGTAGTTACACAGGGAGGAGATGAGGATGTGACCCTGTCGCTTTCTGAGACGATCCAACAGGGATCCCATAGGGGCCAGCTCAGCCACCTACACAAACACAACACAGAAACTCAGTCTTCAGCTCGATTTATTTCATAGCTTTTACGTCTGTTTTCATCTTTGTGTCTCTTACCATCTTCATAGGCTGAGTGAGGACGATGCCGTGGAGCCGGATCAGGTTCTGGTGATTAAGTGAGTGCATGGCGTTCACTTCTCGGATAAAATCATCCAGACCATCGGAGTCCAACACGCCTGCTTTCAGACACTTGACAGCAACTGACAACTACAAATACAAGCAAGCAAATAAACACATGTATTATTCCTCATCAAAACAGGCAGCATGCATACAAATGTAGGCTGCAAAGTTCATAAGCTGACTGTAGTGCTTTTGTGTTATAAGGCCTTGTATGGGTGAATTCAACACAGTCACACAGAGTTGCAGGGACTAATTATTCAACCAATGCAATATAAATTTTAGATTATTTCACTGCATGCAGTCAGTAAACAAAAACTGAATGCAAAAAACAGTATCCGCAGTGCAGGCACCTTAGATTATGGCAAGGACTTTTGTTAGTGTGGCTGCCGTGGAACAATGTTAGTGCTTTTTTTACAGACATAACAGTGTCAGGTAAATGTTCATGTAATTTCAGCAATTTCGCATGTATTGTGTCGTTTTTATCAAAATATTGTGTTTTCTCAGATGCAAAAAACACAACATGAAATTTGTCATTTATCAGGATCTGCCTCCCTGTCCTCCAATTAACTGGGATCAGTGTCTTTAAGTGTAAAAAACTTCTCACAGATATTATTTTGTCAGCGTTTCAATATTTCTTTCCAGCCAAATGATTTTCAGCAGGAGCACCATGTCGTGAGGAGGAAAGGAAATCATATCAGCATGAATCTCCTTGGGAGGTAAATCCGTCCTCTACAGGTGCCTCATAATTGCCAGAAAACACCAGCTACCATTAACATTTAAAGTCATCTGTTTGCCACCAAATAGATCCTTACTTGTAAACAGTGACTTTTTAAGTTTAATCGCTCTGGCATTCATTCTTCATAGTGAACTTATGGATGGAACAGTCTACACTCATGTCTGTGCTTAAAATATTTACATTTACTAATAGCCTGTCATAACTGATCTCCAAGTGCAGCTCGACACATTAGAATACTAACAAATAAAAAGACTTTGTAATTGTAGTTCCGTAAGCTGAACACCTGGGCTGATGTGGACCCTGAGTTGAAGAAGTACAGCATTACTTTAATTATTCATACAATTTTCAGACAAGGCGTGAGTGAATTCATAGTTTGTTGTGTATACGCATATGTCTCACCACTCTGCCGTTAGGGCCGGTCCACTCTCCTCTCCGCACCACTCCAAACGTGCCATCACCCAGCCGCTCAAACAGCTGCAGCTCCGACTCTCTGATCAGGCAGGTCAGTGAGGCTCCTGATTCGTTATTGGACGAGCTGGTGCTGGACGACGCGCCCTGGGCATGAGGCTGCTGGGGGTCGGTGTCTGGTCGTTTCACCGGAAACACCTATGAAATATTGTATTTGAAATCAGAAACAATGAAATGAAAGTAATATTTGATTGATTACTGTGCATGGAAAAAACAAATGCAGGGTGAGTTCTAATTAAAGGCAAATTATCTAACATTTAACAACATATAAAAACACCAGAGATTCAGATAGTAATAATCCATCTCAATCATCACTTCTAACTTCTTTAAATGTGTATTGGTACATTTCCCAGTAAGATCCTGCCCTCTGCATTTTCTATTTTTATTTCTTTGCTCCAGACATTTCTTAGTGTGGACTTCTGGGCTGTCAGTTTTCATTTCCAACCCAAAATATATAATTAGTGGATGGAGGAGCCCTGACGTCACCCATTGATGTCTGAACTGCTGCTTTTAAGCCAGTACTTTCTGATTTGTGTGTCTCCATGTTGGACTTTTGGAGTCAGAAATGATCATATTGACAAAAGGGGTGGAACTACTGGGTCAGTGGCAAGCTAATGCTAAGTGCTAATTTACTGTCTTAGTAAACAGTGAACTTCATCAAGCAATGTGCAACTTATTCTACAGTCTTGTTGGTGGAACCTATTAAGCACAAATACTGTCGAGTTGCCTGTCAGGAAAGGTTTTATTAAATATATTGAAACTCTGACAGTCCACTTTGGCAGGTGACCAGGCTGCCACACAGACCTGTCATTCTATTAGTCCTGAGACGTTATTAAAGCAGGACAGATTTAAAGATGGACCACAAACCTTATTAGAGGTTCCAAATAAAACTGATAACACTGGAATGACCCGGAAAAAAATGACTAGCATCGAATTCTTAGAGAAAAGTCCAATGTTAATTTCTCTGAGCCAGGGCTTTATGAGCTGTACTTAAACTTTAGGATACTTTAGCATCGGCTTCACTTTGGAGGTCCTTGTACCTTGCTCCAGTCCATCACAGTGAACAGAACAATGCCAAACCAAAGCAAGTTCATTCCGCTCTTCTCACTTACTGCAACAGTAAGTCTGTTGCACCACCACTGCTCTCTCGTGTGTTCACTGATCAGAGAAATATTACATAGTTTATCTATCTTTCAGGAAAAGTAGTGTTTGTGGGTATTCTGCGTTTGTATGAATGCTATGCACCTTGCTCATCCAGGACTTGCGTTTATAAAGAGCTCTTCTCCTCTTGACTGCCTCCCACAATCGTCTCTGGCCTGAAACAACAGAGACACATGTATGAAAAACACTTTAATGAATTTATCTTAAAACACCTACAAAAATGTTACTGTCCAGTTGACATGACTAAAAATAAAAATGCAGATATACATAATGGATTTTTATAGGTTCTTAAAGGGGCTACAGGGTAATGTCTGTGTGATTTAACATTTTACGTGTATTACAAGTTTTACAAACAGCAGCTGGAATAAAATGGGACCCACCTGGGCGCCCCATCCCGATCTTCTCCAGGTCTTCATTCTTGACATAATCAAAGTGGGAGAGTCGTGTGACGTTGAGCTCGTCGCGAATCCGGAGGAAGTACTGCTGCAGCTGAACATCTGTCAGCAACTCCAGCAGCCACTCTGTCCCTTCTTCACACTGCATCTGCATACACAAAAACGCATTTCACTTAAACCTGATGTTGGTTAAAACAAGTAGAGCTAAGTAGTCCAGGTTTTGAGGGCGAAGCTAATGGATACTGTTAATGGACATCATGTTAAGTACAGAGGAAATGACAAAGATGCTATCAGCTACATCACTCATTTATAAAAGACTGATGGCTCCAACATCATGTCAGACCTGGAAATCCCTTAAAGTAACGAAATAAAATCATCTAATGAATTAAATGCATTTCAAGGTATTCATAAACGATGAAATAGCAGAGCACCTAGTAACTAAGGCTGGGCGGTTTCTTTGAAATGAAATCATAATGAAGGGATATTTTAGTGAATGACATTTACTGCCATATAACAAAAAAGGTGTAAAACATTTGTTCTTCTATGAGTCAGTGTGATTCAGTTTAGCCATTGGCAAGGAAATGATGTGATCAGTCCCATTTGTTAATCTGTCTGTTGGCGTAATTATCCAAAAACCACCAGACCGATTTTCATTAAACTTGTTGGAAGGGCATGAGCCAAGGACAAACCTCTTAAATTATGGAGCGGATCAATAAAAAGAGGCGGGGCTGGAATTGTTTTCCACTGCCTTTAACGTTAGAGAGCCCCAGGTCAAAACAGGAACTGACACATACGATGGTCTGTTTGTTGTTTGATATTTTGGAAGAAGTAAAGTGTACTACAGACAAAAACGAGTCTGTTAAGGAACATGAAAAGCAACTCCAGACTCTTCTCACATTTATGGATATGCTCCAACTTTAAGGGTCTGTATCTTATCCGTCCACTAAGGTTCATGCAAATTGGTACAGTAGTTTTTGGGGGTTTTTTTTATAATCCTGCTGCAAGCCAGAGAAATGGGAATGTTCATAGAGGATTGGTCTGTTCACTTCCAGTAACATTTTATAACCTTAAAGCTGCAATACTAGATAGTTTTTTAGCACCAGTCGGCAAAAATTCAGTGCATTGTAATTCAAGCATCTGAGATAAAACTGAACTTCTGCATCTGCTCTTTGCCTGTGTTTGCCGGTTGTGTCTACCCTGTAATACCACCATTTTGTCTCATCACAAACATTTTCAGATATGTAGGGGGTTAAATATATGATTGACAGCTCTGTTTACCAATTAATGGTCAGATTCTGTACAGTGAGACTCTACTGCTCTATTACGTGTCTATATTTATTGTTAGTCTCTATTTTAGACCAACAGGAGAGAGCTGCAGGAGGAAGGTGTGTATTTTATGATTCTGGTGTTTTTCCCCTTATGTCAACGTTTGAGACTTTAAAGAACCAGTGGTCAGGACTTAGAGGGATCTACTTACAGAAGTGAAACGTGGTATCCCTATTATTTGTATTTGTGTTTACATTAAATGGTAGAAAAATATGTTTTCATTACCTTAGAGTGAACAATATATATTTAAAGATGGAAAAATTTGCAGATAAGTGTCATTATTACTGAAACTTTAAATAAAAAAACATACAGCACACAGCAAAAGTAATATATTTTTGTCATAAATCATAACTTTTTGTTTTTAATTATTGCCCATAGAAAGACATAACTATAGACTACAGAAAGTTTTGAGCCAACTACATATTACGCCCATGGTAGCCTTGGAGAAATCCTATTCTAAATCCACAGGCATTAATAAAGAGTTCTGCCATGATGTCAGTTGATGTCAATTGGTGCCAGACATTATAGAAAGCCAAAGCCCCACCCCTTACACTGTGACCCATGGGACGTGACTTCAGAAATATATGAACTGTGCCACCATTTACACATATGATGTTTGTCAACTGAAATCATGTTATATCATTGTTATATCATTATATCATTGTTTCAGATCACGGATAAAGAATTACAATGACGTCATCTTTGCACCTTCCAGTTCAGTCTTTATATTTACATATTTTCACACTGATACTTCAACAGTTTTACCACAAACTGCAACGTTCTTTCCAAATTAATGTAATCCTCTGTGTCTCCTGTGCGTATTCCATTTTTCTATCATTTTTTATCAATTGTCTTTGATCTGGAAAAACCTAAAGTTTCATCTGGTTATTTTAAAGCCCAGATTTTATTTTCTTTATACGATAATGGATTATTTTACAACTATTATAGCTTAAAATGAGAATGAAAAATGAAAACGAAATTACTGTTTTCAGCTTCCAGGTGTTTTTCTTTCTCTACATCTAATCTTTTCTACGCAAGTTAAGGCCTTTTGTTTTAACAATGTTGGGAGTCTTTTTCAAGGTATTTGTTTCTATTTAATCAACTGCTCATGCAAATGTGTCCAAAAAGAAATATAACTTATTATCAACTCAACCAATGCAGTAAGGCATATATGTTGCATAAATTATGGAGCCACTGAATGTCCAAATGAGACAAAAAGCAGAGAAACTCTTTATCATGGCGATAGAGACACTCGGGACAACAAACATCATATGTGTAAATGATGGGATAATTCAGAGGAGATCAATACAATTTTTTTTCTAAAATAAGGTCCCAAGGGGTGCAACCGGAAGGGGCGGTACCCTGGCTTTCTATTGGTCACTCCTACCTCTAGCTTTTATAGACAGAGCATGAGAACTATTATAAATGAAAAGACAGATTAATCAATAATGACAACAGTCTTTAGGTGGTTGAACAAGCAGCCTTCCCTCCACCCTCCAAATGCACTTTGCATCCCGATACATACACCCCCACTCACAATCTCAACAACATATTCATCCTGCCCACACACATGACACCTGGCGGCACACAGTCACGCCACAACAGTAATCACAGCCACGGTAAAATCATCACTGCACATCCACGCATCTTCAGGCTTTACCATTTGTCCTCCAGCACTTGCTCTTATGCTTCTGCCTCTCTCCTCTTCGTCCTCATCCTCCCTCTCCTCCTCCTCCTCTCCTCTGGTGTAGGGAAGTCGCTGGTACATATAGCTCTCCCCCATACTGTGGCAGCTCCTCTCCTCCTTCGTCCTGTCTATTTTTTCAGTCTGGCGTCAGGCTGTTATTCAGAGGAGGCGTTAGCTCTTGCACTGCGCTCCCCTGGCTCGGAGTCTAGTTTGCTAATCTCCTCTCAGCTCCATGACCTTCCCTGCTCGATCGATACGCGCATGCACACACACGGACGCAAACGCACCGGGAGGCATTTGACGCCGCTCTCCCGGCTCGCACCATCCAGCCGTATCACCTAAAGCTATCTATACACTCCCTCTGTGTTCCCTCCCACTGGTTCTTGTGCTCCCTGCTGACTCACGGCTTCCTGCAGAGTCCGACACCTCCATACATCCCATTCTCTCTCCATCTCATCCTCCCTCCCTCGTTTCCATCTCTCTGTATCTAGTACATCTCACTCGGTCTCCTCCTGGCTCAGCAGCAGAGGCTCCTGTCTGATGTTAAATAATTCAGCAGCTCTAACAAGAGGATGAGGGGGAGAGAGAGAGAGAGAGAGAGAGAGAGAGAGACAGAGCACTTGGAGAAAGAAAAGGGAAGAAATGTAGATACAAATAGGTGCACAGATGGATGTGTAAATGGATGAATGGTCAGGCCAAAATGAAAGGGAGACGGTTCCCAGCATGCCTTCGATAGATGCAGATGGTTGCTATGCTTGACATGAATGCAAATAAGTATGTTTGTAAAAGATGGAGTTGACAGCTTTGAGGACAAATTTGATATTACACCAGTACTGAGGCTGTAGATTAGTCTTTTTGGCATCAATTATTTCTTAGTAAATCACTTAGTCTATGCCTGAAAAGAGGAAATGACACGATATGATGCTTTAAGAAATCAGATATAATGAATTGAACGTGAAACATTAAATGACAAATCCTTGCAGCTAATTTTAGGATTTTTTATCACTCCTGCTCACTGAATCAGTTAACTGCCTGCCGTTTAAGCTCTTGATTAAATTAAACAAAGCTTGTTTCATTAGATATCTGATGAAGTATTAAGTCTCTGGGCTAGCATTGGTAGTAAATGCCAAAAGAGTAAAGGACAAGTCATTTTACAGATATTCTCTCAAACTATTGGAAAATGAGTTCATTCTTAATGCCATGTATGACCTTACAGTATTTATTGAAATGTGAAAGGGTCCAGTGTGGAGGAAAACCGTGTGAGAAGGGGTGATTAGGTGGAAAAATGTACGATGTGATTGGCTGCCATTGGAATAAACCACTTATTCAATAATGACCACAAATATTAGTTTCACTTACTTTAAAGGCTGAATGAATACAGGACTTCACTCAATATTTGAAAAATTCGAATTCCAGCTGCCAAATCTGACATTTTAAGGAAAAAAGTGCTTCTATAAACCACAGTGGTAGTATTTAATGTGACCTCCCTTTGCAATTAACATGTCTTTAACCCTTTTGTTCAGACTTGATTAGAATTATTACATTACTTTTCTGATGTTTTATACCAGGTTTCATTCAACATATGTCAGATGTTTCTAATTGTTTGTGCTACTTCTTGTCATGGGGTCAGGGGTCACGCTAAATAGTGACTTTAACCTTTATAACCCATTTAGTTTGGTTGTTGTGTGTCTTTTAAGGCTGTTCCCATATTTCCTGTACTTTCTTTTTGCATGTGAAGAAAATAGCATGAGAAATAAATGTGTATGTTCATTTCAACTGTGCAAAAACAACAAAGCTAAAGGTGGCATGAGACTTTTGCACAGTAGTGTATGCTTAAATGTTATTATCACCGCACTTCACAGCAAATACATGCATCCACCGCCACAGGGAAGTCAGTTCTGTCTGTTCCTGTAACTGTATGTAGTATCACTGCTGATAACAGCTGATGTGTGAATGTGCATTTGAGGCCCAAATGAGCACAAAATCAGAGCCTTCATCTCGCGGCATGCACGCGTTTTATCGAGGGCGATGCTCTAAATATAGCCGTGCTAAATTTAGCGTGCATTCGCTGAGATAGAGCGTGAAGTAGTGTACTGTAAGCTAGGCTGCCTTACTTTACTTTTATTTTGGCATCAGCATCCAGTGAGGGCATCATTCATCAGCTCTTCAGCCCTGAATAGACTGGATAACTTCATTTTACTAACAAGCATATGACAACACACAGAAAATGCACTGCAGTAAGCGTGGTCATAACACACTATTTGTTCCGTTTTGATGAACATGCTGGTAGATTAAGATCCAGTATGAGCTGTCTGAGGTGATATTCCACCAAAATTTCTGCTTTTAAAGCATTACTTATATAAAAGCAAGTATTATTACAAAAATATCCATAATAACATACAAAGTAGGGGCTGTAATTATGCACTAAATGATCCTTGTTGGTGGTTTACTGTTATTTTTTTATTTATTTTACTACTGCATCGATGCACATGTTGTGTTTTTCTGCTGTACATAAAGTTGAGCTGATTTGATTTGACTTTATTTATTGTTAAGTTATTTAATGTACACAGATGTATCATATCGTATAAAATCATGATGTGTTCGGAGCCTCGTATCACTAAGACAGTGACTTTACATGAGCTTAGGAGCACAGCCCTCTTTTCGGCTTTGTGACACATTTTCCTAGTAAACTAAGAGGATTTTGAGGAGTTAGCTTTAGCTTCAGATGGAGAGCAATTTTCTTGATCCGATACGTATCAACACATTTCCAATGAAACTGTGATCTGCAAAGAACTGAAGCTGTCAGACAAATGCAGTGGAGTAAAAATAAATACAACGTTTGCCTCTGAGATATCACGGAGTAGAAGTTGAATGTTACAGCCTGGCCAAAAAAAAGTCCCAACTTGGATTTAACTAAGTAAATACCTCAGATCCTTCCATTGGATAATTGCTACAGTGATTAATATGTTTCAGCTGCAACAGGTTCTTTACCTCTGACTGATGCTGTGAGTAGCTTCTCATGTCTGAAACAACCATCAGTTTGTATAGACAATAAAGATTGGACTGT
Source organism: Apogon talboti (assembly GCA_037367365.1). Classification (NCBI taxonomy): domain Eukaryota; kingdom Metazoa; phylum Chordata; class Actinopteri; order Kurtiformes; family Apogonidae; genus Apogon; species Apogon talboti. The sequence goes on along the minus strand of JAPQRQ010000014.1, from coordinate 3,205,774 downwards.
GTTTCAATGGAAAAAGGTCATGTGGTCTGACAAGTCCAGATCGACCCTGTTCCAGAGTGACAGGCACATCAGAGAAAGATGAAGTCATTACCCATCATGCTTAGTGCCTACAGTACAAGCCTGTGGGGGCAGTGTTATGATCTGGGGTTGCTTCAGTTGGTCAGGTCTAGCTTTACAACGTTATGTGTCTAAATACTGTGACATTGCTAAAGATTGGAGAAATTATGCTATGCAAGTACATGTTGTAATCAAATTACAGTCAGTCATATGAAATATTAGAGTGTAGGACCTGTTTTTGGCCAGGCTGTGTAAATTAGCAGAAGTACCTCAAACTTGTACAGAAATAGAGAACTGAAGTCCCATCCCTTCCAGTTGTGTTCCACAGAAAGAAATTACAGCCAATGGAAAGACACTCCTTGATTCTGTTTTAAATCATCACTCACACATATGATGTTTGCCAATTGAAAAGATGAATTTAAAAGTCGTTTGCTATAAAACTGCTGAAGTGTCAGACACAAATAAAGAGTACAAACTGTCTTAATCCACAATCTGTTCAGAGTCTGAAGATGTCTCTGCAGCTTCATCATGACCAGACTGTAGTGATTTTCACCTCTTTTAATACTTTTTCACCTTGCTCTTGACGTTTGAGGCGAAATAATTCAAGGCAGCAGCCATTTTGGTGATGGTGACATATATCACATGCAACAAGATGTAGTCCATTTAGATGTTTAACACAAAGCTACATATTTTTTTCTTAACTTTGCTACAAACTGTGACTTTCTTGTCTTGTGAAATTAGGTTTTAAATCGACAAACGTCATATGAGTAAATGGTGGCACAGTTCAAACAGGACCTTTACATCAACCGTTGTTCACAGTAAAGTCCAATGGACTTCAGATCTCTATCACTCAGTCGTATTTAACCATCTGTGTTCTGTCCTACAGATTACATGCTGATCTATGACAGATCTTACCGTGCATAGGTCTTCTGGAGACAGCTGCAGTCAGGAGTGACTGGGTTCACTGGAGGTCACCTGGAGAAGGCCATGGATGGACGGACGCCACTACAGCTGCAAAGACAGAAAGTACCATAAACATATAATAAACAAAAGTAAACTATTAATTCATAAATACAAGAAGATTTTTATTGTCATTTCCAAGTGTATGGTACGAGTAAAAAAAGGCAATGACAATATAAGAAACTTTAAATGGCAAAAAGATATTTTGGCAAAAAAAAATGCATAGAAGCATGTGGGATAATAAATAAAGCTATGCAGTGCTTTGCACAGCACTGCATAGTATGCAGTGCTGTGCAAAAAGTCTTTGCCACCCCTGGGATTTTCTGTTTTTACAGGGTTGAAATGAGCATACGTATTTCAGTTACAACCCATTTAACTAAATGGATTGTAAAGGTTAAAGTCATTATTCGGTGTGAACCCTGCCCTATGGCAAGAAACAGCACAAACAATTAGAAACATCTGACACGCGTTGAATGAAACTTGGAATAAAACATCAGAAAATTAATGCAATAAATCTCATATTGTCTGAACAAAAGGGTTAAAGACATGTTAAGGGCAAAGCGAAGTCACACTAAACACTACCACTTTGGTTTAGAGAAGCCGTTCTTTCCCTTAAACTTTTGTTTTTAATGCCATACATACTAGACATATTTCCAGATTGTACTGTATACTGAATTCTCTGTATATATGTGTGATCATTAGAACTTTACTACACCAACAGCAAGTTAACCTAGGACTGTTGCACAGGACTGTACGTAAAATGAAGTAAGTGCCAGTGGAAAAGATTGCATTTACCTGCAGCATAAAAACAAATAAGTACATATCACTTTACAATAGAAGACCAGGCAGTAGAGGCAGGTAGATCATTTGAGCATACAGTTCATGAGTCTTATGGCTTCAGGAGAGATCAATTAATGATATTTTTCATTAATTTTCTAGATTAATCATGTGTTTTCTACAAAATCATAGAAAACTGATAACTGATAACTAATCTGAATAAGAAGAATAAGATCATCAGAACAAGCAGGGCGTATTTGGCTATTCTTGTTTGAGATTTAACAGTCATGAATCAATATAATAGCTGCCAACTTTCTGGCAGTTTCTCGCAGACAACAACTAAACCGCCTCTCCAAAAGCTCAAAGCAAACTTGGATTCCATCTGTCCACGAACAGACGACAGCAGAGGAGCCCGAAAGCTGTGACAGACTGCGATAAATAAATAAATAAATAAGTTGTTGAAAACTGTGACAGCGAACTCAGACAAGGAGAGCCCAGTCTGGCCAAAGAAAGATAGACTCAGGAAGACCTGGAAATCCAGCAGAGGCAGACCGTACCCGTAGAGCTTTCATCCATGTGCAGAGTCAACTGGGGGGAGTTTTTACACATTACTCTAAAGCAGTTTTCAGTCTGGAAGGAAAAAGATACTGCATTCAAGACACAAGTGTTGTGAATGCGGTCTATAAATAGAATACTTCCCATTCCCACTGATTCAATATTATATAAATATCAATATTATGATAAAAACATGTATGTCTGTTGTTAAAAATGATCATGATAAATGTCAAATCAAAGGCTGTTTTTTCTTCCTGATTGAGAGTCGAAGGAACCAGACATTTACTTGTAATATAAAATTATTATTTATGTTCAAAAGATGACAAATATTTTAGAAATCTAGAGGTAGAACTGTTAAAACAATTATAATGGTAAAATATTTCAAGTAGAAACTAACTGTAAAGCACGTTATAAGCATTAATGACAATGTAAATTAACTCTAAAACATATATTGCAATGATATCTATCACAAAATAAAATGACATTATGACAAATATCATTAGTATTTTACAGCCCAGTCCTGTTAGCAATGAGACCTGAATTCAGTGTGTCCCAATACTTTTGTCTGTACAGTGTACATAGTGACACTGTCATAAACAAATGTATTTTACTTTTATTTCTGTCAGTAAACTGTCATTAATTTGCATATTTTTGCTTATTTATTTTTCATTTGTGGAGCGTTTTTGGCTTTATACAATTTTTAACATCCTGTCGTTTTACACTTGCACTTACCAATTAATAACCATTCTATGATTTTTATTATTCTGTCACTTTACCCTTTGTTTACATTCTTCTGTCGTTTTATATTTGTACTTTTGATAGGTTTAGTGGTTCACAAGTTATTAAACATTTTAGAATAGTTGATGTTTTGGTTGCCGGCAGTTGCTTAGGTCTTTGAGGGTTAAAAGATTTTTTTTTTGGTTATTGTTTTTAACTTTGCAACACACTTGGAACGAATCCCCAACCCTGATGAACCAGCAGTTGAGAAAACAAATACTCAGTCAATACTCATACTAAATACATGAGTATTTGATATAACTGATCCTGATTTTACATGAAAAAGAGTTTTGACTTACACCTCATCATGCATATCTTACATAGGCTTTTACATACTAATAACACAATAAAGAATGGATATTGTTGTGAACATTATCTATCTATCTATGAGATAAACCACAGCAAAGAGACAGAGTGCATAAATATTATTATTATTATTATTATTATTATTATATTAATATTATTTGCACACAACTTCCTCACACACAATAGATTATAAATATTTTGTGCAGAATCTTGAGCAAATCCACAGGTTTATTTAATGTGAAGGCTTTGAAACCTTAGCATCTAAACCCTATTGCAGGGGTGTCCACCATAACCAGCCCACCAATGGATCAAATCTGACCCATGGGATGAATTTGTGACAGATGAATACATATCAAGTAATATATTTTTCAGTTCCAGATGCCTGTTACCAGATGTTTTGTGCCTTTGATCCACTGCAATCTATAAGTTGTAACTACTAAAGAGAGGTATAATATTGTTAAAATTCACCTATTTTTATAAAGAAATTTCAGGTTGTTCATGGTTGGTCAAATTATTCACATTTTGGGAGAAAGGATAGTTTGTGAATATAAATATTTTCGCCGTGCAATTGAACTTTTTTTGCACTAAAACAGAGAGAACATTTTGGAGTTGTCATTATTTATAGCTTATTATGCTATGAATTCACTGGTTGAGATGCAATTGCGTTGTATGTGGCCCCTGAATTAAAAACACATGGTTTATAGATTAGTGTTGATTGAATAAATCAGAAATTGAGGGGAAGAAGCGGGATGGATAGGGGTAAACAGAGGATGCCATGTCTTCAATGTGTAAGTGTTGGCTCGCGGACACGCAGTTCGTGTCTGTGCGTCAAAGCTGATTAGCTTCAGTCATGTTAGGCTGCCCACCTGCCCGTCACCGCCGAAAACACTTCACTTTAGCCTCTAAAACAGCTGTTTCAACTTCACTTCATTCATGTATTCATTAATTATATTCTGTTTTGGTGCAACACGTCGCATCCTCCTCAATGAGCTGTTGACAAGCTGCCAGACGCTCCAGAAAAAAAAAAAAAAATAACCCCGGGCATACCGACCTATAAAGACGGGCTTTGTGGGGGAAAACAGTCCCTTCCTCCGGTTGGTCCTCGTTCCGTCCGCCGTTCCGAGCCGCGGCAGCCCGGTGGGACGCCGCGTTGTCGTTCGGGAGTCGGTGAAATTCGGTGAGTGTCTTATCTCTCCATTCCTCTCCTCCGTTAATTCGTGGACGCTCCCAGTGCGCCTGCCGGGATTCACGAGCGTCACCGTGCGTAACCTCAACGCTCAACTAGCGCGAGCGAACAGTCCCGTCCCGGAAGTCGTAACAAATAAAAGCACTTCCTGTTTTATTGTAGACACTACAAACTAAAAATGACAATCATTTTAAACCTGGTGAGGAAATAATTTCTTGGGTAAGTATTTTTCTCATAAACAATATATACATACCTATTTTAAAACGAAAATGATTGAATACAGGTGAAACACAGGTAGGTTGGTTAAAGAGTCCAACTTCATATTTTTTCATCATAAAATTCATCTTCATACTAATTGACACAAGGGGGCATCATATTTGTGCTTAAATTAATACAGGTACACGTTTTACAGTGTTATAATTATTTTGTTTAACTTTTACATACATAACCAATGTGAATTTGAAATGTAGGTGTGAAATATCATTTTCTAAGGCCTCATAAATGAGAAAACTTAAAAACTACATGAGAAATAAAAAAATCAAAATCTGAAAGCTGGCGTGCTTCACTGTACATGACACAATATGCCAAAATTGTTCTGAAGCACAAATAAATATATAAAAATGAAATGTAATTATTTCTGCAAGTTATTTGGCAAATGTGCAATTGGGGATCTATAAGACACTGAAACTCCTAAAAATTTCCCACATCTGTCATGAATAGTTCAATAGCCTAATGACTTAAGCATCTTTTTCTTTTTTTTTTCATGTTTTTACATAAAGTTACCATCAAGCCCCATTTTCAAAGCCAAAATTTCCCAAAAATCACTATCTTCATGTTACAACATACAACTATGACACAAAACAGATCAGACTGATCAGATGCTAAGCAGAAGGGTTTATTACATGAGAATCTGCAGGGCATGAAAAACACAGGGACACAATCTTGAGAACAAACGCAAATAATAATCAAATGTTTTGACACACTGCTGATTATTTTTTTATGCAACAAAGTGAGCACAAACTATTAATTCACTATATCTCCTCCTCAGTGTTGACTAGAGCTATTTCTTTCTCATAACAGAGGAATGTAGGACTGTAGCAACAGGAATGTAACAGTAACAAGCTGAACAGAACTGAACATACTGTAATCTTAATAAAGAAATGGTTATTTTTGTCAATTAATGTTAATATTATGCTTTACAATTTGATGTTAACATTTATGTTTGTAATAAATACCAAGTAAAAGTGAAAAATTAAAGTTAAACCCTGAATTTTTTACATCTGCAACTCAGTATTTGGTAAAAATCTGTTGAACTTCATATTGGCAAAGTGGTAATTTAACATGCAGTAACAAAATATGCAACTGGAGAACATGCATAGAGTTGTGGGAGTAGCACTGGGAGTGCATCAAAGAATGCAGTATGTATTTTTAAAGTCACTGACACAAAGAAACTGGGGAGGTTTCATCAGGCTCCTTAAGTAGGCTACAGTATAATGGTTACAGTGCATTTCACAATTCTAGTGCTTGTGTATCAAGTTGCTTGATCAAACTCAGCACAAAAAAAAAAGTGAAAGATTAAGGTGTATGTAGTTTTATGGCATTGACTTCAAACTGGAACAAAACAAAAATCAGAAGTACACATATTTTGGAGGTCAGGAGGACTATGCCTACACACATACACACATATAATCCAAAAAAATAATGACAACACAAATAAATATGTCAAGTATAAAACTCTGGGAAACACTGTCCCCGATAAGTTGTTCCACCCTTCAAGTGAAATATGAGAGACACTGCCCTCGATAAATACACAAAAAAATCTCATACACACACACACACACTGGTAGGCAAAAACTACCATCACTGCTTATCATTATGGGAGACACTGCTCCCGATAATGGGTTTAATTATGGAAGGCACTGCTTCCGATAACTTGTATAAATAAACTGCTCCAAAGTAGACTGTGCAACATAAATGGCTGTTTTGCAAATTATGCAGCTTTTTCAGCTCTTTATCAGTTTTGCCTTAAAAGGGGATTTGCTTCATATGCATTACTGTTTTTGCTGGGTTTTCTTGTTTAGCATCATCCTGCCTACAAGTGCCGGCAAGTCAGACTTACTTTTAAATCAATTATTCATCTTTTGGACTGTCTTATGTTAAAATTTTGATATTTTGTTAGTGTTTTCCCGCCCATTTTTACCCAAATTCCTACCCAACACTTTATCAAGGAAAACCCTTCTGACCTTCATTTCTTCCTTGTAAAGATAACAGCAAGAAAGAAATGAAAACCAGACCAAAAGAAAACAAATCTACTTTTTTTTTTTGTTCCATTTTGTCAGCAACAGTTGAGGAGTCATTTCTGTAGCAGATGCTGCCGTAGGATCAGACAGTATAACCGTCATAATTATGGAAGGCACTGCTTCCGATAACGTCGTATAAAAAGACAAACGATAAGTTTATAGTTTAACTTAAGTAAGGTTCTCAGTGCTCGGATGGCAAAAGGTCACAGCAAAGGCTCTAACTGATTTCGTAATACTTAGCCAGGAGAAGAGGCAGATTTTGTAGTAGCTTCTTAATTGCTTTGAGTAGTTTGTGCTGTTTCAGTTATATTTTACTTTAATATTAAGCCTTTCTTCATCTTTGACAGTTTAAGACACTGATCCCCCACAAAATTCTGAATGTACGCCAACTTCTATCTACTTAACATGTGCTGATTGTTGGAGCTCAATATTATTTTCCGTGCTCTTAAGTGGTCCACTCAATGTCACAACCACACACACACACACACACACACATCCCCGCAATCACCCTTCACGCTGGCCTGAACCCTTTAGATTTCGTTGTCAGTGTCCCAGATGTCTTGATCCATGGCGTTGGCGCATCCCTGCAGGTTCCAGGTGGCCAGGGCCAGCTGGGTGTGGAGCTCCACCATGTCAGTAGTCTCAGCGATGGCAGCCAAAGTGTGCGAGCCACGGCCCAGCAGGAGGTGACGGAAGGGAGTCTCAACGGGAGAGACATATGGAGAGAGGAGGGTGTGTTCAACCTGGAATAAAAGAAAAAGAGAAAGACCACGTAAGAGAGCAGCAGTGAGGTGTTGGAGAAGGGCTTTTTACTCATGTGCTGTAGATATTTATCCACTAAAGTAAAGAAAAGAAAATTATGATGAATTTTGGATGCAAGATATTGTTTGTCTGACGTCATCAGACAAAATTCAATAACCAGCTGAGCCTGTGCTACTTTTACTACGACGAATTTTGGAAATGAGGCAACAGTCAGGGTTCAGAAGGAGCTGAATTCACTTACTAAAACAAATACATTTATTAGTGCAATTTTGCATAGTCAGTTTTTACCTGCAGTAGATCAAGATTTTAAGTGTCTTAACTACTGTTTAAAGACACTTTTCATATTTCCAGCTATTTAAGTAAGACTTAATCTTTAAGCAAGTTATTTTTCAGGTAATCATGTCATCTGTTTGTATTTGCTACTAATGTAGTCTGTTTTGTCTTTTGTTATATCTTCACCTATTATTCTACATTTGGCTAAAAAAAAAAAAAAAAACATAAGGGAAAGCAGAAGCTTGTGAGTGTTGCTACCAACCCTGCATGTAGGAATAGATTTAAAAAGCATTACATCTTACCCTCATGAGCCTGTCATTGAGAAGTCGGCATGCCTCCTGGTTATCGATGTCAGTGTTTTCGACTGCGTATTTGATGCGGCTGGCAGCTCGTTGGAAGGAGCCTCGTGCACTGTTCAGCCAGGTAGAGCTCACACCCTTCAGCTCACCAGACTATGGAAAGAAAACACAGACAGTGAAGTTAATTGTCAAAAGCTAATGTTCAATTTTAGAATTAGCCAAGACAGACATATGCTCTAACCTGTGTGAGCTGGAAGATGCGTCTGTACACACGAACCACATCTTTGGTGACGAGGCCGCTGTATCCGGTCACGTCCAGTTTCAGCAGGCGATCGTGTACCAGTCGTAGAGCCATCTGGCCGGCGAACTGGGCCGCCACCGTCATCATTTCACTGGTGTGATGGTTGGTTTGGTAATTGAGATGGTCCATGGTGTCCAGGTCGGTGTTATAGTACATGTACTCCTTACTCTTTAGGGGCAAACAAACGAAAAGCGAAACAATTTTAATACAAGGAAAACGAAACACCAGAGAAGAAGGACGCAACCAATACTACATGTCAGTTATCTGCACAGTTATGGTATGTTTATTAAACTGTCTGGAGGTAAATCGGCATAATCTGCAGGAAGACTTACATTGGGAGAGACAAAGTGGAAGGAGATGGAGGGAATTCCAGAAAAAGCCAGAAAGGGATAGGCAGGGTCATCCATCGCCATTGGCTTCAGCCTGCACACAAGATGATGTAAAGTCAGTATACATACATATTCCAGAAAGATGCACAAGTCCTAGGCCTATATTAGGTTCATTGATTGAATAAAGTTCTGATGACCACACAAACGCATTTGTCAGTCTTTGTATTTAGATCCAATCTCCATATGTGAAGTATGTACAGCAGGAAAAACTAAAGTTTAAAGGGGCGGGGGG
>JAPQRQ010000014.1:3151354-3178269 GCA_037367365.1 Apogon talboti | reverse complement strand
GCGTACCACTCCCAGGGGGCCGAGTACCAGCCCCAGGACCCGCTGTCCACCCACCACAACAACCCCATCCTGCACCGCCACCCGCCCTCAGCGCCGGAGCAGCCCCCGCAGCCCCGTCCCCCCTCTGCGTCCCTCCAAACAGGTGTCCCACCGTTCGACCCACCCACAGGCTCGCTCCAGCTCCATCTCCTTAGGCGAAGAGGAAGACACGCCTCCTCAGATCCCACCCAGAGACCACGCCTTCTCTCAGCCCGGCTCACGCTCGTCCTCGCCCCTTCCGCTGGTGCCGGCGCTCTCATCCTCGCCCATGGCTCTACCGCCTCCTCCTCTTTCAGTGTCTCCCCGCAGGGCGTCGGGGTTACTGGGTCCCCTCTTGTCCACCAACTCGTCCTCCCCACCTCAAGCCACGTCCCATTCCTCACGGCTGGGGGCTTCCGGCTCATCCTACTCTTCCACCTCTTTACTGGATCCTCTCAGCTTTCGGGAGGGGCGCAGCCTTTCCTCATTGATTGACAGCTCGACTCCTGCCCCACTACCAGAGCGTCCAGCCTTTCTGGAGAGGTGCGTTGATGACCAACACTTTACTGTCTCATTTATTGTATTTCTAGTTATTTAATTTGTCTTAAGATTGTAACAAATGCAACAAATCACCTGAAAAGTTGATTTTCAAAATTTCATGTCTGTCTGAATTTGATGAACAGAGGTTTTATGTTCATTTAATCTTTAAATACTTAACTGATGTCATATAGTCACATACATGTGAAGACAGTTATTGTTTATAGTCATAAAATAACAGAATTGAAGACAAATACTGGTTTACACGTTTCAGTCCATTAACAAAACATAACCCAAACAAAACAGAAATTCACCACTTTTATTTTTGCTCTAATTTTTCTTGGGTTGAAATTGAGGATGTACATTTTTTCCTATGTACTCATTGGACCTATTCCTCTCAAATTTTCTCCAAATTTGTGTTACTCAGCACTTGTGCTTTGTTGAGATAGTCCACTCACCTGACAGGTGTGTCCTATCAGGATGCTTAATAGTATACTCCAGGTGTGCCTCAGAAGGGGGCAAACAAAGGCCACTAACTGTGCAGTTTTTATTTATCAGGCTGTGCATTATGGATGTCTCGGATATGTAGAAGGTTGAGGGTCAGAAAACCAGTCAGTCCCTGCTGTGACCTCCATCTGCCTCATACAGCGCAACAGTCTGAGGTTGTCTGTTGTGGCCTGTGGAATGTTGATCTACTTCTCTTCAATGGCTGTGAGATGTTAGGATGTTATGGCAGAAGTCAGGTCCAGACCCCACAGAGCTTCACCGAGACCATTTCTGATAGTTTGTACAGAGAGGCTATGGTTGTACAAACCAGTTGTTTCATCACCTGTCTCAGTGGCTGGTCTCAGATGCTCCAGTAGCGTACCTATGTTCCCCGGTGCCTAACCCTAACCCTTGGTGAAACTAGTGAAACACCACTGCCTACAATTATGGGTTGTAGGCCTACATCCCTACATATGGAACTACATGTATGATGGACTGGGGAGCACAGAGCTCACTCCAATAATCCTTGTGTGGAAGTCCTGGAGTAGTGTGGGTAACTTGGATCAGTTCATAGGCAACAGTTTTTCTGGACATCCCTACAGTCAACATGCCAATGCACGCTCCCTAAAAACATGGGTCATCTGTGGCTTTGTACTGTGTGATAAAACTGCACGTCAAAGTGTTGTTTTATTGTGACGTGTACAATAATGATTCTGTCTAATTAGCATCAGGAGGACAGACTACCTCAGCAAAGCAGAAGTGCGCTGTAACACAGATTTGAACACATATGTGAATAAAATCTGGGTCCATAATGTTTTGTCCATAGAAAACATTTTATGTCATCAATCAGAAACTGGAGCAAAAACAAAAATGTTGTATGTATAGTTAGTTTCTTTAAAGCCAACTTTTCATACTATTGTTCATAATTCAGTATAAAAACTGTCCACTCTGTGTCTTCTCTCATCAGATACGGAGCAGCCAACATGGCAGCCGTCAAACCCATGATGCAGCAGCCTGGTGGAACCAAACCCAACTCCTCCTACAACAACAATAACGGGCGAACTGCAACAGCTCCCAGCATGCAGCAGGAGCAGAGCATCTCACAGGTGAAGGAGAGGACATAAAAACAGCAAAATGCTACATTTGTCTCACTGACTCTATGTTCATCACAATATCTGGTAGTATCATTGGAAGGTCGACCATGATGGTGATTTGCGATCTTCTGCACTTGACTAGGAGCTAAAAATTTGGATCCATGTGCACATGACTGAGCAAGTTTTACTTTAAATGTAACTTGGGGAGTCTTTAGAATAAGAAACCATATTCTATTGACAAAACTGTAAAAAAGTCAATTTATACAAACTAGATTCCGTGTTGAAATTATGTGATATGCGTTTTTGTGTCTTTTTTGTGTCTTATATACTGTTTTTTTTAATTGTGTAGGTCCAGTTTTTGTTTTCAGACATCAGTTAATATATACATTTACTTAATGAATGACAGGTCCAGGGTGAAGTGCATGGTGTCACACTGGAGGAGTGTCGAGCTGCTCTGCAGAGTCACAGCTGGAGCGTTCCTCAGGCCGTACACTATCTGAAGGTACGTCTATCTGAATTTGTGTTGTCATCATACTAGTAACTATGGCATCATAGGTGAGACACAGTTAACTTTGACACCTACCTTTCACCTCTTGTCCTAAGCAGATAAAGTGTAAATCATGAATGTAAAGGTGTAAATGCAGAGCAGAGTGCACCTGAAAGTTGTAGATGTCTAAAATCGGAAAGGAATTGGTAAAAACGTCCACAGGATAATGGAAGAAAATGCATCTTGCAAAGAACAAATAACAAAATAGGCACTTCTGCAGTCGTCTGCCTTCATGACTAAATTACGGTGCCTGTCTGTATGGTAGGTGGAGCAGTTGTTTCGTTTGGGCCTGAGGTCCAGAGCAGAGTGTGAAGATCATCTGCAGCGCTGCCAGTGGAACCTGGAACAGGCCAGCACTGTCATGTTGGACACATATGGACCACACCGTAAGAGGTAAGTAGGAGTCAATCCAACATTACCTCTAAATGAAAGCAACTAATCAAAGACACTTGTTGTTCCTTGTAAAAAAATTGCCATAATGGTGCAGTCGTTACCAGTGATGATCCACAGCAAGAGAGTCATGGGTATGAAACAGCGCCACCCAGAGGTCTGTGTTTTGGAGTGCTTGTTCTCTCTGTTTGGGATGACTAAGGTTCTCCAACTTCTTTAAGCTGCGAGAACAAAATGGTGTCATTTTGTTCTCGCAGCTTGTTCTCGACACACCATCCGGTCAGAACTTTCTTCTCTTGTGGTGTCCAAGAACTAATGCCCGATTGGTCAGAACTTTTAAGTGGGCTTGGTTAATGTGGATAAGCGGAGGACCTCCCATGGGTTCAGCACTTGAGTTTTTCGTCAAGTATGAAATGTCCTGGCCAGAACGAACCTTGTTCTTGTTCTTACCACTTCGAAAAAACAAACTCATTTCTCCGTTCCAGCGGAGAATGTAGCGCCCCATGACGGCACTCTACTGTGTATTTATGCAGGTTTGTGTAGATGAAAACTTTCCTGAAAATGATCTAGCATGTATGATGTAATTATTGAAAATGGAGGTGGGTAAATAGTTCCATGAATACCCGGCAACTTGTGTGCATGGCCTAATTTTTTGTGCTGCTTCTTGTCATGGGGACAGTTATCACACTAAATAGTGTCTTTTACCTTTACAACCCATTTAGTTTAGTTTTTTGTGTGTTTTTTAAGGCTGTATATATATTTCTCATAAGAGAATGTGAAATAAATATCTATTCTCACTTCAACCATTTCAACTTATCTCCCCATGACCATAAATTATATCAATAAAATTTATTATTATTATTATTATTATTATTATTATTATTATTATTATTATTATTATTATTATATGGATGAGGTTGGTTACAGAAAAGAAATGAATGAAACATATTATACTTTTATTTTCCTGAGTTGAAAAAGTGGAGTCAGCCTAATGTTCCCTGGTACCTATGTAGGCTTAGGCTTAGGCTTAGGCTTAAGGTTAAACCTAACATACGCACTGGGGCTCATAGGTAACCGGGAACATAGGTACGCTCCCGAAAATTGAGTTCAGCTGCTCGTCAGGCCGAGTGGCTTCAGGTGTGCATGATTAGATCCTGAGTGTTGAGACTCAGAGGTAGAAGGGGAAGAAAATTCAGATTTCTGCAGCCTTTGACATCTATGAGAATATGGACATTTATAATTACATGTGGCCATATATTTAGTGTATGTCAGCAGAGGTCAATTTACATTGCTGTTTTTTAGGTTATGTATTTATGTTCATTTAATGTTCTGCACACCCCCCTCCCATACCTGCTCAGGTGGTACAGTCCATGTATGTAGGTGAGAGTGAACATATAAAAGGCCGTGATTGAGGAGAGAGTCCAGGTGGAGGTTGCAGTTTGTTGTGGGGATTCAGTTGGTGTTTTTATTTGGGTTATTCAAGCTCAAGAGCTTATGTTAGAATCCCATGGTGTTTTCCTTCTGTTGTGAAGAACAGATGCTCCTGTAGTGCCTTCCACCAACTTTAAAAAAATGCCCCTTGCTGAAATCAGATTTATTTGTTTTTGGGATGGTTGTTCACATTATAATGGAAATGCAACTGCTATCAGACTGGTGTGTGAACAGTCTACGATCCTGCGGTGTCCAGAGTTGTGACGTCTGTCTCATATCAATGACGTAAAAGTCAGATGAAATGTGACATGACTGTTTAGAGTCACATTGAGCCTGTTCACATTCACACTAAAATTCTGATCACTATCTGATTTGTAGAGTTATCAGATTATTAAAGTTATCATTTAAACAGCATAATCTGATGACAACTGGATTTCCTTACAAAAACATCAGATTTGTGCTGTTCAGACTGTCATAACAGATCAGATATGGGTCACATATAGGCAAAAAGTCTGATTTGGGCCACTTTTACCTGCAGTGTGAACATGGCTTTAGTGCCAAACCACAGTTCTGGGGGCTCGACATGACACCTACTCTAACTTAGATGATTTAAAAATATAAACATGTAACTGGGGAAAATGTTTTCATACTTGAACAGGGTTTCAAATAAACCTCTTGGATGCATTTGTACTCGTCTTAAATACCTCTGGAAATCTTCATCAGTAGATGGTTATACTGTATAACGTCCCTGTTTATTGGTTTGGTTATTTTGGTTTTCCATCCATTTTCTGGTATTAAGTCCTCGAGAAGGACAACTTATCCTGACAACCAGCCATCCACACATACTGGTAATTTAGATTGACTGGTTAACCTAATTAAAGGTGCATGTCTGTGAATGTGGGGGAAACCCACAGAGAATCTATGTAGACATGGGGAGAACATGCAAACTCCACACAGAAAACCAGGCTGGCGCTGGAGTCAAATCCAGGACCTTCTTGCTGTGAGGCCGAAGTGCTAACCACTTACTGCTTAATATCTAGCTCCTTGGTTTACTGGTTTTTCCCTTTAACTGTCTTCAGTCGTATCCTATGTGCCAACACCTACACTATAATGCCATGTTTCCGTCTCTCAGGAAGTGACACATGAGGACACAGAGTGAAATCACCAATGACCAGTCAACCACAGAGTTAATATGGATCAACACGCTGGGGTGACTCATCATTCCAAGGACTTGAGAAACACAGGCGGAGTACGAGGCATCTGCGCTTCCACTTCCTGTACTGTGAACAGCTGGCTCTGCTACTTCCTGTATCGCGCATGCTCATCACTAGCTAACAGAGCACCTTGTTGAATGCGTCCAACTTACTTGAACAGCTATTTATGATGAGAATTTCCATTAATAATAATATTTTTGTTGCTACTGCGAACTTTTCCCAGGTGTGAATCTATAGTGAATGTGCGCATGTTCAGGTACGAGTTCACACATGCGCTTAAACGTACACTCATCTACAAACACTGTAAATGCCCATGCCTTTACTGCTGTTACAGAAGCAACAAAAACATCAGGGAAATGTCAACTAGTGATGTGGGTGTACTTGTATGGTTTTGTTTTTTTGTGCAAATGTACAGATTAGATGCTGTATTGTATATAAGACTAGACTGAGTGTACTGATACAAAAGTCGATATTTTTGAGGAAATGTTCACTGCTGGTCAGAAGTAATAAGATTTATGTCTTCGGTGAAGCACGTCAGAGTGCCCATAGCATTTCAACTGTTGTACATATAATTTTTGTCCTGAGAAAGCTTTTTAGGGATGGGTATTATGCGTAAAGTGCGTTTTGGAACTCCAAAAGATGAGGATATTAAGCAGGGACTTGAAGTAATGCAATCAACCACCATCTTCTTACAAACACAGGGTATAAGGACCTGAGCTGAACCTCCACAAATGACATATTTAATTCTATTTGACATGGACAGATGGTGTTTCTGAAGACAGTTGCAGCTGTGTGATAATCATGAACATGCAATGAACGGTTTCATTCGACTCTGATGCCACTGCTGCATGTCTGCTTTCCGCTTCAGAAACAGCCCGTATTGATCATCAGTCAATTCCAATCATCTAAACAGAGATGGGATTGTTTAACTACAACACTCACTGTTTGCGCTTCTATTTTGGCGGTAGAGGTCGTCAGATACTGTCGTCACTTCTCTTTGCGAAGTCGGTTTAGATGCAGATCTGCTCGTGTTGCATTCGTTGGCTTAAGTCTCAGATATTCAGTGGCTCCACCGTAAGCGCACCGCTAAACATGACGCAACTTAAAAATGCAAACTGCAAACCATGTTTTTATAATAAAGTGAGATTCGAGTCGGTCTCTTTTCAGAGCTGGTGTCCTTTTCTTTGTTGGTTATGTGTTGTGTTGTGTTGTACGAGCGATAATGTAAAGAGGTCTATACGTCCAAGAGACGTGCAGGTTTGATAGAGGTGTTTTACAGAAGAAACTCGACCTGGGGACAAAATATGTTGCTCTAAAGCTGCCAAAGTGATATCTTATGCAATAAATAAATGAGATTACAGGGATTTGATAAATAAAAAATATTTATTTATTTTTTTTTACTGCGACTACAGCAGTGGACAAAATTATTAGAACACCTGAGAGAAAATGAGAAGCTGAAGCTTATTTTTTGAACTAAAACAAGAAAATTGTAGTCATCATGTTTAGGTTATTGAGTTATAATTTAACTGGTCCGGTCCACTTTAGGTCAGAGTGGGCTGTATGTGGCCCCTGAACCTGCCCTGCCTTCACAGCACATACAAATGAAGGCAAATCACAAACATTTCTTAACAAACCTCAGCCTGAAGAATCCACACAGGCAGGCCTTGACCTGTCCCACCCATACACACCCCCGCCCTCCACACAAACACCTTAGTTCAACCTCATCTCCATTGTTTAGAGGTCACAGGGGTCAAAGTGGACATGGGTCTCCTCGAGGCTCTGTTTGGTGGTTTGGGAGACCTTTTTGGAGTGAAGTCCAAGTGTCCTACAAAGGTGCTGTTACTAAGTTCAACCTATGAAGGACACTGATGTCTTAACCCACATCACTATGGACATAAGTATCCATTTGGGCAAAGATCTCCTCTTCACCTGGCATTATTTGGGCTGTTTTTGTTTTTGTTTTTTTTCTCTCTTTTTAGACAAAATTTAGAATTTTCTAATCCATCATCAGATCACTGTGGAAAAAATACATTGTACCCTCTGGAGTCATTCACTACCAACATGTCCACTTCCAAAAACTGCTGTAGAAATAGTACAGATTAATACTATGTTCTGCTTTTATGGGTCAGATATTTGGATTAAATTCAGTCCTAATCAAAACTATCAAACATTGGTTATCTACCAGGATTTTAACCCTTTAAATGCCAGTCTGATTACATGATGATGATGATGGGTTTTTAATGAGAAAAAAACACACAAAATTAGTTATTTTCCATATCCTCTAGAGATCCAGCAATACATTTTTGTCGTCTGTAGGGGACAAGAGTTTCAACGCTTTAATTAAAAAAACAAAACAAAAATGTTGTCCACAGTAAAGGACATTCAATTAAAAAAAAATCTGAAAAACAAAGCCTACACTTTTACTTTCCTGGGTTTCAGGAGGATATAACACATGTTGGGGGGCTGGGGATTTTATTATTATTATTTTTTAATCAGTCTTGGATTTGTCAAATATTGACTTTAATGCATCATTTAAGACAAAAATGATCCATTAAAACCACATTTTTTTTTAATCTCAAAGCCATTCTGAAATGCAGTCATGCATTTTGTAATTGTATGGTTTCATTTTGCATTTGTAAAAAATCTGACATATCCAAGGCTGAAACTTTAAAAAAAGGTATTTTTCATAAATACCATTGACTTCCATTAATCAAAATGGCCTTTAAAGGGTTAAAATCCTGACAATGCAACCCTTCTGCAGAAACGGGCTCATATGTAATTCATGGAGACACTTTTCCTTCTATTCCTGCACCTCAGACAACTTGTTAGGAATATAAACCAGCCCAGATTGTTAACAGCAGTGCAATAAAATGACTCTAAACCAATGCCGTCACTGGGTTTTGCAGTGATTTCAGTGACGGGGATGAGACTGAATGTGTTGAATCCCTGTCAGACATGCAGGTCTATAGCTGAGGGGCTGGTCTCTGTGTAAACCGATCACTCCACACACGGCTCCTGATTCCTCTTCTTGTGGTCTCTTTGAAGGTAAAAACAAAAGCCTGTATTTCAGCTGACTGACATGAAGGTGACCGAAGGTGGTTTTCAGGGGAACGTCTGAAAGTACAGCACGTTCTTCATGTATCTGGGTGTCACTCAGTGTAACCGCTGCTGTTTTAGTGCAGGATGAACACCGACTGATTCTGAAAATGGACAGATGTTTGTTCACCCATGCTCCATCAGTCTGCACTTATAATGGAATGTAAGGAAATAAATCATCTATGTTTAATACAGTGTTTGTCAAACTGTGGGGCGGTTACATCATGTAGCAGGTGGAGCTAATGTTGTAGCGTTGGAGCACCCTGGACTCATTTACAAATCTACTGCCATGGTGATCTGTCACTAGACAAAGACTTTAGGTTTGGACAATGGACAAGTAAGAAAAAATGTGCAATGTTTCTGTTTTTGCACAGTTTGCACCTTTTAATGTTCTGAGACGTGCAATGTAAACAGGCTCACTGCAGCCACTGATATGGTTAAAGTATTCATCTTTGTTACCATAATGTGTGTGTTCTAAAAAAAAAAGTAACTTTATTGTCATAGTTGTAAGATAATTGCACATTTCCTATTTTTATTTGGACAAATATTGCCTCAGGGGACAGTCTGGTTGAGTTTTTGTATTGTTCAAGCAATAATCAAAGTTATTTTTAATTTGCCCAAAATATTCAAGGAAAAGCAAAAAGTATTGTTGTAATATCAATAAAAGTTAGAATTGCACCACTGTTACAATGTTGGGGTTGAGTGGGGCCTGGAGAGTTTTTGTCCTCCAAAGGGGGGCTCGACAGAAAGACTGAGAACCACTGGTTTAATAGACTGTACCATTAGCACAAGAAAATGTACACTATTGTCTCTGTCCTTTAATGAATGGTCCTGGTAGACTGTGTTGTATTTGGAAATAGCGTTGCCGTTTTTATTCGAATGATACTAAAAGGAACTTCTGTCTGGAAATGGAGCGTAGGATGCTGGGAAAAACACAAAACAACTGACTCTTCATATAGAATGAAATGTTAGCCCACATTCCAGTATGGGATATTACTTGTGTCATGTTACAGGTTTCAGGTACAGCCCAGCCGTCCCATGGGTGTATTTCATAGCGCAGCCTCCAGCATCATCTGCCAGGTTCTGTTTGGTACTTGTTACAACGATGATTTCATCCAAATAGTCTTCGGTGTTTTAAAGGAAAGTCCAGGAGAGCTAACGGGCCCTGGGCTACAATGAGTCATTACATTGTTAAGTCAGAATGAGGCTGGAATTCAGTAATTATTCCTGTTATTTAAACCAAATGTAGCTCTAGGATAATTCTGTTATCTGTGCATTCAGTTACAACTATGTGAATACTTTTTACCATTCTTTTTTTTTAATGTACTATGTGCAAATAAATCTAGTCACATTAAATAATCACTGTATTTCCATATAGAGCAAAGACAATAATACATACTGGAGATGTCAATGAGAAAGTCATACAGTAACATTTTCTTTAGTAGTTCTCATCTTTTGTCCTACTATGAACTTCACTAAAAAGCAGAACAGTAAATATTAATAAAATAATTTTCTCCTGAACTGTTTATAGTTTTATATCTGACTGAAAATCCATACAACCATGATTGTTCTGCAAACCAACTGATTTGTAATATAACTTTCCATTTTCACCTCATGCTTCCATATGTCTGACTTATACGTGGTGCAGTCCTTGAACACTTCTGAAATAAATCACACTTAACATTTTGCAGATTTGATCTCTATCTAATTCATACTCTGAACACAGATTACAACTACTACTAATAGCAATCAGAATTTGACCTCTATATTACAGATGCAGTTTATTTAACTGAATAAGGCCATGTAAAACATCTGAAAGGCTGTAAAGTGGTTGAAAGTTGTTTTTTTTTCTGATTATTTATTGTCATTACTCCATATGTGCTGAAAACAAATCATGAGTCTTATTCGCTCTTTATGTGTATATTTCTATAAGAAATGCATTTGTATCACCGTACATGGACAAAAACAAACAAACAAACAAAAAAATGCAGAAAATAAAAATCTAAAATAAGTCTACTTAATCCTTGTAGAGATATAGCTGAAAGACGAGAGTCTGTGGTTAACAGCACCTCCCAGTGGACAGACTGGAGTATTGCATTGCATTTATACTACTGTATATGGTACTTTCATGTTGACAATAACTGGCGTTTACTATTTTCTAAATCAAATGTGGATTTAAGTCAGTAAAAACTTTGTACAAATGATCTTTGAAAGTGCTGATAATATTTCATATCAGGTCTTTATGACACAAGGCTCCAGCTCTAAAACAACCACAGGAACCAGAAGAGGAGACTGCAGCATTTTTATTTTTTATTGTTTTATTAAAGTTTTAGATTATTTGGAGCACTTTCTATATTATTTACTGATTCAAACTGTGTCTTATTTGCTGTTTCTTATGTTTCCGTCAAATTAAGCAATAAAACAAATAGAAATGTACATGTTGTCACTGTACCACATTCTAATGCACTGTAAGTATTGTAGTTTGTGAGTTAAAGGAAGTAACTGAATATTTTGAGAGAAATGTTCAATACTAGTGGTTTTAGAGAGAATTTGTTTATATTTTTCATGTTGTTTCCTTACCATGCAGCATCTTTTATTATGATTACGTAATTTACTAAAGTGAGCAAATGGTGCAAATAAAAAAATTATGCAGAAAAATGCAAAAATCTGTGATTCCACTATCAGCAGCCATCTATATTACACCCCATCATCTTGTTTTTGATGTTACTCTCCTATTTTAAATACAGCATCAGTCACTGTTTATAATCTGCTCTATTATCAGAGCTATGACGTGACATCTCTTCTTGTCGTCGACTGTGGGACAGTTTCTTTCCACACAAGCCTCGCCTAATGCACCCCTACCCAAAGTGAACCTGGGAAAAGACTCAGCGCTCCAGATGAAAGAAGTTTTCCCCTTTGTGTCCATGTCAGTCAGTCAGTGAAGGGCTGAGGGAACACAGTGTTCTGCTGCGATGGGAGTGGATGTGTGTTTGTGGAGGAGGTGGGGGGTCCTTGGGTTGGAAGAGGCAGCGGGGGTGCACTGTAAGGACTACTAAACCACAGAGGCATTGTTACCGTGCCAACGGGGAGCTGGCCATTTATGCTGATGTCTTTGTTAGGCCCGGCTATAGCGCTAACCCCAAAGTTCTGCATGTATTGGCTAAAAAAATGAAAGTTGTTGCCTCCAAGAAAGCAAAAAAGTCAACTATCCAGTCAGCTACGTTTCTGAACCCATAAAGACCCAGAGCTACTTTTGTCAGTTCCCAAATGATTTTTTCTATATATTTAACATTTACTGAGTGATTTAACACCATTTATTATAAAATAATCCTCTGTATTTTGCATTTTTCCAGTAAAATTCAGGTATTTTCTAATATTCAATGTACTGCTCATATCAGTTCATAAAAGCTCAGATTAAAGTTGATGGATATTGTATGAAAAACAGAGAAATTACTTTTTCAGTAAAATATATCACTAGCTGAACATAAAATAAGTGTGTCCATCCACTGTCATTGATCCAACTCCATGGGTTTTACTGGTGAATCAATGTTGTAGAAGATGGCGGTGTTTCCACGGTAACTATGGAGCCTCTGAATGTCCAAATGTGTCATATCTGATGACCATGAAAAGATGACAAACTGTATTTTACCTGAATTATTTACATGTATTGATAGGGTTAGTGGATCAACAGGTATTAAACAGTTTACATCAGTGGATGGTTTTGGTCGTTGGTGGATGTTTGGATCTTTATGGGTTAATTTGAACTCTTAAATGTGCAAACCAACCTGCAACAGCTTCAATGACGTCCACGTCCCTGTGAAACTATTACTGTGATGCCTGACAGGACGCAAAATGCTGAGGAGCTCGATTTTCCAACATCTGGCGTCTCAAATGGCCAGCTGGGAATATGTGGCTGAGCTGCAGGTCAGGATCCTCAACATTAATCTAAATGGGTCACAGAAACCCGAGGTCACTGCTACGCTTTATGCATAGAAGAGCACGCCCACGGAAACGGTGCAGGTTTTAGTGCTATTGTTCTTTCCCCACGGACTGATATGATCTGGAAAAAGGTGGGGGGGGGGGGAGTTTCTGTTCACCCCATACATTTGTGATATTTTGCATTAAGAATCACTGAAGTGTCAATTAAGTCATTGAACTCCAAGTATTGTGCCATTCTTCAAACCCACATGCTCCCTTCTGCACGTGCTCTGTTGCACTGAGGTCAAAACTGGATGTTTCAGCAAAATAATGAAACACATCCAGGACATGACATGTTGAAACTGTCCAGACATTAGTTTTTGTTTTTGTTTTTTTCCTGTTAAGAACAAAATCATTTGCATTTCTTTGTGTCTGTCTGATGCAGTCACACCTTTTTGAAACACAAATATTTCATGATAATATATGAGATTGCGTAAAAATGTAAGGGTGTCCGAAAATGTTTTTCTGTTATTGTATAAGTGATAGTAAATGTCTGGCTCTAATTTTTGTCAGTACAACTACAAAAACACACTGATTTTGACTCAAACTAAAATCCTGAAATATTGGATGTTTAGAAGTGGCTGTATGCCCGTATTGATTCACCAGTAAAACCTGTGGAGTCGGATCAATGACAGTGGATGGAGACACTTGGTTTATGTTCAGTTACTGAAAAAGTCACTTTTTTTTCAGTTTTCTCAGTTTTTGATACAATAACCATCAACTTTAATCTGAGCTTTTATGAATATCTATATAATCAGTACATTAAATATTAGAAAATACCTGATTTTCACTGGAAAAATACAAAATACGGAGGATTGTTTTATAATAAATGGTGTTAAATCACTTAGGAAATGTTAAATGTATAGGAAAATCAGCTGGGAACTGCTACAAAAGTAGCACTGGGTTAAAATGTATTGTGTTCATGTAGTTTATTGGTTTTTGTGCAGCGCTTTGCTCAATTCTGGACTTAATAAATGTGCTTTATAAATAAATCAGATTGGATATAAAGGGATGGAAAGGGGAAAAAAACCCCAACAACTTGCCCAGGCATATCAGGAAGGATCAATGCATGACCTGCACATCACCCCTTCAAATTCTCCTCCGTCTGCCTCTCATCAAACACCGCTATTAATATTTGATAGGCAGCGGAGTCAAAGTACCCCCACCCCGGCCCTGAAAATACCGCCCCAACATCTGGATGGTGGAGATTCTGTGGAAAAGAAGACGTTTCAGTCACGGAGGCTGCGAGAAATGTCCTTTCTAGATTCTTGCATGGGTTAAACCACTATGATTAAGACCAAGTGTGATGTTATAGTGACAGAATTGAATGTGTTGACAGTGCACGTCCATAAAATACTTCAACAAGTCCTAGTCTGACTTTACCTTAACTGTTCCAGCCCCGTCTGTGAGAAGCATCTGTTAAGAGCACTCCCAGCATCCATTTCACCTGTAAAATTCACTGAGTTGCATTGGTGACCTTTTCATGGAGGAAATGGGCTGTTACCTGGTAATTACAGTGTGTGTGTGTGTGTGTGTGTGTGTGAGACAGCCAAGCCGGGACATGCTGCTGCTGAGTGCCCGGCTTGGTTCACGGTGCTAAGCATTATGGGAGGTGCACAGGTCAGGATAGCGTTTAGCAGTGGGGGGGGGGGCGCATGTGCAGTGCTGCTTTGGCCACTAGATGGTGCTGCACATTAATGTGGCTTTATGGAGGCTGCTGGTCAGAGAAGGCTGGCACACTGCCTGGCTGAGGTTTGGAGGTAAATACAAGAAAAACAAGCTACAAGGCTGAGAGCAAGCACCACTATTTGACTGAAACACAACCCAAAATCATTCTGACCGTGAACTATACGCCTATATATCGTATTATAGCAAACAGACGGATGATGTTTGATGTTTCATGGACTCATTTAGAAGTTGCAACTTGATGATAAACAGCTTAAAAGTCCCAAACAAGACTTAATTTAGTTTTTATTACATGTCACCATATATACCATCTATATATTTATACCTGTTATTTCCTTTTAGCACTGGTATGAGATGCTGTAAACTATATTATCTGTTTTTATATTCTTACTGTTATTTACAATAATATATATTTAAAATGTATAGTTATTAATACTCTCCTTTAGCACTATTATGGCTCATAAAGTAACTTTTGTAACTTGTTCTGTTTTTACTGTTTTATCCGCCTGTTCTGCTGCCAGGTCGTCATTGTAATCGAGAACTGGTTGTCACCTGGTTAAATAAAGGTTAAGTAAACACAATCTGATGGTTTTCTCAGAAATGTTCATTACTGACACAGATGTAAAATACTTTCCGAAAGCAGCGCACCTGTCCTTTTTTTTTTTTTTTGTATCTTAAGAAAAGTGGGTTTTATCATGACTTACTTATGACTTTATTGTCTGGTGCGTTCACTGACAGCAGTGATGCAAGATTTATACGGCTGATTCCCATCCCAGCAGATGCATGACTGCTCAACACTGAAAAGAGGCTTTTTTTGGTTTTTACCTCTACTGTCTGAGCAAAACAGGAACAAAGCCACCACTACAAAGCACACTGTCACCATTGACCAGCAAAACAAAGGCATTTCTGCGCAGGGTTACGTGTATCATCTTATGCCAGAGCATTGGGTTAATTGGGACCAAAGCAGATACATTTGTTGCAAAAAATGCCCCGACCAAGGGGCCCTAAGATGTGAGATCATGTGAACAGACCACCTGTGGGGCTTTCATTGCTATTTCAATATCATTCATGTCAAGGCCCCTGCACTCTCTGACACAGCTTGAGTCGAGGGAGAGATGTTTCAATTCAGGCTCAGCGAAAAAACCAAACACAAGACGCAGGGGCTCTGGCAGGTTTCAGCTCTGACAAACCAAAAAGCGAGGGTTCCAAAATGCTCTTTCAATTGTGCGACGTCCATCAAAGCATCCAAATGGGACGTTTAAGGGAACCTTGGCACATCAGACAGACACTCCTAATACACACCACCTTTATTCTAGGCTGTTAAAAAAGAAAGATCAAAGTTTCTGCAGATGAAAAGGGTCCGTTCCCTGCATTTATACCCCATTCACCCACTCCCTCTTTTACTAAATTAAGAAAGCGGGCTTCGGCAGGCATGTGAAGAGGACTTTAACAATTATGGAGATGCTCCAACTCAACCCCTGCCTCTAATTACCAGTCTCTGATGGTTAAAAGGGCTTCCTTTTACCCGGAACTCTGAAAAGCTGCTATTGCTGTTGCCATACTCGACACGGTGACCACAAGGAACCACAAAATAT
Organism: Apogon talboti; assembly: GCA_037367365.1. Taxonomy (NCBI): domain Eukaryota; kingdom Metazoa; phylum Chordata; class Actinopteri; order Kurtiformes; family Apogonidae; genus Apogon; species Apogon talboti. The sequence continues at coordinate 3,162,197 of JAPQRQ010000014.1, read as the reverse complement.
GCCTGCGCTAGCAACACAACACACTCCCTGCACAGGGTGGGGAGGAAAACACTACAAAGTTACACAGACCTGGAGATTTATCAAATGTTTTATTGTCAAAATAAAGGTCATATTTGAATCCTCGCAAAAAAAGGACATCTACACTTTGTACAAATTTACAATAGCTTATAAAGTTTTCTTTTTATACACAAATTTACATGTTTGTACATAATGTTTTTATATAAATACATTTGAAATTACAAAAATGAATGACCCGTAAAATACTTGGGCACTATTAAGGCTTAATTTAAACCATCTTTGACGTGATTGAATTATGCAATGTTATCTGGCACTATGTAGATAATAAAATGGTAATAAAAACCAAAATGCTCTTTGTATGAAGCTAGACAGTAATCTGTCACTCTGTCTAAAAGTAGCCTAAAACAACAAGTAATGCCCAGTTTGTGTAAAAGCCTCAGTCTGTACCTCTAATACATATAAACAGGGAGGATTAACCTGTGTTAATGCCAGGTACATTGTTTAGACCAGTTCTCCCTACAGAGGTGTGTGAATGTTTGGGAGGAAGGGAGGACACCTCAGCAGCAGTTCATTACTATGCAAATTGCTTAAAACAGGGACTGATGGGTTATCTCCCCAACAATTAGCAGTCCTCATAAGCTGCTTTTTTTTTTTTTTTTCCATTCAAACCTGGGACAATGGCATCTGCTTGGGGCAAGACACTGAGCTGGCTGTGCCTGACCTCCACGTCAGTCCTGTGCTCACGTCGCTGTACATGGAGCCGCTGGTGCCTTTACTGCCCCAGCAGCACCTGGTGCAAAAAGTCCTCCACGAGTCCAAAGTCTTTCCCGACCAGATCCACACCCCGGACGTGATGCCCACCAGAAGGCACATAAAGTACTTTAACATAAAAACTGCATAGTCCGGACTCCTGCGGTCACTCTCCCGTAAACAGTTGGAACAGTTGTGCGTAATCTCCCAGCTCTGTCTGTTGTGCTGCTCGTAAAAGTAGCAGGCGACTATAATAGTGGCTGGGACAGTGTAGAGCACCGTGAAGATGCCAATCCGGATCATCAGCTTCTCCAGTTTGTCCGTTTTGGTGCCACCCTGTTTGATGACGCTGCGGATCCTGAACAGAGACACAAATCCAGCCAGGAGGAACATGGTGCCTATGAATAAATAAATCACCAAAGGGGCTAAGACAAAGCCCCGCAGGTTGTCCAGGTTCTGGTTGCCCACGTAGCAGATACCTGCCACTGAGTCCCCGTCCACGGAGCTGAGCGCGAGGACCGCGATGGACTTCATGCTCGGGATGAGCCAGGCGGCCAAGTGGAAGTACTGGGAGTAACTGGCGATCGCCTCGTTGCCCCACTTCATCCCTGCTGCCAGGAACCACGTTAGAGACAGGATGACCCACCAGATGGAACTGGCCATGCCGAAAAAGTATATAAGAAGGAAAACCACAGTGCAGAGCGCGGGGCCGGTGGTCTCATAGTGAATGTGCTCCAGGTCGTACTCCCGGTTACACGCCACTTTCTCATGTCCGGCGATCAGTCGGACAATATAACCGACCGATACAAACATGTAACAAGCGGACAGGAAAATGATAGGTCTCTCTGGGTACTTGAACCGCTCCATGTCGATGAGGAAAGTGGCAACTGTGGCAAAAGTTGACACGAAACACAACACGGACCAAAGTCCTATCCAAAAGGCGGTGAACGCTCTCTCGTCGTGCGTAAAATAGGGATTGTGGCACGGCATGGCGCAGTTGGTGATCTGTCCTGTTTTGACACGGTTGTAGAGCGGGTGTCGGTCCGTGTTCACTGGCACCATGGGCTCCAAACACGTGCATCCCGGCTCACACGGTGCGGCAGGCGGCTTGTATTTCCCAGGCGCGCCGGGTCGACCGGGCTTATTTTTAGGTGGATTATAACCCTTACCGGGGTGGTTCGTGGGCTTGGAGAGGACAGGGGAAACTGTGGTGGAGTCTGTTCTATTATAGTCCATACACAGCGTGTCGGGGTTGCCTTGCACCGGCAGTAAGTCGCACTTCATCCTGTCCGGCCACGGAAAGCCGTACTGCCTCATGAGGGGCGCACAGCCAGCCCGGGCTCTCTCACACACGCTCCGGCACGGTGGGAGAGGTTTTTTGTAGTCCTCCAGACAGATCGGGGTATACATACTACAAAGGAAGAACTTCAGGTCCGGCGAGCACTGGATCTCAACCAGAGGCCAGAACTGATGCACCTCCAGTCCCGCCTCGTCCTGCGTGTCGTGGTTAAACTGGTTGGGCATGTACGTGTAGTTGTAGCCGATCCCTTTACACAGCGGCACCGCGATCTCCTGGCAGGTGATCTCCTTGGCCGTGGTGCAGCTGGATCGGGGCAGGAGAGCCAGACAGAGGAGCAGGTAAATCCCAAACAGGTCGTACTCCATCCCTCCGGCGCGTCGTGTCCCCCTCGTCCGCTCTGGTTCAAGCAGCAACGCGTAAATCCTCGTCTGGTTCGGGGTCCGATCCGGTTAGATTTGGCGCAGCGAGCCCATCTCGCTTCTCTCGGGATCTTACACGGAGTTGCAAGCAATTTGCAAGCCGTGTTTACTTTCGGCTGAGAAGGAGAAGGAGGAGGAGAGAGGAGAAAGCAGCCTTCAGGGCGACGGGCAGCAGGCAAGATGGCTGAGAGGAGAATCCACCTTCTGATAGTAAAACCTGTCAGTATCCTCAGCCGGTCTGTTGTGAACGAACCTAATCACCGCTGACAGATCGGCGTAAAGAAAAATGTGGGCCTTCTTTCTTCCTTCAATGCACAGCGACTACATTCAGTCAGCTCGTCCCACCTTGGTCCTGGTTCCCATACAAATCATACGCGTCCAGACGGAGCGCTGCGGATTTATACTAGAGGATGAAAAACCACCCCCACAGAGCCGCTCCTCCAATCACAGCCCGGAGGGGGCGGTACCATCTACCGTCAATCAACCTTTTTAACTAATAATGTTTTGTTTTGCAGCTGATAATAACACTACAGTAGTTCGCGTCTGTGGCACATGGATCCTGAAACGCTGACATTAAATAGAAAATGTCAGATGTATATTCAGCTCCAAGTAAATATCACATCGAACCAAATTAGGGACTTCTATGTTTTCCTTGGTGACAGGTTAAATTATAGGCTATAATGTGTGTTATGAATTTATGCCATACCCAAAGCCACTGGCTGGTTTTAAAGGAAAACAATAATATATGATATGCTCCTTTATGTTTATTCTAAACGGGAAAAAATAAATTAAAACAGAGTGAAATTAAATTAAAACCCTATAAAAACAAATTCTAAGAATCTATCAAAGTATCACTAACTATAAGGCTGGTATTCTTCTTTCTTATAATCTTTCTTACTTGCTAAACTTTGTGTTGACTCTCTTGTATCTTCCTTTTTACGCACAATCTTTGATAATGTCACAACAGTGGTAACATACACACCAGGCAGAGGGAGGACGCGTCTAGCTCCGGATGATTGTTTCTGTGTGAGAGGGCCAGTTTGTTAAATTGGCTAATTTGCGCATGATAAGACTACCCGGGGAGCTGTCTGTCCTTCTGAAAAGCTGTTTTATTTTTTAAATGAGGTGCTAATGTTTCGTTTAAGGCTCGCATAGAGCTCCGCGGGAGGCGTAATTGCGCGGAGGCACAGACCAAGAAGAAGACGCACAGAAAACAGAGTCAGTGGCAGAGCATATCAGTGGAATATGCTCATGTGTCTGGGGATCTTAGGACGATTTGACAGGAATCTTATTGTGTTAAATAGGCTTCTATTTCTGTATAGCCTCTGATAATTAAAAAAAAAAAGTCAGTAGAAACTCCAGTATTTGAACATTTACAGTATTTCTACAATAAACCCTGAATATGTGCAGTATAACTTATCCTTTATGAATACTTCCTAGTGTTATTTCTTTTAAAACATCTTGTATAAAGTACTGTGCAAAATGACACCCTGATCTATAATGACAAAAGCCAAATATTTGCAGAATAAAAGTCGTCACAAGTCCATATATGGGGTCAAAATGTGAAATTCTATGTATTAATGCAAGAATGGATATTACAAAAAAGGAATGTTTATCTCTGAGCCCAGTTCCACTTAACAACACTGTTTGCACATTAGAAAACATCCACTTTTCAGATTCATAGTGCAAGATTTACAAATGTATTTACGAAATGTGCATAAATCTATGGATATACAGGACTGTGCAATAGTCTTGGGCCAGCTTTAGCCAGGTTTACAGGCAAAGTGTTTCCAGAATAAAAGTGAATAGTTACTAATAAACTATGATCAACTAGGATATTTGTCTTAATTTTTCTTTTAGATACGGTATTGGGTCAAAATGTGAAATGCTATGTATTAATGTAAGGGTATTATGGAAAACAACACTGTTACAACACTGTCTGCACATTAGAAAACATCCACTGTTCAGATTCCTAGTGTACGATTTCTAAATCTGTTTTATAAATATACATAAACCTATGTATATACAGAACTGTGGAAAAGTCTTAGGCACATATAGGTTTGTTGCTTTTGCAGAATTGAAATGAGCACACATACTCTGTTACCCATAAAGTAGGAATAGTTTTATTTTCAGACACATTCCTCTCTTTATTCCCATTTATACACAATAGTAATCACCTTAAACAGATGCAATGGTTAATACTGAGTCCCACTAACACTTTATCTATCAAGAATAAATAACATTGTCACAATCATTTCATGAGAAGAGGTGAGAAGATATATTATTCCACATTTATGGGTAAAAGTGTATTTATTTCTCATTCTCTTTCCATCTGATACGACAAGAAAATACAGGAAAATATGTGCACAGAATCCATGTTTAACACTCTCAGAATCAGGGGGATATTTACGTTACATCTTACCATAAAACATCCTCCAGTCAAGTGTTAGTTTTCCTGTGGTACCAGCTGGGTATACTGCAGACTATGACACATCTGTCAAAATAAAAGCCTGGCATCAGATGCATTTAAAGCAATGAAAAGTCATTTAACCCTTAAAGACCTACAACTATTCAGCGGTTCCTTCCAAATGACATTTCCGTCGCCATTTATCATAATATTATGCTCTGTATTTTGGATTTTTCAGTAAAAATCTGGTATTTTCCTATATTTAATTGACTGATTATTTAGATGTTGATAAAAGCTCAGAGTTCATTTGAAGATTATATCATCAAGACAGAGAAAAATCAAGAAAAAGTGACCTTTTCAGCAAATGTACATAAAAACAAGCATCTCCATCCACTGTCATTGATCCAACTCCATGGGTTTTACGGGTGAATCGATGTTTAAGAACGTGACGGTGTTTCCATGTTCACTACGGAGCCTCTGAATATCCAAATGGGTCATATCTGATGACCATGAAGAGCTGAGAAACTGCATTTTACCTCAATTATTTACATGTATTGATAGGAGTAGTGGTGTTCAGAAGTTATTGAACAGTTTAGATCAATAGATGTTTTGGTTGCCAGCAGTTGTTTAGGTCTTTGAGGGTTAAAAGCTTTATCTTTTTTTTTTAAATCACACACTTTGCGACACACTTGAAATAGGTCTGCAGCCTAATTTTGGGTCATGATCCAGCTGAGTTTATACAATAAAAGTAATCTCACAATATAGCGCTACACTCTCAGTCAAAGGTCATACTGCACATATAAATAATCATGAGAGAAAGACGTCAATGTGCATATCATAAGATAAGAGCAGCACAAAACAATATGGATCAAATACAATACAAAAATAAAAAAGGATAAACAAATATACAAATTTGTTAAAGTGACTAAAAATGACCAAAAAAATAGCAATAATAAATAAATAAACAAAACTTATGTAGTGCATATTATTGTGATCATCATTATCTATGGCTGACGATACATAATGATGCAGCTTCTGGGAAAATGATACTGCGAGGCCAGACATGTGATCAGCACATCTGTTGAAAACATGAGCAAAATGTTACTGAATAGACATTTTGTCCACTACCGTGTACGCACACACGCCATAACTCGCAAACACACAATTCCGGCAGTACAGCGTGGTGTTACGAGGCCTATGTGTGACCTACTTGCTGAAGCCGAATATACAAAAAAAAAAGCATCTTCCTCCCAATTTCCCATCTGAGCATAATGCAACATTGTGTGTGCGGGGGCCAGGGTGTGGTGTCGGAGTTTAAGTTTAGTGGTATTGTGTTTGGAGTGGAGCCAGGTCTTTATCATGTGAGGCAGCCTTTTACAGCCTCCACCGACTTGAACGAGTAAAATAACACAGAGTGAGCTTGGTCATGTCTGAGCATCAGGTGAGCCCAGATTGATTAAGTGACTCGCCAGCGTGAGATAACAAGGAAGGAGGTCTGTTAATGGCTGTTTGCTTTTGATTAGGAAACAAGAGTCGGGCTAGCCAGCGCCCTGGAGGTATGTGTGTCCATGTGAGTGAATGTTTGTGCACACGATGGGTGGCGTGATATTTTCCCAATAATAAATCCTGGTATTTGAGATGTGTGAAAAGGGACACATAATAAAATGGGGGGGGGGGTTACGGTGCTGGTGGTGGTGGTGTGGGAGCGAAGGGAGGAACGACCAGGCCAAGGGAGGTTATGGAGGCTGTTGAGTCCAGAAATAATGATTTACTCCGAGGATCTGCTCTCATCTCCTGTTTGCAACGCAGCGCTGCACACCGGGAAGGAAAAAAAAAACAACCTAGACTAAATCCTTAAAAAAACACTCTCTGACCAATGAATAAAACCCAAGCAGCAAAGTTAATGTGTTGAATTTTAAACCCCAGAATCAAGTGCTCCCGCTGAAGAAAGGGAGCCCATCAAGTGTGACTATACTTGCCAGATCCTGGCCTTACCTCAGAGATGGTGAGACAGAGATATGCTAATGCAACTTTATCTTGTAAAGGAAAGCTTCGAGGAGATTTAGCCAATCTGCTGGACACAATTCCAAGAGCCTCGGTGGCATTTAGCGGACTCGCGCTAACCCGGAGCTGCTTGTTAAGACTTCATTAGCTGTGTTTGCTCAGGCCTCTTCTCTCCAAAGAGGTAGAGGAGGGCTCCCCAGGCTCCAGCCTCAGCCCTACTATAGACACTCCATATGGGGCTTGTTTGCTCACGGCTGGCCTGGTAATCACTTTCAGGTGGAGCTGGAGGAGACAGGGGCAAGGCTGAGGGGATTTTGGGAGAGCCGGAGAGCTGCAAACCTTTCTAACCCCCGCCCCTCCCAACACCGACACCACCACCCTTCGGTCCCAGCCCCCACTGACAACCCCTGTTCCACCGGGGCACTCCTGAGGTGACAGAGTGCGGAGCGTGTACCCTGTGAATTAGCTCACCTAGGGCCCATTACCTTAACAAACACAGCCGGCCCCTCCAATCTACCTACTGCCGGGAGGACAGGCGGCCCCCGTAAATCCCTCCTTAAAGCGACTGCCCCCCCCCACCCCGTCAGTGTGACCACTACTTTGTATGTGACTATATGTCTGCAAAGACCCAGGTTTAGTTCATTCTTCCTTGTCTTAAAGGAGCTTAAGGCAAGTTTTCACTGTAACAATAGCCACATATTTAAGAATGCACTGTCTTTAATGCCCGTACTGCAAAAAAAGAAAGAAAAATAAGAACATTAAACTCATTATTGGGTTAAAACGTCTTATTTCAAGTAAAATTATCTGTCAGTGCATTAAGAAAATTGCACTTATCAAGTTTTCTTAAAATAAGAAAGTATTATCTAAGGATTATAGAACACTAAAATCTTATTTTAAGCAGAATACACTTGTTTCAAGTCTTCATAGTAAGATTTTTTTAATTCATGGTATATATGTTCTTAACCCATAAAGAGCCAGTCACCAGCGATCGAAATAATCTACTGATATAAACTGTTTAATACCTGTTGATCCACTAATTCTATCAATACCGTAAACACTGTCAACTACAACACTGATTCACTAGTAAAACCCATGGAGTTGGATAAGTGAACAGTGCATGGACACACTTGTTTTTACATTCAATTATTGATATCTGTGCTGAAAAAGTCACTATTTTGTAAGTTTTTCTGTATTTCTGATATAATGACCTTTGAATTTGCTTTGAGTTTTCTGTATGATCAGGGAATTAAATATAGGAAAGAACATGATTTACACTTAAAAATACAAAATACAGGGGATAATATCATAATAAATGCTGATAAATCACTTAAAAAAAGTTAAATATAGAGGAAAAATTCATTTGGGAACTGCCACAGAAGAAGCACTGGGTCTTTATGGGTTAAAAGGTAATGACTCAGTAGATATGTATGTAAAACTGCATAAAACAAGTAGTCTGCCATACTCATCCTCCAACAATGTAGCTTGTTTTGTTATAAATATTGCTTAAAATTAGTTGTAATATCTAAGTGGGGTAGCTCAAGATGAAAATTCTTGGAACAAGTCAAATAATCTTAAGAAGCTTGAGTCTCAATAAGTAAATAAATCTAAAAAATGATCTTTCAAGATAAACACCATATATAAATGCAAGTCAGTTTATCTAAGGCAGTGTAGAAGTCTCAGGATTTGACATCAGCAACCTGGAGACGCTTCAGAAAAACAATCCTCCAAATCTAATTTCAGCGTCTCTTTGTAATTAAAGAGACGGCTCATCTGAATTATATACCAATCTTTTTGCACTTGGGATCTCTGGCACCACTTCACAAACCACAATGTAAAAGGCTTTCATTGTTTGGATCTGAGACGTCGTCCCCGACAAGAAATCTCATTGAGTAACCCATTTACTGAATAAAATGCTGCTATTGTAAATGTGTGCACACCACAGGTATGTACGTGTAATTTCACTGTTGAACTGAGTCGAAGATATGATTTACACCGACATTTCCTAATACATGTATATCATTTTAACAGTTTTAACCGCTTGTGACACTTTTCAACTCTCTGTTATGTTTATATAAATGTATTTAATGATTTTTATGGTTAGGTTTGAGAAGTGAAAGCATTTGGTGAGGGTTAGGGAGCATACCAGGACTTGGTTTAAACCAGAAAAAGACTGCACAAATGCAAAATAAAAAAGATTGTTTCACACTGTATGAGTGATACAGGTCTGCAGTATCTGTTTCAGGGACAAAATGTGCGAAATCTTACATACTTTGATAAGATGTACTAGAACAGAAACGCAAAGGAGCTGTTTGGTTCATGTTTTCAATATCTGTGATTAAGTTTTATTACATAGAAAACTAGTGGTTTAGTAAAGTTCTAATGACCACGTGTATTTCTCAGTCTCTGTATTAGGATATGTGACGTATGTACAAATGTGAAAAACAAAAGTTTCACAGAAAAACAGCTTCTATAACCTTTATTGATAGTATTAGATAGGATTTACTCTTTTTTTTTCTTCCGCTTTTAACTCGGTGTGAGAGGTTGGCTTTTATTGTCTTAATGTAAAACTACTATTATCATTTTTATAAATTCTTATGTGTCTTATTTGTTTTATATCTGTGTACAACACTCTGGGCAGCTGTGTTGTTTTTAAGGTGCTTTATAAAGTTGACTTGACTTTAGTGTGACCTTTGCACTTGTATGTCTTTAACCCTTTTGTTCAGACAATATGAGATTTATTACCTTGTTTTCTACCAGGTTTCATAGATGTTTCTAATTGTTTGTGCTGCTTCTCGTCATGGGGTCAAAGGTCACAACAAATAGTGACTTCACCCTGTACAACCCATTTAGTTCAGTTTTTTTGTGTGTCTGTTAAGGTTGTGCCACATACTGTATTTCTTGTATTGTATTTATTATATTTTCTTGTTGTATTTGAAGAAAAGAGAATGAAAAACAGACACATATGTTCATTTTAAACCTGCAGAAACAATAAAGATGAAAGTGGAATAAGACTTTTGCACAGTACTGTTTATACAGTACTGCATCTTACATTAAATCTTACACTAGGAATGTAAAAAGTGGATGTTTTCTAATGTGCAGACAGTGTTTTTAAGTAGATCTAGTACCTCAGACACACATTCCCTTTCAGTAAAACCCATTCTCAAATTAATTCATAGAATTTCCCATTTTTGACCCAATACTGCATCTTAAACCATAGCCAAGTAGCACTTCTGACTTAATTTTTCTTTATTAGTGACCCACCACTTTTACTCTGGAAGCATTTGGCTTGTAGACCAGTTTAATATTTAAGCCAAACCGCAAGTTTTTCCTTGCCCGAACCAAAGTGTGTTTATGTTATTGCCAAATCTATGTAAATCAGATGCTAACTTTAGCGTCTCCGTTGTCCTGAAAGTCCTGAATTTTGTAAATTCAGTGTCCATCCAAACCACCTCCTCCCCACTGAGTAACACTAAATGTTTGCAGACCCTTCAGTGGCATTGAGTTGAAGTCACATTGAAGAAACATACAGTACAGTAAGACCCAAGAAAAAATGAAACAAAACTCATCATGTGATACAACTAGAGGTAAATGTGAAAACATGTTCTTATTATTTTACAGCTTTAACTTTTTATAGTGCACCCATAGAAATACTCTGAAATTCAAGATTTCCACCTTAGTGTGTTATTGGAGGACATAACAAGACTTTATTATTTATGTGAAAATTTTCAACAATTTATACTGTTATGTAAAAAATCAAGATCAATGAAGTTACCATATTTGGTTCCTCACGCATAAGTGGCAAAAAAACCCCCCCAAAAAAACCAACCAAGAAGTATTTATAAAAATGACAAGAAAAACACATGCAACATGTATTTTAGAACATCAGACCAACATAAGTGCTGATCCAGACACCTGTCAACATCCACATTATCCCTTTGAACATCA
>JAPQRQ010000014.1:3132575-3151254 GCA_037367365.1 Apogon talboti | reverse complement strand
TGGTACCTAACAAAGCAGGTACACTCACTGTTCATGCAGAGGTGGACCTTACAGACCCTGCAGACCACATTTGACCTAAGATTGTTGACTCACTGTCCTCACTGCAACTGTTGCTGTCACTGTCTTGTAACATAAGTGGAAATTACCAAAAATAGTCACTTGCCCGATAAAGGGTTAATCATCTGAAAACAATCTTTTCCCACAAACCATGCATCTGAATAGCTGCTATACCAATCTCTTCCACAGTGTCATAAACATCTGCAGGACGGGTTCGACTAAATCCCTGAGAAAAGTAGAATCACTTTTCTCTCACAGAACTAATTAAAAAACAACATTGCCTCCATGAGGAGAATCTGTACCATTCTCCCGGAGCCAAAGAACTGACTGCTGTTGGCTGCCGTCCCTGAGCCAGTAAGTGAGTGTGTGTTATCGTGTGATTGTTTGGAGTTTTCAGCCATCCGATGCCACAAGAATCTGGCCAGCCAGCAGAGGTCTGCTTTTGGCTGGTATGACGCCTGCTACTTGACACTCCCGTCAGATTTATCTCCCCTCTTGTAAAACAGCGTGCGACTTGTTCTCTCCATCCAGAAAGGTAAGCGAGCCCACAGAGATTTCTTTTGCTCAGGAAACACACGCACATATAATAGCGGGGGCTAATTTTTTTTAACCCCCTGCGTGTAATCGGAGACGAGGCCTGCGCGAATGGAACGACACATGGACGGCGCTTAAGCAGGTAGAATGACCATCTGGTTCCAACACATGGGGCGGAACACTTGTCCCCAGATCCTGAAGGTGGTCATTTCATTTTCAGCTCCACTGTCTGTGGTGGGAGTCGGATTTTGTGGAAGGCCTGCGTGTTTGCTTCAGGGCTGATTCTGACCAGACTGCGGAGGGTCATGAGATGTCTGCATTCATTTCTACAGGGAGGGGTATAGAAAAGCGAGGCCTGCTAATTACCTCCTCTCATTACTATGCATGCAGCCTTTAAAAGCAACTTTCCCCACCTCTACCTGTGCTCCTTTAACCTTTAACTATTAATGTTTCCCGATGTCAGTTGCTATGAGCTAAAATACCTTATTTAGACCCTGCATTGTCAGCTGAAACTCCCCTACTCTTCTATCTATTATTCCTCCTTATTAAACACACTGTTTTAGTGAACTCGTAATTTTCAAGCTCCACAGACAAATTACAGTTTCCGTTGTGCACCCTGCAGACTCATTTTAGAATCAATTACTGCATTTATATGCATAAAATATTCTCGTACTCATGTTTTTGCCCTTATTCCAAACAAAACAGCATTACTTCTAATCTATTTACTTAGCTAATAATTTATATTGGGCCACTACCTGCTTTCCAGTTTATTTAATGTGAGTAAACCTGCAAAAAAATTAGCCATTTGATGGGTCTTCTTCCTCTGTTTACCTCCCAGGGTTCCTACAAGTTTCTACAAGTTAAATTCATGAGTTTTTAAGACTACTTAAAATAGAATTTAATGCCCATTTTACAGCCTATGTCATGGCCATACTGGCAGAAATTCATGACTCCTAGAATTTAGGAAGATCTATTTACTTACTCCAACGCCTTTATTCCTCACCGGGGGCTGCAAAGTTAACCATAAATGGTTCCTAATTTCATTATAAATTCTTGGTTTGGAACGGGTGGAACTGAGTTGACTAACGTTACTGTCATTGTAGCTTGGATTTACCAGACACATTTAACCACAACACATCCAACAAAATCTGTCAACATAGACCTATTTAATAAAAAGGATCTGTTCAACTTTACTGCATTTACGTCACATTCACTTGCCGCCATGTTTTTTTCTCATTATTGTCTCCTTCCAAGAAATAGTGGAATACTGGTATGCATGTAAATATAGGTACAAAACAAACCCAACCATTACAATATTTGTTGCTGTTACTTTACTGAATCTACCAAAGAAAAAGGTTTATCTTAAACCACTGAATCAATCCAGAATTTCTATCAAAATAACTCGAGACAGTCTGCAGTACATTTTGACTGCATTTCCTAGAACATGACTCTCAGAAGTGTGTTCAGTACATCATCATGCTTTCCTCCCTCACTCATCCTCTCTTTAGTAGCGTCTCCCTTCACCTCTCCCTGCCTCCCTCTGTCTCTGTGTGTGGCGTACTGTGAAACAGATGGCGAGGGCAAGGATGACCGCCAGACAGAAGGAGGGAGAGAGCGAGAGGCGGAAAACGACAAGGTAGGGAAGTGGGAGACCATATCCAGCGGGTGAGAGAAAGCGAAACAGGGAGGCAGCAGATGTGTAAAACACAAACGACCTTGTGGCGTTCGCCGCTCGTTGTTGGCCGACCACGATCAAACCCCGGCTCCCTCTCGCTGAGCACATCATACACTCAGCAACACCCAGAGTGAGCTACCTTGGGCATCCACTAGCGCTCATTAGCAATCCAATTAAGACATGTTTATTTATGTAAACATATGCATTATTCACAGTATTAGTCTAACCTTCGCTCTGACTTTAGTTCCAACAGGAGTCTAATAATGTGTTTTTTTTAGGTCAATAAGCTACCAATTATTGATAAGACAGGACATTAAGAGCAGGCATTTTAGAACTAATACTCATGTGCACAAACTCCAACACAATGACCATTTAATGAAAATAAAGGAAAGTAGCTCTCTTTTTTAACAACGTAAAATAAAAAGAAAACTATTAATGCTTAAATTTGTCTCAGTATCAGCTTTACTCGCCTCAAGTTGGCACAGATTGATTCGGTTTAGCTTAATGCGACCGGTCGTCATAGCAACGCAGCACAAACCTTTGTCATGTTGTCTTAAGTGCGACTGCAGCTACGAATGAGGCGCCAACAGAAGAAGATGAACCTCAAAAGTGACCAATCTGTGATCTGCATGATTATATGTCATTATACTGTACGTCATGATTATAGTATCACCTTGGCCCGTTTAGAAACCAAGACTTCAAATAGTCTGTGATGGTACGTGGTGGTTACTGTTCTCACACAGTAGAAACTCCGAACGTTCAGAGTCAAGGTGAATCAAGCCGATAATGTCGGAGGGAAAGGGGTACTGTGGTATAGGCCCAGTTTGGTAGCAGAAAGCAGATAGATGAAGATAAATACTGTTTCAGAGCTAAAGTGTTGCATTGAAAAATTGGAAAATAAATATATAAACCAATGCTATCATGGTAGTGTGGTCACAGCAAGAAGGTCCTGGGTGTGAACCCCTTCTGTTTGGAGTTTGCATGTTCTACCCATGTCATGTGCGTTCTCTGTGGGTACTCTAGCTTCCTCCCACTGCCCAAAGACAGGCACCTTAATAGGTTAACAGGTCAAACCAATGAATACGAGACTGAATGGTTGCTAGTTCCTATGTGTCAATGCTGTGATGAGCTGGTGACATGTTTAGGCTTTACCCCACTTTCACCCTGTTGGTAGCCCAGGATTGGCTCTAGCATTCCTATGACCTTCTAAGCCAGGAGTGGGCAATTCCGGTCCTCGAGGGCTGGTGTCCTGCATGTTTTAGATATTTCCCTCTTCAAGCACACCTGGTTCAATTAATGATCAGCTCATCACCAAACTCTGCAGAAGCCTGATAACGATGTAATGGCGTCCAGGTGTGCTGGAAGAGGGAACTCTCTAAAACATGCAGGGACACCAGCCCTCGAGGACCAGAATTGCCCACCCCTGTTCTAAGCAGACCCAGCGGTTCTGAAAATGGATGGACGGTCATGGAAATGGAGAAAATGAGATTTGATTATGACCCAGGCCAGTAGAGCAGAAGAACAGGACTGTTTGTTTGTGATGAGCTGGGGACCTTTGAAGAGTCATGGGTGAGTGTTGAAAACTTCGGCTCCTTATGGCCATATAGTGGACCCACTAACCCACCCCCACCCCTCACACATCTATACACAGGCTGAGACATGTCCAAAATCATGACAAGCCTCCCCTCTGCCTTCTCTCCATATCAAACTGTGCATTGGATATAATAATTGATAATGAACATCCAGTGTTCTTGCACCGTGATGTCATGCATACAATGAATATTCAAGGTGCATCAGTGTCAGTAAAAACAAAAAAAAGTGTCTAGGAACCGAAATAATCTCCGGTTTTTCACTTTTGTGTGCCATGCTCAAATGAAAAGAGTGACAACTCAGCTCAACTCAAGTCAAATATTTATATAGCCCAAAATCACAAATCACACATTCGCCTCAAGGGGCTTTACAGTCTGTATAGGATATAGCACCCACATCCTTAGACCCCAGGTTCAAATAAACTCCTAAAAAACATATTTACCAAGTAAAAAAAAAAAAAAAAACAGCATCTGAAATCCTGTACCACTGCACCTTTTTTGATCTTGCATTGTCAGCTGTCAACATGTCTGAATTCAGAGGGGATTTTTTTTGTGTATGCAAGAAATTTCTGAAACTTTTGGAAAAAGAATACCTCGCATACTTCACACGACGCTTAGTCAGGTGTGCAGGATTGGAACTGAGGGAAGACTGTCCTGAAGTATGCACTAATATCCCCAGTTATACAGTTCATAATGTCACACTCCTCATGCTATTGGGAACAGACGTGTTTAGACGTGTTCTGACAATAGTTCACACAAACCACTTTGTTTGACGCTCACTGAACCCTTAATTTTCCAGGACAAATGGCACTGAAGCATGATATACATCTCCTTAAACTTAATATAAAGTGACGTGAAACCTTAATGTGATGACAAAGAGGCAGGAAGGAGAAGGAATCCCATCTATAACACCTCAGATGCTAATATTTGTGATATGGTCTAATGTTACTGCCAGCATTCATTTCTTTAACTGAGAGTATTGGCATTTTGATTAGCTTCTCTCATTGGATACACTCCAAGCAATTAATATTGTGTTGTTCTACCGATTTTAACGATTGTAATTTCCCTTCCACTCCTGATCTAAATGTGCGATGTGTAACAGCACCCAGATAAAAGCCAACTCCTGACACCGTCTAACACCTTTAACATTACACAGCCTCCACTCCGGCAAATGGTAATTGAATCAATTGAAATCATCATGTTGGCGAAATGAGGTTAGCAGGCTTGACTGAGCTCCTTTGAGAGCACTTTGTTTTATTTTCACTGATTGCATCAGGCAGGTAAAGCACAGGGTAATAATGCTCCTACTCTGCAGCCGGTGATGTTATCTAAAGCTAAAATAAGACTGAGAACGTCTTTATCAGCCAATGACACCATTAAGATTGGCATCTCCAGACAATGCAAGTGTGTTTAGTGGGCTCCTGAGCTAATTGTGCGATTAAGGAGGATCAGCATAAGGCCTGTAACTACATTCTTAAACAGATTTTACACTTAATGTGGTATTCCTGAACAGCTTGTTTTGTGTAACCTGCCAGGTAGGTGTTTTTCTTTCAAACTCTGTCAGTTTTATAACTTCTACTTGGACTGCATGTGCAGTTTGTTGCCACTATGAGGTAATGCGCTTCAACAAAGCAAGTGTCATTTATTGTACAGTCTTATATTTGACATGCAAACCTTTGCCAACGTCAACATTGCATGCTCTGATATTGTCATTGGCGGTGGGAGTAAGAATATATGGAAAAAGTCTAGCAGAGAGTAGTGTCAGGCCAAGGAGACAACCTGAATGCAAAATAACCGCAGCATTAAAACTGTAATAGACTCCCTCTGTCAAAATATCTGCAAATTGCATAAGGAAAATGTGAGAAAGTAGAAGTCTGGATGAATCTGAGCACTTCTTATGTGTTGCGAAAGGTGAACAGAGCGCGAGAGGTTGAGGAGCGGGGCACTGAAGTGGAAGGGAGAGCCTCCCCTGAGCTACGCCGTATGATGTCTGATTGACAGGCTACACGCTAAGATCACCTGAGCCTCTGACCTCCCTTTTTACATCTCTGTCGCTTTTTCACTCTCCTTTCTCCCTCTACCCCCCCGATCCCTCCTTTTTTTTTCTATTTGTCTGAGAGGTGGAAACCTGAGGAGGGCCAGATTCAGGGTGGAATGGCTTCAGGCTGCGACCTGCTCTAGGGGGGATAGGGGTGGGGGGGGGTCACCTCCAAACAAAGGCCATTCAGGTAAACTGCTCTGAGCCGGCCTCAGACAGACAGGCTCTCAGGACAGATAACACTGAGGCCGAGGCACTAGCGTTTGCACAGTCAACACCGGTAGACTGGGCCGGCGTGAGCGCTCAGGGCGGGCGAGGTGCGCGTCGGTCGTTTCAATTAGTGAAAGAAACGGAAAAACAGACTGACAGGTGAGTAAACACAATGCTCTGAAAGCCCCACTGAACATTCCTGAAGTGACTACGCCAGAGTTGAAAATATTCCATACAAAAGTGGTAATCCTCTTTATGGAGGCTAATCTTGGGCAAATTCAGAACTTACGAGCCACATAAGAGGACTTGAAACGCTCTCCCCACACTCGCTCCAAACTGCATTTTAGGTCCACACGACTGCGCGAGGAATCAATATGCTTTGTGTTTGATTAGTACCTCTCCGGCAAAGTGCTGCAGACAGAATGTTGATGAGAGGCTGAGACGTTAATTGCAGAAGCAGGAGGGAAGTTTTAACCTTTCAGGCTTATCTCATCTGCCTAAGTGGTCCACTCTTGTTCTCAGGCTGAAAACAGCAGATACAGTATATTTACTAATCTGATCAAGGGCACCGTGGTTAGTCTAGTCAGCAGGCTCTGCCACAATGTTAGGCTGTAGGAGTATTCCTGCTATTGCTTTTAATTCCACGGAGATGGAGTCAGTCGACTGCTCCTCCTAAGTGGTTAGAGATCGGTCTACTTGTCTGTCCAAGTGTCCATTTTTAAAGCTTGGCCACAACGTACAGACCACCATCTTGGCTTCAGGAATATCTTGGAAGCAAGAATTAAAGTCTGTGCATGCAATGATGCTATGTTTAGTTCCCCAGACATTAATGGAAGTATGTGACAGGTGGGAAGTGTTAGAATCACTGATAATAATGTAAGTTGTTCTTTTTAATGTTGTATTTTCATTGTAAAGCACAAACAAAACGAGACACAAATAGGTAGATCACAAACATCAAACTATGGCTGCAGCAATGAAAAATTACCATTTATTCAACATATAAGCTTAAATTAATTAACCTCCTAAGACTTAGGAAAGCCACAGGTTTTTGAGTTTTGGCTTTTTTAAATTAAATAATTGCTTATATTGGAAACATCATGACAGAACAGTTTTTTTCAGATGCATTCTTAAAAATTTTAATGGAATATCATTTGCAGTGGGCAGTTTTGGTTTTTTTTGGGTAAAGCTGTGAATTTCTTGTCCTCCTCCGTGGACAGAGGGTCTTAGGAGGCTAAATTAGTTATGTTATATGTAATCCCCCAGACACTGCCAGCGGTGGTATGTAACCAGTGGACTCCATTTCCTTCTGGCTAAGGTCCAGAACTCATTGTGCAACACTTTAGTCGGTTTGCTCTAAGTTAAGACTGTATATCCATCTGACTCTTGCCTTGACCTACAGGCACCTTAAAGTCCAGGGTTTGCTCAGACATAATAGTTCATATGAGGTGTTTATGGCTGTGACAAGTGATGGAAGTTGTAAATTAAATGACAGTGTGAGGATTGGAGTTAAACAGTAAACTTATAAATATGCCGACAACTGGTAAAGCAGGGATGACGGAAAGTTAGAGGGAGATTGGTATGAATTATGCTCATTTACTTGTATAAATGTGTCAGGCTGAGCTTCCAAAAGCAATATATCCCTTTTTAGCACTTTTTCCCCCATGGTCTCTAACACGTCATGTTGTGTAAAGTTGAATGTTTTTAATAGTTTTCATTGTATGTGCATGAAGTTTCATTCTATATAATAATGACAATAAAGTCTCTATTCTATTCTTGTGTCAAAGAAATTGATTTTGGACTGTCAGCCTTGAGCAACCTGGTAAAATTGCCCATTTGGTGATTGATTTTAAGTTTATGTTTTGGGCAGGACTTTAAAACCACTTGTGGTAATGCACCAAAACATATACTGCACTTCAGACAGCTACTGGGAACATTTATGTTTGGTTTACAGTGTTTATCAAACTTTTTGGGCTTATATCCGAGAAGACATTGTTAGAGCATATTCCTACTCTCAGCTTTAGATCCCATTGAAACCTGATTGTTTCACAGCAACACATTTCAGCTATGTTAAATTTTTATTCAACTTGACAAATAGTTGATTTTAAGAACTTCTCAGAAAATGAACCTTATCGCTCCATAGAACAGAAGTCATCACGGCTACAGAACGCATCACGCAAGTGTAAGTAATCCTCTTAGTTAAGAAAATATTTCCCCATTTCCACTAGCTGGTTGGTCAACTAATCAACTAAGCTAACAGTAGCAGGACTGGTCATGCATTGAGTGAAGTGAATGTATCAAGACAGTTTGACATGTCATATTTCTATTGGTGCAAAGCTAAAGAGTGTAGATATGTAGTTTTATTTTTTAAGGATATAGCACTGTTGTATCACAGACCCCCAGGCTATGAGTTACGGATCTCCAAGGGTCCCCAAACCACACTTTGAGAACCACAGCTATAAATAACCAACAGTAGATTCTTGACTAGGCAGCTGTAACACTTTTCCTTATTTTAGTAGTTTTAATAAACATGGCTGTCTAATCCTCAGACACCTTTAGAACACGTCTGGTAGACCGGCATTATGTATTAATAACCCCTCTAAACCACATAACTAAACTAAAATAGCAGAAGGAATTTATTGCTATTTCATCATTTCTGCAGTGTGCCTATGTCAGAAGTGAGGAACATGTCCTCATTTGTGCTGCAGAACCTGTGTTGGCTTGGAGCTACAACACTTGGCTCCCACATGGATGGGGCTCCGGAGCAGACTGTCCCACCTCAAAGGTGTTCTGTCACAGCGGACCATTACACTTGGCTGAGTCCTCAGGCTGTTTCCATATTTCAGAGTGGCCACAAAGCCACAGCGATGAAATGTTATCTGTAGCTAAACTGTAGGTTTAATCTGCGTCTGACCCAGCCCTCAACCCGACCTCCTCTCCTCCCCCTCATCCATCTTTTCCATCTCCCTCCTCCTCATTTCTCGGAGCAGGTTTCACTCTTGTGCTTGTCATTCTTCTGCCTTTTGTATCTGTGGGCCTATTTGCTATTGAATGCTGCTTTCTCTCCCACCCCCACCCATGTCCTCTGTTTCTCCCACCTCCTCCCCTACTCTCCCTCACTCATTCACTCTAGGGCCTAATTATGAGGTAGCTTCGAATAAATACATGTATTTTTTTTCCTGCGTGAAGGGAAAAAACCTTGTGCTCCACTTTTTTTTTTTTTTTTTTTGACAGTAGGTTGAATTCTAGACTCAAGGAGGTTTTATTCACTCAGGTCCCTCCACAGATCGAAGTGGTCGCTGGGACACAGATTTCCTGGGTGCAGTAATTGTGTCTCATTAATTCTTACTGTAATGCTGGGTAGCTAACCAGGCTACGCAATTAGGGGGCTGAGCCCTGAATAGGCCGGCTAATCAGGGGACAAAAGCTGCAGCTCAGAGGCCATTAGTCCTGGAGGAAGTGCCCCCATTGTAAAGAGTGGCCCGCAATGTCTTCATCTTCCACCAATCCGGTAGGAGATGAAGCCTATGGGTGGGGTTCTTCCACTTATCAACCTTTACTGCTCAACTCAAAATGTGCATGTACTACCTTCAGCTTTTAGCACAAACAAAGAGAGCATCCTGTGCAAGATTAACCAGGATCAACAGTGATTTCCTGGCCATAATTGCACTAAAACATTTTTTCCCATGCCTTGTCATGCCTGTCCAAATATGTTTCTCGAAATCATAGATTCACATGAACCCGAAGTGTTAAAGTGCTGTCATGATTGGCTGCTCTCAGAGACGTCAAGAGCACCAGAGACACTTTCTCCCCTGCTGTCCCTCCTCCTCCTCCTCTTCCTCCTCCTTCTCCTCGTCTTCTTCGGTATGTGCCCCGGCAGCCCGCACGCTCCTCCAAACTGTCGACTCAGGAGTCTGGCAGACCTTTCTGCCATCTGGGAAGGGTGGAGAAAGGGAAAGAATAGAAAGATCCTAACATTATCTATCCCCTGCCTTTCTCCTTCTCCTCTCTCCCCCTCTCTGTCTCTGCAGCTTTATCTTTCATCCCTATTAATCACATCGTCAGGCAGCCTAGACGGAGAATAAATGAACTCTCCTGGTCATTAAAATTAAGCATTGAATTATTGACATGCAATTAGCCTGCCTTTTTTTACGGGGGAAGACACTGAAAACTTTTTCCCCGCAGTGAGAAGGGAGAAATAATATGACTGCTGTAGTCATCAGAAAAAAAAAAAAAATGGGAAAGTGTGAAAAAAAAATATAACATGCCAGAAAATTCTAACTTGGAAAATCCTATTTATCACATAATAAGAGCACTAAGCCTGGTTCCATCTCATTTAGCTGAGTTTTATTCCCATAAGGAGTGGTGTCTTGCGCTCGTTATCTGCTTCGTTATGGAGAGGCCCGTGCCGCCGCCTCTGGATTATACTGTGGATTATGTTAATGTTGCAGAAACACACGGCCACACTAACTAACTAACACTGAGGTGATCTCTCCCAGCTGTACATTCCTATGCACTAAACTTGTTTATCTGTTTTCATTTAGCATTATGCAGATCCAGATTCTATTATTATAATAACTGAATACGTCCCTAACTCCATTTGCCATAATCCCCTATCACTCAAAACGCAACAACAACTTGATGGGGGAAGAAAAGTAAACAGTATTTTGGGGAGAAGCGCCTACATATTCTATTTTCACATTCGCTTCCAATTACAGTGACAATTGCCTCGGTAATTTTATGAATAGCAAGAAACACTTACTGTGCTTGTTAGTCAAATACACATTCTGCAGCCTTTTCATAACAGCAGAGCAGGAGTTTGACAAGCTGTTTACGCTAAGCCTGAGTAAATCAAATTCAGAGTTTGCCTTCCCTCCCCAGTAATCTCATTTTGTTTACCGCTAACGCTAAGTACATTAGCATCTGCAAGGCCTGTCTGTATTTACTCTATTTACCCCTACTGTACTGGCTTTAAGCCAAGCAGGGACTAATGTTACGAAATGAGGGGAACCAGCTGTATATTCATGAACAACTAGCTGCTAATCTGACACTGAGGCAGGGATCCAGAGAAGGCAGAGCTGCAGTCACTGTATAAACTGACAGAAGATGTAGTTTTTGCTTAAGTGAATGGAGATATTAACTGCTTTTAAGCCTGTAAAATTTTTCTTTCTCTCCTCCTGGGTGTTTATAAGGGAGAGTGAGACATGAGAGGAAGGGAAATAGCAAACCTCCCTCACAGGAAACCAAAAGATACACAATAGGAAGCAATGGTTTGGTTTAGATTATTCCTGAGCAGTTTAGCTATTTGGGGTTTACATAGGAAGTAAGGGTAATTTGACTCCTTAAGTAAGGAGGAAATGACATCAGGGTCAAAGATCGTCAGGTTTCCAAGCCCCTGTAATGCCTCCTCTCAGTGTTTCAGAGTGAATGGAGCTGGTATCAGGTCTCACCTGTTGTATGCGTCCTCCTGTTTGTCCATAGTTCCAGGTTCTGACCACGGCCCAGGTTCCCATAACCTACAACCTGGCTTCCACGCCTCATTAAGCAGCGGCATCACGGGTGAACGCCGGCCTGGGTGGCAAACAGATGCTACATTTGCACCGTGGCCGAATCAAAGACAAACTGCAAGTTTAGCAATAAATAACAGGGGGTTAGTGAAAGCTGTTGCACAATTAAACAATCTAATAGTATGTGGAATATCCTGCAGCTTCTTGAGGAAATGGGTCTCAAATGAAAGATGTCTAAATACTCTTCCAAATTCTCATGCCGTGCTTGGTCAGAATGCAACCGCAGAGCTGTGCAACAATTCTGACCAATTTCACTTAAAATGCGTCCATCATACAGTACCAAGAGCAGCAGCCTGAGTAATTCTCTTAACTTAAAAACGCACCCCTTCAACCTCATCACTGCTTGGCGATGTGCAAACAATTGATTAGCGGCGGTGTTAACGAAATGTGAGTGACCTATTGTCTTGCTAATGCTTTGGCTTAGTATGAACAGATTACCTGATGCATTCCACATCCCCACAGAATACTGTCTAACACTCAATTAACATAGGGCACACGCAACGTAGCATTGGTCTAATACTGTAACACACAACACATCATGTATTACACCGCTTTGAAGGTAGCTCGCTGCAAAAGAAAAAAAAAAGAAAAAAAAGTGCTGATTCCAGACAAAGAAAGTCTACTTTTGAATTCAGCTATGTTGGCTTCCCAATTACTGTAAAGGTGGTTTGTTCAAAACAGTTGATCAGCAGTTTATACACATTTACACAAGGCAGAAAAAAGCTCCTTCATGGTTTCACCTCAGCCTTCAGGTAAATGAAAGCAGTTGCTTTCTATACGTCGGTATGTACATATGTTATTCCAGCTCACATGTTCTTGGACGATGAAAGCTTGAAAAGGATTTCAGCATTTCATGCCTGTGCTTGATTTTCTCCTATTTTGCGAGGATCAAACACGGTCGGACTGTAGTTGGCTTTCCACTCGCATAGAGGCTGAGAAGTTTTAGCGATGGGAGTGTTTCAGCCCCATGGCAATGCAATCTCTATATCCCATTGTAATTATTAGGGTAAGTCATTCTCTTTCCACTGTGAGGGCCAAAGTTTCCTGCCATGGTGCGTGGAGATTTGATTTGATTGAATGGGTCGTGCCGTACAGTGCAACCTCAGAGGCTGTAGGGCTTCTGTGGCTCATGCGTTAAGCCTCCATGTCCACATACAATACGTATTAAATGCATGAATATTTTTTTTCTCCTTTGAATCATAGCTGCTTGGAATTTTGAGAAGAACTGGAGAGAAACATTCACACATTTTCACACGTTTTGCTGCAGTGTCCAGGAAAAATAGCCAATGAATTATCTGAATTGACCTGCTTGCTTTCTGTGCCACTTTATTATGCATCTTATTGCAATAACAGAACGCAGATACCTGTTTAAAAAAAATAAACAAATAAATACAAACTAGGGGAGGGGTGGTGTCACACCGGAGGTCATTGGAATATCTTCTGGTTCATTGGTCGCTCGGGTCACTCACATAAACACACACAAAGCTGAAATCCCTCACAACAACAGCAAGTTATTTATTTGGATTGTTGAAGCTGTTGGAGGATGTTACATTAAATGGTTGATTCATGCAGAATGTCCAGTGAGAAGTGTGAAATAAATTCCCTGCTTATTCTATATGCAAAACGTATTCCAGAGAACACACAGCTGAATGCCCTGCTCAGCTGGTTAAAAATTAATAGGAATGTCAATGCCTGAGCATTGTGTTACTTTTTAACCGTGTGCTTCGTTAAATATTCAATCTAAGGAAAGCAAATGTTACAATCCTTTACCTTTAGTTGTGTCTTTGCTTAGTAGTGTCGCGTTGCCTCCCGGCTCTCATCTTTTCTTCTTCGTTCTTTCTTTCTATCTTTTCCCGTTCTGTCTTCCTCTCCTGTTGACTCTGATGCCCAGGCTTCTGCTTAATTGGTATTTCTGTTGAGCTTTTCCGAGTGTGAAACAACAGAGCCTCACACCTCAAATACAGTATTTATTCATTATTTTGCATACAGTTGTCTGACAGCAGGAAACCTTATTAGCCAAGCTAATTTAAGGGGTGACTAGCAATCCAATTAGGTCTAATTGGAGGCTGATGGAACATTCTTCAGAGGTAACCTGCCCTAACTCTGGCCACCGCTGCATCTTCACACCCCTGGAAGCTTTTCTCCTCCTTGTATTGATGCCGCCTTGCTGAGGTCTGGGTTGTGAGTCAAACTTTCACCATCAGGTAATAATGAGAATGTTACATTATGCACAGCTACAATGGAGATCTATTCATGGGGGTTCGGTGGAGCAGAGGAGGCTGTGAGGGGTGGCAGAGGCTAATTCAGCGAGGCCTTTTTACAAAGCCTGGAACAATATCCTCCGTGTTGAGCTCTTGTCTCAGGGCCGAGACCACCCGAAAACCCCCCCAGTCCCTCGCACTCTAAAAGGACACCGGTGGCTTCTTAGTGTGCACTTTGGACACATGACCTATATAGAAATGTAACATGCATCACAGAACATACGACAACTGCTGTTCCTGAAGTGAAGCTGCAGTAAAAAGCAATGATCCTGTGGGAGAATTAGCACAAACATACAAGTCATTATTTCCAGAACCATCCCTCGCACTCATTTAATTCAGAATTAGGTCTGACAACATCTTTTCCACAAAGACACTTGTAGGTGCTTTATGTGCTGCCTTGGTATAATGATGTGTACTCTTCTGTTAGCGCTTTTCAGGTGTTGAGTGTGTGCTTATCACTTTGAACTGTTAAAACTGCAGTCTGTTACTGTATGTGCTCTGTTACTGTAGTTTTGTTCCTAATAATCCATGTGTTAACTTATAGCACGAGCTGACACTTAAAAAAGACTGAGTTACAAACACGGTTTTGTACTGACAGTAAAATGAACACAAGTTGACAGAGAAATGTATTATATGTCAAGGTGTCACTAGCATGAAGTATATTAATAGTGCAGCTCATAGTATACTGCAAATGCAATAGAAAAACTAAAATGATCACAGACAAACAAACCCTTCACTTTTGTTCTAGTGCAAAAAGTATTCACCTACTTGCATGTTTTTCCCTTTTCCCTTCCTACAATGAAGTTATGATCAATATAATTTAGCTTTTTTGCAAACAAATCTTTTTAATGTCAAAGTGAAAACAGATGTCTTCAAAGTAATCATTGATTATTTAACAATGCGTCATATATAATGAGGGATTGCATAAATATTAATCCCCAAATTAGTATTTAGAGATGCACCTTATGTGGATAGATCGCAATCTTAATTGCATGTCTTGATGCTGCAATTTTACTCTATTCTTCACTTAAAAACACCTGAAACTCTGTCAGGTTGCTCAGAGATCAGGCCTGAACAGTATTTATCAAGTCAATTATCTATTGGATCCTTCCTGTAGCAGTGAGGCTCCACAACAGAAACTGCTCCAAATAATCTGTGCAATAAACTCATATGTATAATCTGTACACATGTTCTATATATATAAACATGTATGTAGATATGTGTCTATCGGTGTACATATAAATATCTCCCCCTATCCAACCCGTAATAGATTCAACATGCACATAACAGTTGTACCTTATCTATTTCATTTCTTTTTTTAATCTATATCTATATTTCCTGCATCATATCTATTCACTGGACTGGCTGAATGCTCTTTTTACTCTTGTGTGCTTTGTTTACTTCACTCACGCTGCTAGAAATTTGGAATTTCCCCTTGCGGGACTAATAAAGGAATACCTTATCTTATCTAATCTCATCTTATAAAGTTAAATAAAATCAATCAATCACAAAATCAGTTAAATTAAGTGCCAAAATAGAAACAAAGACAATATAATAAATACATAACATGAAAACATGACTTTGCTTCAGGTCATTGTCTAGCTAGAAAATAGAGTCATTGATCTACACAGTACTCCTGATGCATTCTTACAAAGCTGATTTTTTAACTAGGCATTTTACTTAAGTGAGCATTGTAACAAAAACAGGAGGAGAATATTGAATAATTCTCTACACACTGGAAGATTCACCTGTTGACCTCATCACTGCCTGGTGATGAGCAAACAATTGATTAGCAGGAATGTTAATGAAATGTGATGTGGGACACTGTGACCTTTTATTGATACGCTGCTCTTTATACACAGCCTGGTCAGAAAAGAAAGCTCCATCCATTAATATTTCATTGGACGGTCTTTATCTTCGACTATGCATGGTTTTAATAAGCTTATGCAGTGTCACAACATATATTTCCCTCATTTTTGGACACATGAAGTTGCTGAACCTAGAGCTGACCAACTGAATCAACCCCAGATCATAACACTGCCCCCACAGGCTTGTACTGTAGGCACTAGGCATGATGGGTAATCACTTCAACCACATCTATTCTCACCCTGATGCGCCCTTCATTCTGGAACTGGGTCAATCTGGACTCATCAGACCACATGACCCTTTTCCATTGAAACACAGTCCAATCTCTCTATCAAACGGATGGTTGCATAGTCTATTAAATCCATCTGTATTGCCATGGTAATGTTGCGCGACGCTAGCAATATATGCATTCTATACATCCACATGACCAGAAGAACGTCAACTAAATGCTTTTTCAGCTTTTCCTATTTTCACAAATAGGCAAATATCAAAAACAACCTAACAGTCTGAGACCAGCGTATGTCATGATTAATTTCATAAAACAAAAGACTAATGTGACAAACTTGGCACCGCTGCACCAAATAACGAATGAAAGGATCTTAAATTTGTTTAGTTTAATCCAGGTGGTGAATTTTTAGCTGTTTAATTCAATGTTTTTATCAAATTTTGAGCATTTCCATTTGTGTTTTTTTATGCATAAACTGAAAATGTGATTTAAAAAGCTGGATGTAGATGCATAAACTGTCAGAGAACGTTTAACAAATAATCAATGAGAAGTTGCATCAACTTTTAAGAAAAGGTTAATAGTGGAACTTTGGTGAACTTTAACAAAAGAAACCACAATTAATGCAACATCAAACACTGCATGTTCATCAGGAAGCATACAATCTGTATAAATGTCTTAAATAGTAAATATCTGGACTCTAAGTCTGAACACGCCTACTTAGTTTTTTTTTCCCTTAAGCATAAAATTCCATAACAGTTTTTACATGACTAGTCAGTTAATCTTCAGATCAGTGAAGGTCGACTTTCAAAAGCCCATAAATCCCACCTCCACCTCAGCAGAGATGATAGAACGCTGCCTCTTGGTGACATATTCTCACTTTGATTAGCCAATTGGAGACAACTGTAATCTGGCATTCCTCCAATCGGAAAGCAGCGAGGAACAAAAGTAGATGAAAGTGGTTTTCGGTACGAGACCAGCGTCTGGTACCCAGGGAAATCCACAGCAGACACATTTGAGCCCGCTAATGCTTCCTCTGTGGGGGAATCCAGCGTGTGTATGTGTATGTGTATGTGTGTGTGTGTGTGTGTGTGTGTGTGTGTGTATGAGACATCAAGAGGTTAGCAAGTGTGGGTATTCCCCTATCTGATTGGCCACTGGCTTGGTTTGGAACATGATGCAAGTAAATACAGGCTCCCTTTGAAATACCTAACGCACCATTTGCAATTCTAAACATCCTGGTTTACATTTACTTTCTTTCTGTACAAGTGTGTGCGCACGAGTGTTTTCTGCACGGTGAAATCAGTTCAGCTGAAGCTGGTGGCTAAAAATCAGGAACATGTGGCCATTAAACAGACCTGGTGTGGAGGAAAGAGACGGATACGAGGAATACAGAAACAGGATCTTTGCTGAGATGTGCTGTTTAAAGAACTGCCATCATAACTCACCCTTAAATATGAATTGACAGGAAGCTGTAAAGTAAATTCGCAGAGGAGAATCATAAATCAAAAGAGCTGCAGCGAATGGTTACTAGCTGAGTTTTACAACACAGAGGGTGGACACCTGTCATTGTCTAAGTATAACTCTCATGCCTGAGTATTTCACCTATGGCAAGTCACTTATAGAATGATGCAGAGGTTGTGAGGAAAGTGGGAAGTTTTTATTTTTCATTTTTAACCCTTTATAGGGCACATTTTTATCCTTAGTGTGTTATTGGAGGACACAACAAGACTTTATTACTTTTGTGAAAATTTCAAAGTTTTTTATTGTTATGCAGAAAATCAAGATCAATGAAATTACCATATTTGGTTCCTTACCTGTAAGTAAAAAAAAAAAAAAAATCCAAGAAGTAAATATAAAAAATAGAAGAGAAACACATGTAAGGTGAAAGGAACATGCATTTTTAGAACATTAGAACATCACTTTTAGAACATTACAACAACATCAGTGCTGATCCAGACACCTGTCAACATCCACATTATCCCTTTGAACATCATTACTTACATTAGTACCATTACTTCATGGTACCTAACAAAGCAGGTACACTCACTGTTCATGCAGAGGGGGACCTTACAGACCCTGTAGACCACATTAGACCTGAAATTGTTGACTCACTGTCCTCACCGTAACTGTTGCTCTCACTGTCTTGCAATTTATGTGAAAATTACCAAAAATAGTCACTTGTCTGATAAAGGGTTAATGCAGAATTTGGATATTTTATTGCTTTTCTTTGTTGGGTTCTAACTTCTAACTGTTCACAAGTCTGACGAATCTGCGCCCAATGCATCAGCTTGTCATGATTAGTGGAAAAGGAACAGAGGTTTTAGTAATTTAGATTCATTAAAATGGCTTCGGGGAATGCAATTACCAATGCAAACAGTCTTCGGACCCGGACGAGGCTCATTGGAATTCTTTCCGTACACACACAAGCAGCTTCTTCTCACTTCGACAGGCAGATAGCAGACAGACAAGCTGTCAGAATCGTTATCGTTGGGACTTCATCTCGTTAATTTGGTAGATGGGAGCGCGGGTATTTGCCCTGTGGAAAACTAAACATACTCGCAGGATTTCTCCCCCCCACCCCCACCCCCTCCACTCTGCCTCCCCTCCTCACCCTCCCTATCTGTCCATGGAGGAACCAGCCAGGCAGCCAGGCCCATAC
>JAPQRQ010000014.1:3086316-3113137 GCA_037367365.1 Apogon talboti | reverse complement strand
CTGCAGAGGCAACATCATCACTGTATTCGACTGTACTGTGTGTACAGGGGGAGAGAGAGAGAGAGAGAGAGAGAGGGAGAGAGAGAGAGAGAGAGGGGACCCAGGGGTGTTAGCCTGGCTGTCTAATGCATTATTGAGGAGTGCATCTCAGCCATCAGTTGCAGGCAGAAGGCTGAAATAGTCTTATTAGCTGCTGCAGACAGAAGTGTGGTGGAGAACACAGCCGGCCACAGCTGAAATCCAGCGTCTGTGAGTTAGATCCTGCTGTTACTTTGTGAGGGGGAGCTCAGGGATTTGTGTGCAGGGACTCTGCAAAACTTTTGTTGAAATGCTGCTTATTATGAGTTATTTTGATGGAAGAACACCATTAAATTCACTTTTAAAACAGTTAACATTATTAAGGGCTATAATACATGTTTTTTTTTTTTTACTGTGTGTGAGAATATACGTAAAGGTGTTTTATGGTTAATTTTGGCAGAACTTCTTACTTTGAGTTAAGTTTGTGAACCTTGTTGCATAAATCTACTTTTTCAGTTTTCTCCAAAATGGTTAATTTATCAGTTTTGAGCCATGTTCTTACCATTTGGCTTGAGCTGCTCATTGACTTTACATCCTGGATAATTAAGGTTTCAAAACGTCCACATAAAGCTGCTTCTTGATGGTTGAGAAGGGGTTCTTTGGATTACAAACCTCAACCTTCCCCTATAAACCACAATGTCCAAACTCCAATAAGTGTCTCCTACTGACCAGGTAAAGGTTAGTGGTGTGGAAGTTTCTCAGTTGCATGCATTGCGATCTGGATTTCTGCAGTAAATCAGTAATCAATCGTTTACAGACGCTAATGATTGATTTTTCAGCCACGGACAGACAATGAGTTTGTAAAGTTATTACTTAACCTTCATGCAGGACAAACTGTTGACTATATTTGTGTTGATATAGTGCGGGGAGGTGGAGAGCAGGTGATTTGAAAAAAAAATGACGTAGCATCTCTAAAGCCAACATCCAGGCACATTATGGAAGTATGTACTGGATAAAACACCTGCTGTTTATAAAATCTGATCCACAATAATTAACATTGAGAATTAACATTGCGGAACCAATACTCTATGGAACCACAGTATTGCAAATTGATGCAATATTGAGATGCACCAAGACTTGTTGACAAGTAAATCACAATTGAAAAATTAAAACCCCTTCAGTAAAGGTAAGATCTTTGTCGTGTGCTGTTTTTTTGCAGCTTTAAAAGAGTGAGGAAGTTGCTTTTAAGTTATGCAGACATGACCCTTTCTTTACTGCCAATCAAGATGCTTTTGTAACAGTTTATTCCAAAATAGTTACCACCACACTATTATCATCTTTAACCTTTAAAATCCATTTTGCCTTTGTATCTTAGTCCATGTTTCGTTCCTGAACAGCAGTAATATTTTTGTACTATTGAGAAGGGGTGGCCTCAAATTTTGGGAAATTTTTTCCATCCATCCACCCATCTGTCCGTCCATCCATCCATCATCCGTTCGTCCGTCCATCCATCCATCCATCCATCCATCCATCCATCCAATTTTCTCTTAATGATAAAAACCCTAAAGTAGTAAAGTAAGACGTTCAGTCCCTCTTACAATATAATGAAATAGGTAAATGTTGAAACTGAGCATTTTTTCTAGACTTTTGTTATGAAATTTTATGAAATTCCAAAATAAAGTAGTTGAACTGACTTAAATATAATAGAGCAGATGATGAAATAAAATGCTTCGAATTGCAGTCGGTGAAAGCATACGTTACCTTCCAACATTAACTGTTTATGGATCTATGTCTTATCAAACCCCCTCTCAGTCTAACAGCAGATTCATATCAGTATTAACTTTATTCATAATGTGTTGGAGGCTGTTTTGACTCGATAAGCAAGGTCCTTTTCATTGAATTTTCAATAAACATCTCACCCTGAGGTTGTGCTCTTGGAAAAATAATCTCTTCAGGCCCTGTCAGAATTGAGATCCAACAGCATGCTTAAATATTCTCAACCAAAAACCGAGAAAGCAAGTTTAATTTAGAAAGTTAATTCGCACCCCAGTGGGTCTGTAAACGCTATGAAAAACCAATGAGCATTGACACGCTATAAAAAATGCATGTCCCCAGTAGGAGCATTTGATTTAGTCAACTGTGAACAAAATATGGGTGCTATGCTAAATGTCTGACATGTAACTTATTCATGTAATGTTTTTCATTTATTTACATTGCATCATGCTGCGGTGATTGAAAACATTGCGATGCTGCCATTTAAAAAATAAATGACAGCTCTGCCAAACTGTAGTGCAAAAATTAAGTCAAGAAACTGTACTATGTTCTTCCTTCTCTCTTCTGTGTTTTATAGATAGTGAACAAACGGCGGCAAAGCTTTGACAAATAAAGGCTTCTCCTGCCATAGTTAATATTAATGGCTTACACTCAAAAAGCAAACACACACACTTTGTGAATAATCCAAACAATGACAGCGCCGCTTGTAAAATAATCCCATGCAGAGTGGGGAGAAGAATCTGACAAATCAGACCGGTTTGAAAAATCCTGTCAATTTGGTTTAATTGGTTTGTGGAGTCTGCCGGAGCGTGTGACAGCAAATGGCATTTCACAGATCCCAATCCTGACATTCCTCCATAGATAATGAACAGAGCTGCATCTGTTGATACGCAAAGGTCCCTTTTGTCAAAGCTGGAAATGGTCCCTCCTTGTTAAAATATGAATGTGCATCTTTGATCAGTAATAAAAGTGCAGGTGTACCACTGTCTTCCTCGTCTTTGTCTGTGAGAGTGTATGGTGAATGATCCAAATGTACACATGCGGTGTCTGTCCGACGAGAGCCTCAGTGGAACCTCAGTAATGTCAGGCTGGTTAGACTTACAGGAGGGAGCTGTTTTTGTTTAATTAGGCAGAGCTGAAAGGGAACTTTAACTGGGGCACAGAGAAACCAGGCCAAACCCTGTTATATTTAAAATACCTGCTGCTGCGAGACAGCACTGTAATTGCACCAGCTAGCTAGCTTAGCCTCGGGAGGTGATGTGCACACCTACCTATTGTATGATTGCCCAGCTGGGTCTGAAAAGAGCAGCTCCACAATGTTGCTTAATTACATTTCTCAAAGCGGAATTAAATCTCCTCTGTCTCTGCTTGTCATACTTTGTGATTAGGCCTGAAATCTGATGATCTAGGATCTCTGCGTGCTTATGGGGCTTTTCATCAGTGTGAAACAAGCATTCATCCATGAATAAACGGTTCAAGGCTGATGTTCAAACCTCAGTTCACCTCGGAGAAACACGCACACCATACATACAGTTTGACTTGGCCGAACGGCGTCAGCCCATGTTGACAAGTCAGACCGCATTGCTGCTCACATTAGTTTGCTCGTCACTAGCCTCAGAGACGTGTCACTTCCAATTATGTACCAAGTGAAATTAGTGATATGCATCTGGAGCAACTGCCATCTTACAATTACACTACATAATGTTATTTGAATTGAGCCACTGGCCTGTAAAATAATCTCTTATTCATGTATTCAGATGCAGGCAGATGCATGTGTCTGCCTCTTTTTTTTTTCCTCTTTCTTTGACACACACAAACAGACCTGCTGCTGCTCCACTGAACTGTGCATCCACAGCAGAAGTGAGGACTCCTCAGAAACACTCCTGTGTTTTGAACGGCAGTTCAAAGTGACATAACTGGACACAAAGGGGGTATTGTTAACATCCAGTGATACTGAAACTGCCTTTGTCATTCCTTCTATACATGCTTGAAGCGCCGTGATACTGAGGCAGATTACTGTCAATACCCTCAGTGTATTATATGTACAGTGAGTGGCCTCACATGAAACAGTAGAGGCTGGATAATCTGCACAGGCCTGTGTCACAGACCAGCAGGTAACACCAAAAAGGTTGATCCTCACTGCTCAGTCCAAGCTGTCTACTTGTAGTTTTTTTTTTCCCCCTCTCTTGCAGGTACAAAATTGGAATCTCTCACATTCCTTTGTACTTTTCTTATACTGTAGGCAGTGTGCAGACAAGCAGCAGGACACACCCTGCGACTGAACCCACAGTGACCTGATAACTGCCTGCCAGGTCAGGGGAGGGTGTTCTCCAGGAAAAGGATAGCTGTCCTCTGCCCTGCTGACCCGCTGCACTGTTTGCACACCCCTATTTACACAACACTGTGCTCAGTTTCACATCCTTGACAAGTGAAGCAACGGAGGAGGATTGCCAGGAATTTGGAGCAGATTGAAGAAACATATTTGATAGGAACGGTATGCAGGTGCATATCTGCTCTTAAAGAACATTAAAACATCACATTTGACTGGGGTTCGCTTCTTATCATTATTTATGATGTCTTTTGTCATCACCTTTTCGCAGTCAGTTTGAAAGAAGTGATAGTCGTTGCTCCTGGTACCTTCCTGGTTCTAGAAGTTGCAGATAAAACATTCCCACTGAAATGAGCTGCACTTATGACATTTACCCAGTATAATCTCATTTTAACCGATAAAGACCAAACATCCACTGGCGACCAGAACCATCTACTGATCTAAACTGTTTAATACCTGTTGATTCACTAATCCTATCATTACATGTAAATAATTGGTGTAAAATGCAGTTTGTCATATTTTTTAGGTCATCAGATATGAGTCATTTGGATGTTTAGAGGCTCTGTAGTTACCGTGGAAACTCTGTCATCTTCTACAATATTGATTCACTAGCAAAACCCATGGAGTTGGATCAATGACAGTGGTTGAAAACATATGGTTTTGCATTCAGTTATTAAATCTTTGCTGAAAAAGTCACTTTTTATACACTCATCTCTGTTTTAATACAATAAACTTTAAATTTGAGTTTTCATGAGCATCTAAATTAAGTATAGGAAATAGGAAAATACATGATTTACAGTGGAAAATTTTAAATACAAAGGATAATATATCAGAAATGATGATAAATCACTTAAGAAAGGTTAAATAGAGAGAAAAATTCATTTGGGAACTGACACAAAATTAGCACTTGGTCTTTAGGGGTTAAATAATGACCTCCTAAATATAAATCTCTATTGAAGCACACTGATGAGACATGATCCAGCACACAGTCTAAGAGTCATAACTTATCCCAGTGTTGATGATAACAGTGATATGTGGAACGGCCTGAGGACCAAATCCCCATTCTGTATCAGACAGTCAGATGGCTTTGTGATTTAAGTGACAGAATGTGTGGACCTTTCCCTCTCTGCACGGTGGTCTGTGGCTTAAACACTAAACAGGCCTGTGGACGCACAATCCCAAAAAGGGGCCCATTTCATCAATCTAAGACGTCCAAATGTAAATAAACCTGTATGATGGCAGTCGTGGGTGGCTGCGTAGCACGTCGGCGAGGGGAACTGCAAGCCCTGGGGAAATAGAGCAAGAAAAAGCAAGCAAACTGTGACCTGAAGTGATTTGTACCTCTGGAGTAACTTCACTGGGACCCTGGGGGAGCCGTACAATGCAGCGTATATTGGATTTGTTTACACCTCAGTTGGCCTCAAAGGCCACCACAACGGGTGGTGGTAGAGGGAGGGTCAAAGACGGGGATCATGGCTCCGTTTGCAGATTGGGGGCACGGAGGGAGAGCCCGGGCTCTCTTTTGAAAGCAGACACAAGGTCAGCTGAGTCACATGCCGATTCTATATGCCCCTGATGGGAGGGAAGACTAATAACTGTTTTGGGATCAGTGGAAGATGAACGCTTGTCTCCAGGCAGACAGGACACACGCAGAGGCTACAGACAGGACTTGACTCGAGGATAACATTAATCCCATCGGTGCAGCTTAACTTCTAAATTGACGTCAATCTTCTCAACCACAATCTTTATGTAAATGGAGATGGCAAACCGAGAGGTGGAGGTTGGGGAAGTGGCAGGATGTGTAGTGATATAATTTAATAAAATACAAAGAATAGGCAATTACTGTAAGAATATTTGCTAACAATTTGGGTTGTGTTTGATACAAACACTACCAATTACCCAGTTGCAAGTACGTTTTATTTCAGGAAAGGAAAACTGACACAGTTTCTCTGAATTCCTAAATTTCAGCCCTTGTTAAGAGCTGAACAGATGACCAACAGTCTGCAGAGTTTTGACTGAAGTGTATGACAATGTACATAGTGTAGAGCAGTGGGTCTGGGGCTGGTGCTGTTGTACAGTTGAGAGGATCTGTGTGAGCGAACAGTTCCAGGGAAACAGGGAGCTGCCTGCCAGGAGAAATGCAGCTGCAGGGCTTAAGGAGCCAGAGGCCCGGCTGTATGAATGCATCAAGTAGATGTTAATTGGCGGCCCCCGCTTTCTGCCACTAGTTGAACTCCTCCCCCTTCCCTCCCTCCCTCCTACCCTCCATTCCTTCCTCCCGCTCTCCCTTTTTTTTAAGAACAAATGCCACATTCCTGCCATCAGTTATCTGCTCTGCTGACAGCCCCAGTGGCCCGTGGAGGACTCCCCCCTGCAACCTGTCCACTCCAGGAGGAGGCCTGTTTACACAGGACTGATTGGGAGCGCCCTGCACTGCCCTTGTGACCTACCCCCTTCTTACGCCTCCACTCTTTTTCTCTTTTCTTTCTCTTTTTCTTTTCCTCACTCCTCCCTGCCTCCTTAGTCTCTCTTGGCCTCTCTCGCTCACTGCTCCCCCCTCTGTGGTTCCAGCGCCCTCATAACCCACCTCTTCATGGTTCTGTGAAGCACCAGCAGTGGGACGGGGGGCGGCGCTGCTCGGTGGAAGCCCCGGCAGTGGGGATGTAAATCAGTCATGGTTTTTACAAGACTTCCTTAAGTGAGCCCATGGACTGTGATGGGTCTCAGTGGTGGCTGGCCCAGATTTGCAGCGTATTTACAGGGAAGAAGTGACTTTTGTTCATCTTACTTTCAACACTCCAAGCAGCTATGATTAAAAGAAGTTCTGATCCTGACTAATGTGATGTCCACATTTTATAAAAATGCAAAAATTAAAAGTGAAGACGACACTATTGTAGATGGAAATTTCTTGACATCATGATAGGAGCCTGGACAGCACATTGAATTCACTAAAAATCATGCAATGACAACTGAAACTGTTCTAATGCTCACATCTGCTGCTGTTGGTCATTTCCACTACTGTCCATGAGTCCGTCTCCTCACCGCTGCATTTGCACCACCGCCACTACTGTAAATAGGTTTGATTTATATCTCTTAAAGTGTCTGCTTTATCTTTTATACTGCCTTATTTCTTACTCTATTTTTATCTCTTTGATTTAATTGAATGGCATTTATCACCAAGGTGAGAGAGGAACAGCCTTTCACTTCTCTGTATGTCATGTGCATTTAGCAAATTGACAGTAAATATCTTTGAATCTAGAATCTTTGTATCTTAAAAGTGAAAATGAATGTGAAAAATTTCCTATTTTTTCAGTCAGGTGACAGCTTTATGCAGTCAGTGAACAGTTAACATAATTGGTACTTGTCAGTATCGACAAAATACACAATGGAAAGACTTTATCTGATACAGTCTGAAAAAAAAAATAGCCAGAAATATAAACTACACGTGTGAAGTGTATGTGTTAAATCATGTCGTAATTGCTAATATATTGTGTTGCAGATCAGATGATCACGATGATGCTTAGAATACAATATGCGATTCCTGAGTGGTGCATAGCCTGCGCTGAATTTCTGCTGCATTTTTCATTTCATAAATCAACTCTCCTTTGGCGGTCTTTGAAAACAGACTTCAAATGAACTGCTAAAGACTTTGAGAGGGAGGGCGTGCCAAAATAGTGTTGGGGAAAAACAGAGGCAGTGCAAAAAGGGAGGGGAAAGGCAGATAAGGAGGGGAAGAGGGAGGGAGAGAAGTAAAGAGACAAAACTGTACATCAGTGTGGTTTCTGTTGAGGGCCCGGGCGCACGCCTCTGAAGCCCGGGGCCCCTCCGCTTCCAGCTGTGCGAAGAGTTTCTCTGGAGCTTGTCATCACGTTGGGAGTAGGCTGCTCCGATGCGGCAACCTCCGACAGCAACCACCCCATAATCAGCAGATTATACTACGCTGCACTGAGGAGAAAAGAGTGGAGTAGAGATGAGAGAGGGTTGTTTGAGTTTCTTTCAGTCAATAAAACTAATCCAAAGTCTAATATATGGCATTAGGGTTGCACCGATCTGATATTAGGATCGGATATCGGCCCCGATATCAACACTTTAACTGGATCGGGGATCGGTAAAGGCAACCGATCCGTAAGACCGATCCTTCCCCTTTAAATTTTAGCGACACAGGCTACGTCATGTATGCTGAGAGTTGAGTGGAGTTGTTGCAAACTCAGACATTCGACATGGAGCGAACGAAGGGGTCTGTGATTTGGAGGTATTTGAGCCATACCACTACACCAGCAGCATTTCTACTGGTGTGGTATGGTCGCCACAGCATACATTTGATATAAAAAAGCATCACCGTTGCATTAGACTTATACATATGTTTAATTTAGACATGTTGAATGTTATTATTTCTAGTAATCCCACACATGCGCAGTACGCTGGAGGGCAAAAGCACCGCTCTCGCTAAAAACAAAACGTAGCTAAGTAGCCACTACCGTTGTCATTTTAGAAACATCTGCTCAAAAAGGGAAAATCAAAGAGCTGAGTATGACTAGTTTAGATCACCTTTGTGCTGATGATCGCGAAAGGTACAACGCAAAGCTAACAGTATTTAGCGAAAAGTTTCCAGACCCATTTCAAATAGCTGATGACCTGTGGGTTGACAGTCTGCAGAAATGGTCTCCAGTTCAGTATGGAAATCTATAACTACCACATCAACATGCCAGGGGTTTACACAGCAGAGGACATGAAGGCATAGAAGTCACTAGATGGACAAAACTTTTTTGTGTCTGGACATGTGGGACAGATAATGGACCACTGCAATGAACACATGACCACCATGTGTTCACATTCTCCGTGTGACTGTTAACCACAGCTTTGGCCGTTTTTCATCAGCTGGAAACCTGTGAAATTCAACATTGCTGTCCTTCTTTCATCTGTTAGTACATCCTACAGCGCTACAAGTGATAACCATGTTGATAGATTTTTCAGTTGTTAATATGTCACGGCTGTATTTAAATTTAGTGTGATCTTTTGACAACTTCATGGCTAAAACCAATGCAGGATGTTGGAGGAGCAGAATCTTCTTGCCCTCCACTCGGAGGCGGAGCAAAAAATCACATGTCACTTGTCAATGTGTCTATAGAATACTACTATTTTCAAAGGAAGCCGCGTGCGGTCCATGCCGCTGTACAGTTTTTTTTATACCCCCTAAGAATTATGTGCATGCTCCAAACTGTCAGGCATAGGCAAAATCATTCCTTTCCATGTAAACATTCGGTAGTGAAACCTGTCATACTGAATTTACTCTGTTTATT
Source organism: Apogon talboti (assembly GCA_037367365.1). NCBI lineage: Eukaryota > Metazoa > Chordata > Actinopteri > Kurtiformes > Apogonidae > Apogon > Apogon talboti. The sequence continues at coordinate 3,103,717 of JAPQRQ010000014.1, read as the reverse complement.
TATCATTTACTATGGTAAATTTCACTTAACTTGGATATTAAAAACTACACAGTTAATGGGGGTAAAATAATGCAGGTGTAAAAGCAGCATGCTGTGTGCTGTACCAAATGCACTCACGTAGTGCATATGTGCGAAAACACCGGAAGTACAAAAATAATATGCAGGTAAAAATTGTACGCGACAACGCACCTTTCTGAGGTAATCAGAAGATCAGCGAGTGAAGGAATTTTTTTCTACACTGAGTAGGCCTACTTATTGAATAAGTAGGACAGAAACCGGCCGACCCGCGCACGCAGGCTGCAGATCTGCTCTTTTTGTCAGTGAAATCTGGTAGGTTTAAAAGGCTTCAGTTCGTTGTGAATGGTGTGAAAAAGCCCAAATATTCTAAATATAGCATGCATGTGGGTACTGATTTTTAGTTGGGTCTTTATCAGGTGTTTAAGCCAGTACAGGAACTCAAACTAACCCTTTCAGAGCCTCATGCGCTTCTCTATGAGGTCTAGTGATTGTCTGTTTTACGGATGTCCCTGAACTACTCGTGTCCCACATTCACACCTGGACATTCAGACACTGATCGCCTCCATCTGAGCCTGATTACAGAAATATCCAACAGGTGGAGTAAGGAGTAAGAGTCAGAATGGGGGTAAATCTACACTTCAGTAACTGATTCCACTGTGTATTTGGTGTGTTCCTTCCTTTGAACACCCCTGTGCTTACCTGAGTAGATGGTACGGTCCACCTTAAATCAACCTGGACTGGGGGTGTTGGCTGTCAGTCCTCTGTTACAGGACTACAGATGGGGTTTGGGTTTTAAGTCTTTGTTTTGTGCCTTTTTTTTTTTTTTGTCCTGACTCATTATAATATCAGCGCGAATCCTTTATCCGCTCTACCCACAATTCACTTTGAGGTTTTTCCTTGGTATAATATGTTACCACTGTCACAAGGTGTTGACAGTTTTTATTCATTCAACCTTGTGAATCTTTAAATTATAATGTCAGTGGTGTGTTATCACTCAACATGGTGTTAAATGTTAGTGTGAAGCAGGAGGAAACTAACGTCTAATCACTAAATGAGGAGAAAGCACTAAAATACTGCACTAAACTGAGTTGGCTGGAAATGTTATAGTAAAACTGCACTTAGTAGACATTCTCCCATCCCATCTCATCTTCACTCTGCTCTCTGCAAAACTCCACCAAATTCTTTGTATACTCCTCCCTTAATTTCAGAATATTCCACAACCAGCAAGTGAAGTGCACATATGATAAATATTTAAGGCCTGGAGGTATTGTCAGTTCAAGTCACACCATAGAAGAAAAAAAAAGCCACACACACACCCCATTGGTTCAAAAGCATAACCACATGAAGCCACCGTCTGCTTTATTCCACGAGTGCTTTCTTTACTCATCTTTTCTCCCTTTCACCATCAAGCCCAATTATAATGGCTCTGATCTCATTCAAACACATTTAATGACAGACCGAAGGGGTAAACGGTAGCTTAAAAAAACACTTTGTGAATCAGTAACTCCGGCCTCAGACTGCGATTCAGTTCATGCACAGTGTTCGTGTGTCGTGTGGATGCATGAATGTGTTGGTGCTCTGCCAAAACAGGGGGCAACATGTATTAGATAAGAGCTTCTCCCAAAAAAAAAAAAAAAAAAAAGCTTAGTAAATGGACTGTGGACCCTGCTGTTTGTTGTTTGTCTGTCCGAAGGCTGGAGACACTGAGGAATTTGGGGCAGAGCAGAACAGGGCAGGGCCACTGAGAGACGTGGAGCTCACTTTGGGTCACTGCCTCTGAGGTCAACCACCCCCCCTTTCTCCCCCCTTTTGTGTCCCCATTCAACCTACAATATGCCATGAGCAACAATATTCCTCAACACCCCCAGCAAATCCACCCATCCATCTTAACAAGTCGTTTAATCTGGTATTGAGCGGTGAAATCTTATTTTAACACAAAAGACGTTTTGACCGGGGGGTTGAATCATTTCATTTGTTTCCAATGAAAATCTTGTTTTCAGAAATAATAGCATTAACTGTTATTTTCTAGTGTTTAAACAGAGACGGAGAGGGGCGGGCTAAAACTCCTGGGTGTCGGCTCAAACCAGTTTTAGATTATGGAGAAATTCTAATCAGAAGAAACACAACTTAGAAGCAATTTTGGAAAATATCTTAACCCTTTATCGGGCAAGTGACTCTTTTTGGTGATTTCCGCATACATTATAAGACAGTGAGGACAGTAAGGCAACAATCTCAGGTCCAATGTGGTCTACAGGGTCTGTAAGGTCCACCTCTGCATGAACTGCAAGAGTACTTGCTTTGTTAGGTACCATGAAATAATGGTACTAATGTAAGTAATGATGTTCAGAGGGATAATGTGGATGTTGACAGGTGTCTGGATCAACACTTACGATGATGTGATATTCTAAAATGCATGTTCCTTTCATCTTACATGTGTTTTTCTTTTATTTTTTATATTTAATTTTTGAAGGAACTTAATATGGTCGCTTCATTGACTTTGATTTTATACATGACAATAAAACATTTAGAAAAATGTCCCAAAAGTAATAAAGTTTTCTTATGTCCTCCCATAACACCCTAAGGTTGGCATTGTGAATTTCATAGTATTTCTATGAGTGCCATATAAAAGGTTAAGGAGTGCAGAAAGTTAAAATTGCTAGGGTTTTGTAGCACAATGATTGCAACAAAGTGGATCTGCAATGTCTATGTGATTTGTCCTGGAACGGAGAGCACACACTGATGTCATGGTGTTAAATGCTAAAATAAGGCGTGTGATTAGGGACCAGGGCTCTGGCTTTGCGGAGTTGTTGTCTGGGTAATGTTTAGAGGTCAGAGGGAGATAAAGGCCTGATTGACAGTAAGGACAGGCCTGGTGTTAGGAGGGTCAGGGGTCAGGCCTCCGCTGAATCACCCCGATTTATGGCTCCGCGGACTTCTGGGTCAGGAACTGAGCATTGTTTAGGGATGTGATCATTTCCATAACACTGTGTTTCTGTGTCCATGTGAGGGAGAAGGCAGCTCTGGAGTTTGTGTAATCCTAAGGAAATCTGGATGTCTGTGTGAGACAGAAAGAGGGTGGTATGTATGTATGTATGTGTGCTTGAGACAGAGACGTGGTGTCTGGAAATAGCAGCGCGGAGCCTTGCTCTGCTGTTTGCCTTCCCAAGTTTGATTTGACATCCTAATTGCCACATGGAGGAACAAAATACTCTGAGGTTCCCCAAATTGAAGTCGATGTTGAACCAAGCAGGCTATGTTTAGCGGCCTGGGCTATCTGTGGAGGGCCTACATTTACTGTCGCTCATTCTTCCTCTTTCAGCCGCTTTTTTTTTTTTTTTTTTTTTTTTTTTTATTCTTCTGTCTTCCTGAAGGAGGAAATATGGAGACAGAAACACAGAGAAGATTGACTGGAGGGTGCCAGCACAAGAGAAAAGCAGATAGAGAGTTAAAGATAGAGGGAGTGAGAAAGGACGAGCAGCAGAGACAAATTGGAAGATCAGTGCTTTTTATGCACCCCTCCAGTGAAACTCCACAGCCAGGCCGAGCATACATGCATTTTCCTCCTCTATTCTTTTCTATCCACCCTCCGATCTACCCCTGCCTTGCTTTCTGTCTCTATACACCCTCCAGCAGCAGTAGCAGTAGAAGCAGTAGCAGCAGCAGGCAGCCCAGGTAGGTAGCTGACAGGCAAACTGAAGCCTGGCAGACTGGAATAATTACATGTGGCTGTCTGCGTGGAACATGACAGCTCTACCTTCAATTAAGCCCGGCAAATGCATTTTCATCACCCGCCGAGAGCTCCCAGCCTCGCCCGCCCACCAGCCTGCCTGCCAGCCCGTCGTCCACCGCCGTAAAGCTCAGAGCTGCAGGATGGAGGGGAGTTTAAAAAAATATATATAGGAGGAGGGGTGGGCAGCGGTGAGTGACATTCACCGCAGTCGCTACAGCATTACCGCCACTCGGCCTCAGATGATGACAATTAGCGAGCGGGCGAATGCGAACTGGCGCCCTCCGCTCCAGTCAAAAGGGAGAAGGGCGAATCAAAGTGGATGGAAGCTACACGTGGAGTAAGACACCAAAATACTGACAATTAACCTCTGAACTCGGCTTGACGCTGCTTGTACCAACTGCAGCAGCCCCCCGCCCCGCAACAAACCCGCCCATCAAAGGGTGACACAGGTCTGATGCTGATGAACGCTAACAAGAGGCAAAACGTCGGGACAGGAGTCACCTCAGTGTTCGATTTTTAGATGCACAGTTGAAATGTTCCACGGCCATAATAACAGAAGATGAAAGAAGGAATGGGTGGTTTTATGATGGGTGCAGCGGTGGTGCAGTAGATGTCAGTTTGGAATTCAGATTCAATCCCCCTCGCCAAAAAAAAAGGAAGGTAATAAGAAAGCTAGCCCGCCTGCAATAAAGTATATTAGTTGTCGTGCATCCCCTCTCTTCCTGTCACTTGGCTTACGACGTGTAAGGGGTTAATTATGAAACTAACCTTTAAATTCCAGCCATAACTGGGGACGGGCTCACTGTTGTGCAATTCCTGCAATTTTTTTTTTTTTTTAACCTTACAAAGGACACAGAACGGAACATCTCTTCCATTTAGCAAATCTTAATTTACATTTAGAGTGATTACTTTCCCCCCTCAAAGCATGTTGAAAACAGTTGAGAAATGCTGTTCCGAAATTAAAAGTAATACTCGCAGTAAAAAGTAGGAAAAAAGAAAAAAAAAAAAAACTTTAGAGTACAGTCATGTGTGTCAGATGAGACAGAAAAGGCTGATTCCGGTGTCAACAAATCCAGTCATGTAAATAGAAACAAGGGTAGAAAACACAAAAGAGGGAATGTAATTCATTCTAACTTTTGTTCTTTTGGTCTGCATCAGCCGGGGATTAGGATGCATGAGTCCGGCCATCTCTTCCTGTGCCACTTGAGACGACTACTGGGGTATAGATTGAGCAGCAAGGTCAAGGAGGTGTGAATTAATGGCACAGATAATCAGTGGGTTTACTGTGGAAGCTCTTCACAGGCTTCCACCCCTGCTGTGTAACCCGGCAGCCCCTGGCGCACTCTGCTCCCATGGCAGCCGGGGTAAACATGTGTGTAAATACTCCTTGCTTTGCGCTGACACACACGTGCGCCAACACACAAAAGCAGATGAAAACTTGCACACATACTGTCGGTATGCGCGCGCACACTCACACTCACACACACACACACACACAATGAAAGAATCTGAGAGGAGGACTGACAAAAATGCCTCAGGTAAAATGAATTGAATCCAATGAGATGTATTGGGAGGATAGATATGTAAAGGGCTGCCGCTGACAGCTTCTATTGCTCCCTTGGTGACTGGTGCCAAATGACAGGCCTGCAGAGAAGGGTGCGTTTGATAATACAACCAGAACAATCCACCATATTCTCTATCCCTTCAGTCTATTTATATTCCGTTTTTGCACTGTTGTCGGCGCTAACGTCGACAAAGAATCTTGTTCTGTTTTACAAGCTCGCATGTGAAATGCACTTTGTTTCTTTTGTGGGATATGAGGCGCTGTAAAAATAGTATATCAACTTTTTGGCGCATTCACATAAAACATAAACAGACATGCACGAAACGCTCCCCTCACTTCCTTTCTCCTCCCTCCCACTTGTCTCGGATAAATATTCAGGCAGGGGTGAGGGGCTTTTAGAGCTCGGTGGGGCTAACATGTTGCATTGGGCTGCTTGAGTAGAGAGGACAATGACTAGGTCCACAGTGCCCCTATTAAAGCAGCAGCCTCCAGGCTAGCGGATTAGCCTGAATAGGCTGTGCTCCCCAGGTACAGGATTTGGTTTACATTAGCCAGCTTTGCCCTTGGCTGCCACTGCTAACTCCTGTTCAAGTCACTTAGCTCTGGCTCACCACGCAGGACATTTTTCTCCAGCACAAATAGAAAGAGGGGCTTAATTGACGTTACTTTGTGCTACAAATATGCTTGCTGTTGTTTCGAGGGGAACCGCGAGGAAGGAAGGAAGGAGTCGCTGTGCAATTGTTGCAGCCGACGCGAGAAGGAAGAGCAGCGCGAGAGCAGAAAATGTCTCACTTTCCAACAATCTTGTGTGCATGACAGTGAGAGGGCATGTAGCTTGGGGCAATGGGACCACTTTAAATTTTAAACACAATTTCAGCTTTGCCTCATTTCAATGCAGTACGGCTGGAGGTGGAATCAGAATGCATAAAATTGACTGCATGAAAAGATAATGTATAATAAATGTATTCCGCGTTGGGCGCCAGTGGATCGAATCATTGATTAGCAGTGCCGGGCCCAGTGCTAAACATCCTTGTTTCATACATATTTCATTACAGCTCTGACAGTGGCGAGGTCTGCTGTTGTGGGACTGTGACAGATGTCCATTAGTTGGACCCTGGACCCGGTGGAAGGGAGGTACTGCTAACCTGTACCACCCCAGATCAGGGGTCCCCATCTGGCTGGCTGCATTCTGATCGGGTGGTCGACCATGTGTGGCTGCTAACCCTTTTCTAAAATGCGTCTTGTGCTTGTTGATGCGACGCTGATATATTTCTACCTTCAAATGTCTGTCGGATTCTATTTTTGTTTACTCTTCCTTCTTTTGTGATCAGAAATATTATTAAGTTATGTCAGCTGCAGTAACTATCTTTAGCTCCTGGAACCATAAATACCCATCAGTCTATTTTCTACCACACACTGTAGGTTTTACTTTCTCGTCAAAGAGGGTAGAATTGAATTCCAAATAAGTCTGATAGGAATAAAACAAGGACAAATACACATCCTTGTCTTTGAATTATCCGCAGACACGTCTATTCAATATAATGCATTCTTTAGTCTTAGCTATCACGACTGAATACAAGTCCTAAATTAACCCTTAAAGACCTCAAATTACTATTTTTATGGTGACTTGGAAACAATTTCTGTTTACATTTAACTTTTCCAGTGTTTATTATATCATCCTCTGCATTTTTGCATTTGTCAGTGAAAATACAGTATTTTGCTATGTTTAATTTACTAACAATGCAGATGTCAATGAGAAAATTTAAAGCTTATTATGTCTAAATAGAGGAAAGTGAGGCAAAAGTGACTTTCAGCAAAATAAGTCACTAACTGAACGTGAAAACAAGTGTCTACACATACAGTTATTTGTCAGATTACATGGGTTTTCTGGATAAATCAATGTTGCAGAAGATGACTGTTTCCATGTTCACTACAGATCATCTAAATGTCCAAATGGGTCGTATCTCATGCTGGTTAAAGAAAGAAACTGCATTTTACCTTAATTATTAAAATCTATTGATAGGATTAGTGGTTCAGAAGTTATTAAACATTTGAGATCAGTAGTTGCTTTTGGCTTCTGTCGGCTGTTGAAGTCTAACCTGACCCTAAAACCTCAAGACGTTTCCAATCCAGCATTTTGTTTGCAGTGACCCCTCCCACTAGTGGAGAAAAACATGACCATATGTAAAATAGTAAGAAATAATCACTCTGTCCTGTTTGAGACTCATGAGGTTCACTTCCCCAGTTGAGATGCTGATCACTGGTATTCCCCATGGGAGAGGACTTCCCATGGTGGTCCTGACACTGAGGGCCCCTAAACACAAATATCCTGAAATCATAGACCCCTGGGGGACCTCATCATGTCTGCGTGAGGACCCTCCGACCAATCTACTGCACTGTGTTCACCATCTGCCAATCACTGCAGCTGTCATACTATGTGTTTGTTTAATTTCTGTTATTATAGATTGTTATATACTTCATCTCTTACTCAGAAGGTCTTCCTCTGTATTCTTCAAGTGTGTGTATTTGAGAAACTTTGGTTTGGCTTCTTTAATCTGCACATAACAAATGGGCCTTTTTTTTTTTTTTTCCTGATTCAAGTCAGTCACATCATCCATCAGTTTGATGCACAGGGGTTCATGAAGTATACTGTAAAGGTGTGCAAGATGAATCCATGAATGTTAATTTGTATCTTTACATAACTACACTTTCAGCTTTTGTCGAATGCAAAGCGACTGAATATCTCACTGATTTCTGTGAACACAACTGTCTGAGGTGTACTGTTTACATCTGCTGCATCTAATACCGTGCAAATCAGACAGAAGACATGTATAAAAAGTGTGGGAATAAGGGTCATCGAGTGGAAACGAACAACCGGGATACACAGCATTTCAGTTCAATCACACTGACAAGTTATGAAACTTTGTAAACTTTGCTTATATCATCATCATATGAGGTAATTTGCAGCCTTTCCCGTGGAGCATGTTTCACGTCAGAAAACAATGTTGTATGTCTAATGATCTCCTTAGCATTTCCAGTTCAAAGAGATGCTTTAGACACATGTATTCCCTCCTCAGTGTCTGCGCTTTTTTCAGCCTGAATGCAATTTGTCAGGTGAAGACGAGGAAAAAATGAGGCCAGCATATGGAGCCCCCTGAGTGTGTATATGTGTGTGTGTGAGTAAGTATGTATGAGAGAGAGTGAATCTTTCCCTCTCTTTATTTTGGGGAACTAGAGCGTCGTCTCAGCGCTTCGCTATTCCCTACTAATCAGGTGCTGCCAACCTGCCAGCCAAGGCGGGACGTGAGGCCTTTCAAAACACTCAGCTAATTAACAAGCCCCCAATGCATCCCTTCCGCTTTTACAGTGCTAGCACATCTGCCATAGAAACTCCAGAGAAGAAAAACTACATTATCGTCAGCCTGAGTGCATCCCTTCACTTCGCACACAGCCTGAATAGATGTGTGCGTCGTTGTTGTGTGTATGCGTGTCAATCGCAAAGGTGCACACAAAGTTCTTCACACGAGGACACCCCCCCCCCCCCCCCTCTCCTTTTGGAAGAAAAAAAAATTGTCTTGAAAGTGTCTACCGCTTTGCACTGGAGCGCTGCTTGTGTAGACATTGGCAAGGTGTCCCGCATCTATCAGGCAGCTGAAAAGTATGAATAGCGTTCCCACCGTTTTAATGACTGTTTACATGTCCCCAGTGCAGATTAAAAGATGTTTCTGGTGTCGCCTGGGGTCTCGCTGAAACACATCTTTGACAACCCTCTTGCATGATTAACTTCAAAAGTGTTTTTATTTTCTTCGCATTCCCATTCAGTGTCTGATTCCTTTATGTCTCACAGCATCCCAAATTAATGGTAAAATAGAGTGGTGATTCATGAAAACAAAACTATGTGTTACTGCTTTGGTGTAAGCTGCAGCCAAATAATGAAATGTTGGTGATTTTCATTTGGCGAAAGACTAAAACTGGCTGTGAAAAGATAATTTTGTGACGAAAATAAAAACAAGAGCACTGGGTAAAAAGTAAAGTAACATGGAGAAAATCAAAATATAATTGTATGTGCAATCCACCAATTAAATGTCTTTATGCAATATAGAAATTCAATAAACAACTATTTTCAGCTTCTGGAATACAGGCTTCCCTTATACTACCTGGAAAAAGTCAAACTAAAAGCTCGAAAAAATTAATTCCTCAAAAATAAAAATACAACTGTATTTAGGCACTTGTAGAACTCAAAGTAAATAAGGATTCAAGATTCAGAAGTTCCTTATGGTCAAGTCATTAAATGCATAAACATGCAGAAAATTGAGATACTGTTTCTCTCCCACCTTGTTCAACGTCATTTAAAAAGAGGTAAAAAACAGAATAATAAATAAAAAGTATAAAGAATGAACTATAACAGGATTGTAAAGTGCACATATCTATGTACAACAGGAGCAGCAGTACAATAGTCATGCAGCAATAGAGAAAAACTAAATAAAGATTAAATATAGACAATAAATCATGAATATTTAACTATAGCTGTGTTAAAATAGTCGGTACATAATCTCAAAAGCCCCGTTTCAATCCAAATATTTTCTTAAATCAACCTCGATGAAATGGACTTATGCTCCTGACTTTCATGTAAAATCAACACCCCTCATCTTAACTCCAGGTTTAAAAAAAAAAAAAAAAAAAACCTTTAACATGGAGTGTAATTTTCACAGGATGTTGGGCTTTTAAAAAAACATGGAAAATCAGACAAAGCAGCCACAGTGACCTTGTTTACCTTGGAGAGGTCTACCGAGGCTCTAAAGCATCCATAGATTCATAGTCGTTATGGAGTCCGGACTTTTTCCAGGCCTCGAATTCCATCCGTTTTGCATCGGCAGCCAAAGTCCTGTCGCGGCCCGGGAGATCCTCTCATTTCCTCTGTCAGAAAACCATACCGGACTCTGTCTGCCTGTGATGGAGCCCCATGCTAATTTACTGCTGTGACATCTGGCCTCCTCAACACTTCATGAAATTGTCAGAGAACTGCTCCAAAAGCCCTGGAAGTGAGAAGGAAAGTACACTTTTTAGAGGTCAAATGTCAGAGGGAGATGTCCAAGTGGCTGTGGATAAACAGCAACTTTACAGACTTTAACCCATAAAGACCCAAACATCAACCAGCGACCAAAACCACCTACTGATCTAAACTGTTTAATACCTGTTGATCCACTAATCCTATCAATAAATGTAAATAATTGGTGTAAAATGCAGTTTGTCATCTTTTCATGGCTATCATATATGACCCATTTGGATGTTCAGAGGTTCTGTCGTTACCGTGGAAACACAGTCATCTTCTACAACATTGATTCATCAGTGAAACCCATGGAGTTGGATCAATGACAGTGGATGGACACACTTGTTTTTTATGTTCAGTTATGATGTCTTTGTTGAAAAAGTCACCTTTTCTTCAATTTTCTCTCTTTCTTATATAATAACCCTCAACTTTAATCTGAGCTTTAATGAACATCTACATGATCAGTAAATTAAATACAGGAAAATACCTGATTTTCACTGGAAAAAACAAAGAATACAGAAGATAATATTATAATAAATGGTGATGAATCACTTAAGAAAGGTTAAATATAGAGAAATTCATTTGGGAACTGACACAAAAGTAACACTGGGTCTTTATGGGTTAATACCATGATCCATATAAACTAGCTTGAATGCACTCAGGGAAGGGCAGTGTTTCTGATACATGTATATCGGCGCTGTCGGGCGAAAACCTCTTCAGTCCAAAACAGTTATTTTTCAGGAAACTGGAAATTATATTTTAAATAAATGGAGTTGAGAGATGTAGTCACAAGCTGCAACTCTTTTCATTGGTTAAATATTTCAAAACCCGTACTTGTAGCTGTCACTATTGCCATGATCTCTCGTCACATTGGTCCACATGATATAAAATGCGACTGCCATCAGACTTATGTGTAAACAGTCTATGGCTGTGTTTAGTAAATATGGATCCTGCTGGGTTCTGCATCCTCCAGCGCAGAACTGTGACATTTGTCGCATTTCTGTGACGTCAGTCAGATTAAATGACCACTCAGACTGTTTCGCATTGTCAAACATTAGATATGTGACCAATTTGGATCACACATGACAGTGGCTTGAAAAAAAACGAACAAAAAAACTCATAGTTAGGCCACTTTTTCCTGTAGTGTGAACATGGCCTCAGACACTGTCCACTTTATCATCTCACCTCTTTCATTTATGAAGAGTCACACCCTATAGACCGGCAGATAAAAGGCTACCCAAAAAAATGTTTAAAAAAAAAAAGAGAAACAAAGCTGCAGTTTACTATGAGAAAGAATGGCTGCAGTGATTTGTAGTTTATTTACACACATTTACAAGTCAGGTATGTGGTATTTTATTTTAAAACACATGTTGATGTATTTTTGCCCATGTGTGAATGCTACCAGTTTTGAGCTGTTCATTCCTCTGATCACAGAACAGCATCACGAGTAGGAATTACATCCCTCTTTAGTAGTAGGGACGGCCAAACTTCCTCCATTTTCTTTTGTACGGCCTCAAACCAACCTCATCTCATTAAATTTACACTTTGATAACCAGAGTTCTGCTTGCATACTTGTTTTACTCGGGGGGGGAAAAAAAAATAGACGTTGTGTACAGTGAAAATGCATTTAAGAGATTCCTACAGCAACTGCAACCACAGCAGGAACAGCTGAAAGAGTGTGGCAAGTGTGTTTTAGTTGAATCTCGGGCCTGCATGCATTGTAGACAGAAATGTATTTTTTGGGGAGAAGCCTTGTTATTCTACCCATCTACAACAAGGAGGCACTGGCAGAAAATGCCAATCAGGAGGTAAGCCGGAATCCCATCATCCCTTTCCTGCCTAGAACACCTTCACTTTCCATTTGCTTCAATATGCAAACCAAGCTGTTTAGGGATGAGGAAAAGAGGCGGCTAATGAGCTGCCTGCATCAACCCTGCAGAAAAAGAAGGACCCCTCGTCGTAGCTGCTCAAGAGAACACCTCCTCTGGGCATGCTCAGAAACTGCAAAAAAACAACAACAACAACAACAACAACAACTATACAGCCACAGCAACACAAATTGATGTGATTAACCAGCGGGAATGACAGTTATTGTGAGGGCTGGATGCAGAGCAAGCACATCTGAAGTGCCTGAGTTTGCGGGTCCTCTGCAGCTGCACACGCCGCCTGCATGCAAAGTGGAAAAGTTTACATGATTAGACGTCAGCTGTTGATGAGACGCGCTCGACCCCTAAATGACACAGAAGTTTTCTCCCCTTTCCCCACTTCTGCGCTCCCCTCCTCCTCAGAAAGTCAGTATCTAATTTCCTGCACATTGTGAAATAAGCGCTTCATAAAGTTGTAGAATAAATGACATTTGGGCTGCTTGGCTCTTGGAGACTGTCTGGCATCCGTGTACCTACTGTAAATCAATCTCTGTGAGAATAATGATCCATTGCAGGCGTGTTTGAAAAACTGTCTGACGATTGTTCATCTGCCAGAAAATACTATAGTCATTATACTGTGTCCTAAAGCAGGAAATAGCTTCCTGATTTAATTACAAAAATTTGCATATGAAATCCTAGGAGGGAAAACTAACTTTAAGTAACTAAAGAGCATAATCTCTGCACCATTTAATTCTGCTAATGTAAAAATACTCTAGGAAGGGAAAGCCATGAGGTATGTTTACTAATATGCCGCTGTTACTCTGAATGGGACATGTGTTGACTAAACAGCACTAATACTAAAGCATCCCTGTTATGACATGTGGGATATGTTGGTGTAATTCCAACATTCAGAAAGTGCATCTAATTTATTTACTTAACTGCACATTTGCGAGACACACACCCTGTTTATTCTCAGCTGGGTTGAAGACAAAGATCCACTTTGGTAGAGATGGATGTGTTTAAGACAAGTCCATAATTCTGAATGAGACTGCCGGAATGGATTGGAGGCACAATTACAGCAAAATTCCCTGAGCAATCTGGGAAATGTAGGAACCAGGGTGATCTTCTTGAATCAAATAAAAATTCCAGACTTTTTCAAAACTGCTATTTTTTTTCCCCAAGACCTTGACTTTATGTACTTTTATACTTGTGTGCATACTTTTTTGGTTGAGATTGGACCTGTTGTGTGTAGTAAAAAAGTTAATTTTAATAAATGTATGAATGAATGGATGCATAATTTGCAGTAAATTATGTTTTACTGGCAGAAACGATTTAAAATCGTATGAAAATCACCAAAATGCATTTCACTAGGATCATTCTAGCAGTGAAATCATATCAAGCTTTTTTTTAATATACTTTCCTCATGTATTTCTTCTTTTACAGGATGATGTGCCTTTGTACACTTGGATGAACAGCAAACTCAGTAACTTTAAAAAACTAGAACTGCTGTTACTAGTATAACCAGAACAAATATCCATAACTTATCACTGCTACACCAACAGAAAATATTAAAGCAGTATCTATTTTCATTCGCCATGTAAACAGCTAATTATGATTTCATCTGTGCAAAAACTGTGTAAACGTTGCCACTAGCAACCACGGTAAACGGGAATGAAACAAACCATTTGTGTTGCAATTCCACTCATTATAATAATGAATTTTTACATTTAGTTTTTCAAGAGTCATCCACTTTGTCGAGGTCCAGTTCACCGTCTGAGGAACTGAACTTTTGCTCTTTGCTCCGGCCAGCTATAGTGTTTTTGCTCCGCCACAAACCCTCACAAACAAAACACGAGGGCAGTCTTGTTTCACATAATTGCTCAGCCAGAGAATGTCCATTACGCTCTTGTTTTCCTTGGCGCACGGAGTAGAACTTTAAACCATGAAAGAAAAGCAGTGTGGGAAGTTCAAATGGTATTGTCATTAACGCCTCAACACAGTGATCATTCACAAGGGGCTTGCACGTACGGACAATACGGGCCTTTCTTGCCGTGGCGCAGATGGCATCGTAAAAAAAAGAGGCCTTCTCTGCAAACACCAAAAGCAAACACACAAACAGTGGTGACCCTCGGAGTCCCCGATCCATCTTTTCTCCTGTTGGGTGCTCGTTGTCCCAGTAAGATCAAGGCGACTCCCCTGAACTGAGGTTTTCATGCTGCTTATACACGCTCTTTTCGGGCAACTCTTGAAATGTAAATGGAAACTTTTCTGAATGTTATATTTCATTCGGCTTTTGTTTTGACTTCATACTTACGAGGATTTTCGGTACTTTTATCACTGTGCTGTCCTGAAGCTTTAATGCACAATAATTTATAGGTTGCTCATCAATCTCTGTCTGTTCTTTTGCTACCGTATAAGGATAGGTTTCGGGCCAATTTCCATGCATTTTCACTCTTTCTTGTACCTATTGTACAGTCAGTGAATTTGTTTGCACATCCAATCACTGCGGTGTCTGGTGAATACACAGTGCAGCATGAGGCCGTCGGCTCCATTTGGTTTAAGGCAAATTGGCTAACCTTTTGAAATGGCTAGTGCTGGGCCTCATCTCTCCTCCAAGACCGGTGGGTATCTCGTGGATTGCCCTTCAGAAACCCAGATGTTCCATCTCCTGAGTAATGCAGCCTTCCTTAGCTCTAATCCCTGAATACTGGCACAGACGCAGCAGAAATATTTCCAAACAGTGCTGCAGCACTTCTGCGTGCAGCTGTGCCTCAACATTTGTCAAATCTTGTCATCAAGTGGCGGAAACAAGGCTGAAGAATTTGCTTCTGATTACATCGCACACAAGCCACAGACTCAAATATACACATGCGTTGCTAGCCTGGTGCATGTCCGTAGACTTGATTTAAACCATGAGATGGGGTTGGAAAGGGTGTTACGGGATTTAGAGCTCAAACTGTGGATATTTAGAACATCTCACACACTTTCTAACCTGTTCACACCTACCACATTTGGAAGAAAGCGTCAGTTTATTAATCACATTCCTCGAGCAGGTGAGAACAGCGCTGTTTAAATTCCAAGGGATGCCAAGTAAAACACTAACGCAGATCATCGCAACTATCTGACAGGGACGTAATGGTTTTTCTGATTTTCTCATATTAATCTCACTGCAAATATTTGGAGCCAGAATACGGAGCACTGTCTGGCACTGAGGTGGACGCTGGTTACATTCCAACACCTTCATATCAAAATTACTGTAAATATTACAAATGTATATATGCTTTAATGCTGAAAAATAACAGCTAAAAGTTAAATTGGATTTGTCTGAACCTTTTTCTTGCGTTATTTTTCCACCTCAGATGTAGGTAGTAACAGCTTTTTACTATTTTGATCCATTTTGCTTGACTGATTTAATGACTGACTTTCCAACTTCATGTATTTGCTGATGACACATGTCTTGTTGTATCACATGGACATTGCAACCACTGATTTGATAAGCAAAGGTATGGTCTCATATGAATTTGCTCTTTGTCAGTGTCAAAAAGGGCCGTCTCTTTGGAACCATATTTATATTAATCATTATTAAAAAAAAAAAAAAAAAAAAGGAAAAGGACTCAAATTAGTGAAAATATATAGTTTGTTGCATTGTAGCTCAATTTTTAAGCTCAAGTATAAGAAATCTTTATTATTCCCCAAGGAGGAGGTCCAACAGTCAGGACCAACAAAACAATAAATAATATAAATATCACATTGAATAGTTAAAAAAGAATAAATAAATAACAGCAGAGATGAGGTTTGTCCTGCATTTTGGCTTTGTAAAATCTGCAACACCAACTTCCTTTAGACTGACTGAGACTTCTTTAAAGACTGCACATCTTTACAATACTTTGCAGTTCCCAGCCAATGAAAAAAAAAAAGAAAGCACTAAGTCAATAAAATATTTTCATAATAGTTTGGACATTAAAACCATGTAGCTTCTGATAAAAATGTATATACAGAAAGCATCAACAAGTGAATCAAAGCTCAGATTGTTATCACTGATGGTAGCAGGATACTTGAGTCCACTACTTCAACACTTAGGACATGGATGACCACAGGAGACAAGGCTGGATGATTTTTCATAAGTACTGGTCTACAAATTTATAGAAATTATCTGCCTCACAGATAAAATTGACTAAATCTTACATACATTAATAAGATAAACTGGGAACCAAATGACAAAAGTGCTGGTTTGCTGATGTTTTCAATGTGTATGAAGTCTATATGTTGGTTTATGTACATTTATACAATGGATTCATAAATGTTCTAGTAGAAAGAGTGTGTAAAGTGTATGTATTGTGATGTGCAGACTGTGTTTTGAAGTAGATCTGGTAGCTCTGAGATGAACATTGGTTTTAAGTAAAACCCATTCTCTCATTTATTCACAGAAGTTCACATTCTGATCTAAGACTGTGTCTTTGAAACTACAGCCAATCAACATTTTTGACTAAATCTTTCTTTATTATTGACTCAAATTTGGTAAAGTTTCACTACTTTTATTGTGGATGCAGTTAACACTTCTGTAGTTCATTCATGGTAATAAATGACGACTTGCACCGGTCAGTTGAAGTATAAAATCACACCTATGTAAGTTGCATTGTCTTTTTTATCTTTCTTATGCTGTATTGTTTCCTGTATTTAGATTAGTATCTCTGATTTCTTTATGTATTTTTGGCTTTGAATCTCCTCAATGCAACGTCGTTTCTTACATTCTTTAAAATCATCTTATTGTATGTAATGTGCAACTGAATGAAACCAAATGTATTACGAGAGTAGAAGTGTCATTATGAGTCAGTTCTAAAGATGTACGTCCACCCTCCTGATCTGACATGAGCTGTCGGTAAAGACGGCAGATTTATTAAGTGTTTGCTAGTGTCTTAATAGAGGCTAATTGTGTGGGTTTATGGGTTTATGATCTTCACACTGTGCAAACTGAACCAGGGGAGCTTAGCTGACCCCACCATATACAAACACACACTTTCCTTTTCTTTCTGCCTCTCACAAACACACACACAGTCGTTTACCAACCCCCACAAACCTCCATTTGCCAAAAAAAAAAAAGGTTTCCTCCAGGACCGACCTGTTCTGTCTTCCCCTCCAAACTTAGCTCCAGATGCTTGCACTGAGGTGAAGCA
>JAPQRQ010000014.1:3045198-3063595 GCA_037367365.1 Apogon talboti | reverse complement strand
AAAAAAGAAAAAAACAAAAAAAAAACCTCAGGTACCTAAAGGGTTAGTAAACAAATCCATCTTATTTTAAGTTTTTATAGGGCATACAGTGTTGGAAATTAAACTTAATAACCATGTGTTGATGTGCTTTTCCTTTGACTACATCATACATGTTTATACACAATATGAATGCACAATGATGCAGTTTAGGCTTTGGTCAAGGTTCAGCCTGATCAGAAAAAAAAAATTGTGATAGGTATAGGTGTGGAATGTTCCAACAACACTTTGTCAGTCACATGAGATTTGTTAGTTCTTAAAGGTATAAAATATTACTTAAAATAAGCTTAAAACAGACAAGTTAAGAGAGGTTTGGTTCAAAGTTTCATCTATTTCTGAAATCTTGAAAAACACATCAAACCATAAATATAGATGCATTTGCACTGGACTATTTGCAGAATGACTTGACTATTCATAGTTGTACGTAACCATAGAAGACTGTTCTAACTAGGTTTACTTTTTACAACTGTTAAATTGATTTTGACATGTAAAATCGGACCACTCTTTTAACAACTACTGTCCCAAACAAAATTTGGAGTAAATTGTCTGTTTTGTGAAACGGCATTTTTCCGTTGAATTCTACCATGACATTTCAGGGATTTCTGTGGATTATAGGCGCCGTTAGGTAAAATTACTGCATATCACGCGATGTCCTAACTAATACGTCTCGCAAAGATGTGGGTGTCTACATTAGGGAGTGTAAGGTACGGTGTGTTTGGTTTCTTTTTCACATTTCTGTCGAACAAAAATATTACAATGAGCAAGAACTACATATTAAGTTTAAATTCGAGATCTAATCCTAGCTATCAGGCTCCAAAATTGGTGCAGATGTTACCTGCACAAATAAACACAGCTGACTGAGAGGCTGTTTTCAACCACTAAGTGTTGTATCCCTGCAAGGAAATCTGGGAAATCTGAAAATAGCCTCCAGGCTCCCAGTGTTATTGTAAGGATCGAGGTGGATGATGCAGAAACCATTGGGAAGCCACAGTGGGATGGTATTGGACCAGGCTTTGTTTGGATAAATACGTTCCGAGATTACGTGGTTTGCCAAAGTACAGCCACTTGTTTTTTCTTGTTCAAACACTGGGGTTGTTTTTCTTTGAAACTGCACAGGAATGAAAAAAAAAAAAGAGGGAGAAAAACCAAACTTGGCTTCCACATGTTGAAAACGTCCACCTTGAAGAGTGGTGATGATATATGGTCTGGACTAGAGGCATTTTGCATGTGTGAGAAAGATTGCAGCAAGATAAAAAAGCAAAACAACAGAAGTCAAACCATAAAGTAACTGTTACCAAAAGTTACATGCCACTTTACGCCTCTCTGCGGTGTACATTTTGTGCTTGAATCATTGTTGTGACAGCTTTATAAAGCGGGTCCGCAAAAGATAAAGCTGACATGGGTTTAGTGCATACCTCAGCGAAATAATCAGTGGCAACAACCTCTCAATATGGTCTGCTTTTTGAATGAGGAAGTAATTATTAAAACGTACCTGCAAGCTTCCGACAGCAGCAGACTGACAGGACCTTCAAAGAGCTCACCCCCAGCACCTCTCTGTGAGCGTGGCGATCATAAAGGAGACTTTTTTTTGTTAGGCTTTTCATAAAAAGAGTTCACTGGGGTCAGCTCCAGAGCGTCATGACCATATCGCTCTGGCTTTCTGAACACCTGGCACCTGCTTTTCTCCCTACTAGCGGAAGCCAGGTCTGAAAAGGAGATAAAGTGCTGATTGTCCTTTTCCTGCCTTCTTTTTCGTCGGAAGTCGGAAGCATTGAAGTGAAACCACTTGCCTTTCAAGAAGCCTCCCCGGTTACTCTTTACTGCTGGGGAGTCTCCCTACTAGTCTCTGCTGATTAATCAAAGTCCTCCATCATCAAACATCGATGCTCACACGATTCGCCGGGCGCCTCTGCGGAGCATGTAATTTCTAGATATCATCATGCCCTCACAATGGTAATTGAAGGGCAATTGCGCATGTCATGTAAAGATAACGGATCTACCACAACCAATATGCAAGACATAAAGCAACTTGCTGCCCATGTTGTGGATCTTAATGTACAGCAGCTGGCCACCCATCCACAAAGAAAGCAGTTCAAAGCCCACATGTGATGAAGCTTGCCTCAGATGTGATGAAATGCGTAATGAAAAAGCCTGTATGTACCTGCACGGGACCCTCTTGCTTCAACTACTTTTGATTAGGAAGAATATGGGCGGAAGGAAATTACTGCACTACCTCAGCTTCAAATGCCCCGGTTCAGATCATTTCAATCCTCGCTGTGTACTACATCTTTGTTTTTACATTAATAACAAGTGGAAGTGTAAAGATGAAGTGGGTTGATCACTGCACAGCTTTGCGCGTACAGTCATTTTTGCATCGTCTAGGTTTTCTGTTTACTGTTGTAGTTCAATAACCTGCAGATGAACATGAAATTAATGGATGGAAAAATGGCAACACTGTCTAACAGAAATTACATTCATATGCAACTAAAATGTAACTCTGCTTACATTATACTATAAATATAAGGCTACCTACACACTAATTCACATAAATTTTGAAATGGTAAACATGCTGTTCTTTAATGCACCCCCAAAAATTTGTGTGCTGTGTGAAATGTTAATAAAACTAAATGCAATGGTTTACAAATCTCATACAGCCATATTTTATTCACAATAGAACATCGAATACACATCAAATGTTTAAATAGAGAAAATATACCATTTTAACAGGAAAAAAATGAGGTAATTGTGAATTCAACGGCGGCAACATGTCTCCAAAATCAACAAAAGGCTGGAAAAGTAAATGAGAGTAACAGAAAAGCAGCCGGAGGAACATTTTGCAACTAATTAGGTGAAATGGCAGCAGATCAGTAACATGATTGTGTAAAAAAGATCATCTTAGAGAAATAAACATGGGCAGAGGTTCACCAATGTGTGAAAAACTGCGTCTACAAATTGCTTTTTGCACCAAACGCACTGGGTTGGAGTCAGGGAAAGATGCCGGGGCTTGGTTTAATACAGAAAAATGACTTAACTTACTACTTACTGTGACTTTCTTAGAACTATTTATCAATATGTAAATGTATGTCGCAATCACTAACTATTTCTAATTACAGGGCTACTTAAAGCTGTGGACTCTAGTCTATGGAGACAACAGTACACCATGGGAACAGATTTCATTTGTACCAACACTTACTGCTTTAAAAATTTACAAAATGTAATTGGATTTGCAGTGTAATTACAGTTTAAGGTTAACTTTTTTTATCTCTCCATTTTTCTCATCATAATACACACAGCACCTACCATTAGCATCAGCATTAGCATTGCACATGACGAGCAATGAGCTGCCATTGAAGATGCTTGGGGACCAACTCCAGATCTTCATTAGTACCTTGCTCAAGGGCACTGACAGGAAAATTAACCTATGTATACCTGCTTATGATGGCGGGGGAAAACAACAAAAACTCAACACAGAAAGGCCCAGGTCTCTGAGAATCAAATATGAACCCTTTTATTTGTGAGGTGATGCTAACCATGGGAATGTCATCTCTGTGATATAGGATTGAACATTAAAGCTTCAGCACCTAATTAAAAAAGACCATAATTTCATTTCACTATATTAAAACTGAAGGGGTCAGACAGGAAACGTGATGGCAGTGCCTCTTTAACTATCTTCAACACTCTAAATGGCTAAACATGGGTGTTTTCAATTATTTGGGGAGGTTAACCCTTTATAGGACACGCATAGAAATACTCTGCAATTCAACATTTCAACCTTAGTGTGTTATTGGAGGACATAACAAGACTTCATTACTTATTTTTTTATTGTTATGTAGAAAATCAAGGTCACCCAGATAGCAAATGATGTTATTTCAACGTTGAGTTTTGGTCAAAATGGTTGATTTATGGTTATGGTTGAACAGTGATGGTGGATCAACCACTGAAAAAATTTAAAGTTGAAAGAATGTCGTTGAATTATGGCTGGATTTAATGGTTGAATGGCAAACAGATCAATGTTGAATCAATGTTGTCATAGTTTCAGCGAGATGCATGTGGGCACTGCTCTAGGTGAGACCATTTGATGGGAGGGGGTTTCATATATTTCAAATTAAACACCATGTGATATAGACAACTGGTTGTGATATTTTTATCATGTGTAAATCTCATGTTATGTGTGTAACCTGTAAGAAAAAAACAAACATCTAAGTAAGAAAAAAAACAAATATCAACACACAACAAGCAAACAAAAGTCACCTATGGACTTATTTGGAACGGTCCAAATAGCAGACAGTCAGCCAGCTCCATTTTGAACGTCATTTCTCTTCACCTGACGGTGCGGCTTTTCTCCATGCTTGTGGTAAGTTTAACTGAATTATGATTAAATAAATACCTGCGGTAGATTGTGCACTTGGTTGTTAAACGGTGTAAAATGGTACGTCTATCAATGTGACATATCTGTAGAACCAAGTCTACATCATATCAGTATTTTTTTTTTTTTTTTTTGGGGGGGGAACTACAACTAGAACTAATATTAGAACTAATATTTAATTTCAAACTGATTCCCCCAAACTTCTTCAAAGTTTTTTTGTGTGTGTGGAATTAAACATCCATGAATGAGAAAAGATGGCTATAAGCATTTTATGTGGTTAAAGTCAATAGAGCTAGTTAGCAGCTAACGCTAGCTACAATTTTAGCAGGTCTAACCTTAAGATATAAAAATATTTAGAAAGGTTCTTCAGTATTTCCTGACTCTCTGTTAATTTAACTTTGAGACTGTACAAGTGTGCGGCTGTTGACCAAGACCAAAGATTACTGAAATAGATTTTATTCAAGTTTTATTTTAACCATCGGTTTAGCAAGCTAGCACGCGCAGGTTATTAACGCCACTTAGCAAATGGACCAATTGCAGGCAATATAACTGAAGTAGTACGATATGCAGCCAATCAAATCTGGTCATATATGTGAGACATACACAGACAGCAATAAAGTAGAACCAGAACGCTGAAATTGTAGCTAGCGTTAGCTGCTAAGTAGCTCCTTTGTTGAAACACTACACTGCTAATTTGACAAATATCCGACTCTAAACCTCCATGGATGCACACGTTACTAAATCACATGACATTTTCAACCGTAGCGTCGGAAGTCGGACATTTCCGTTTGAAAGTGCGGACTTGAAACACTCTGACTTTTTAGTTCACGTTGATAGAGCAAATACAACCGGAGATATGACATTTGGAAAACGAAGCAAACAAACGTGAATATTAGTATGAAAAATGAGGTGGGGCGGGCGTTATATTCCGTCTTATGTCCTTCTTTTTTTGTAATTTTTCAAAACGGAAAAAGCTGGCAGAATCTGCGAATCCTAATCTACATTTGCAGGTGAGGGCGGGGATGACCCCCACCTGAACCGGATGCGGAAACTGGGAGCCTGAGACTAGAGATTAGCAGGCTACAGGTTTTAGCGAATTACGGATGTTTTAGTGACTGTTAAGTGATTTGTAGGTTTTGTTCAGAAGTCGGAGAGAGACGGGGAATTATAATTAAGTTTTACAGTGTTTGTCTGAGGTGTAGGAAGGCGACGGGGGAGAGAGCGCTTAGCGAGTTAGCTCGGGATGTGGAGCGGTTGTAGAGGAGAGATGTGCAGTGATGAAGCGCACTTCGGATGTCCGAAGTGCATAGAAGATTCTGAAGATGAGGGTGATGAACCTTCCCCCAGTTCATCCTAAGGAGGGAGTGATGTCTAGGGTAGGAAAATACATATGTAAAGGAATGCTTTTATGAGAAATACTAGCATATAGTTTGAATTTATCACAATTTTAACTTAAAAACACATTATTTGGAACCTATGTTCACTTTTACAGTCTTTGAAAATGTTCACTAAGCATGTTTGTGTTATTTATGGAATAAATTATATAATTTTAAAATCGGATTTTATATATTTTTTTTGTATAGTTTTTTTGGCCCTGTGTGTTGATATAGTAGGCCAGAGTGAAAGTATAATAGTCTGATACAGATGAAGTTGTGCTGAGTTAAAAAAAGAAATAAAAAAAATACCAAACATGGGTATGGTAAACTTTTTTTATATGGTATATAAAGGCAAAATCAAAAGTACTAAAAACGGCCAAAACAGGCTCAGACCCGTAAGGGCTAACACCATAAAATACTCCTGGTTGTCTTCTGTTATTGAGTTGTAATGTTTAAATGTTTAATGCCATGCAAAAAGAACTTTTAATTATTTTATTATTTTATTTTATTTTTTTTTGGGGGGGGGGGTTGTCGTCATGAAATGTGATGAAATGCAGTTCCTATTAATGAAATTAGATTGAAGATATCTCATACAACTTTTGTATTATTCTTGTCTTTCAGTTGCTGCTCGACAGTATGACAGAAAACTTACACAGCAGGCCTTAAGTGACATAGTCAAGAATTGGCTATGTTACGCCCCTGCGTGCAGTTGGCAGAAAGATTTAGATGTAGGTGGATTAGACATTTCTAATTTGCTGTTTGCATAAGTAGTTGCTTTGAAGTAATTAGTGTCTGCTCTGCAAAAAGTTCCATCATGTGTGCTGACATAAATTTGTCTCTGCTTCTCTCGCAGTGTCCTCTTCACATGAGCTATGGGTACAACTGTGGAGCCCTGGTTGCAGCCTTTTGTTCTTGTTACCCTGGGTCAGTGTGTTTTTCTTTTTTTGTGGGGTTTGTTATGCCTGGAACCACTTGTTGTTTTTAGGAAAAGTAGGTTACTTTGGCTGAGCCAAAGCTAGAGATTGTAGCAGTCTTTTCAGAAAAAATGATTGTTTGTTGACAGGCAACTTTGGCCAATGACTGTTAAACTAAATTAAACTGTATTTTTGAACAAAATAAAATAAACATGAATATAAAAAATAAACCCTGTTCTGTTGTTTTGTTCAGTAATTCATGATTTTTTAATTTTTAAAAAAATCTTTTATCTAACAGTATACCTGTTAGATAAAAGAAAGAATGAGGGTGCGGGTACAAGCGGCCGAAATGAGTTTCCTTCGTAGGATGGCCGGGCTCAGCCTTAGAGATAGGGTGAGGAGCTCGGGCATCTGGGAGGGGCTCAGAGTAGAGCTGCTGCTCCTCCATGTTGAGAGGAGCCAGTTGAGGTGGTTCGGGCATCTAGTGAGGATGCCTCCCTCGGGAGGTGTTTTTGGCATGTCTGTCCAGGAGGAGACCTTGGGGCTGACCCAGGACACGCTGGAGAGATTATCTCTCCTGCCTGGCCTGGGAATGCCTCGGGATTCCCCTGGAATAGCTAGTGGAAGTGGCTGGGGAGAGGGCTGTCTGGGCTCCTCTGCTGAGGCTGCTGCCCACGCGACCCGGACTCGGATAAGCGGAAGAAGACGGTACGGTACCTTGTAGATAATGGTTGAACCAACATTGATTCAGTAACATTATTTCAACGGAAAATCAACTGAAATTTAAATGTAGATTCTATTTAGATGTGGTTGAATCAACATTGATTCAATGTCAATATGGTTGGAAATCCAATGTTGATTCAACACAAAACAGAAGGGACACTTGCGTCATTTTAATGTTGGGCTTCAACGTAGATTCAACGTTTCTGCCAAACCATAGTTCAACGTTGATTCAACTGAATTTTGCTATCTGGGCGGTGAAGTTACCATATTTGGTTCCTTGCCTGTAAGCAGCAAAAAATAAATCCAAGAAGTAAATATTAAAAAAATACATGTAAGGTGAAGAGAATGTCACTTTTAGAACATTACAACAACATAAGTGCTGATCCAGACACCCGTCATCATACACATTATCCCTTTGAACGTCATTACTTACATTAGTACCATTATTTTATGGTACCTAACAAAGCAGGTACACTCACTGTTCACACACAGGCAGACCTTACAGACCCTGTAGACCACATTGGACCTGAGATTGTTGCCTCACTGTAACTACTTCTGTCACTGTCTTGTAATGCGAGTGTAAATTACCAAAAATAGTCACTTGCCCGACAAAGAGTTAAATATCGGCCACATGACACTCTATAGAAGCAATGTGGCAGCTCCTGTAACACTGATATTTTGTCTTAATTTTTCCACAATTTTGTCTATTTGCATATGTAGAGAGAAGAAAGCTGCACATTGGATGGATGCCACGTTCTGGCATTTGTCCCTTTTTTTCCACTTCCTGCAGCTTCAACAAATTCATATGTAATAAAATAAACACATTAAATCTGACTGAATTAATCTATGCAAATCTATTTATTTTGGATGAGAAGAAGAAAGTGACATTAAACAGAAAGGCCTGCAGTCTTTTCAGTCAGAGAGTGGAAGTCAGAGTTTTCCAGCGTGTTCCACAGCCCTCGTTGGTGGCTGTTTGGCGTTATGGTTGAGTACAATGACATTAGAACATTGGTTTTGGGCCTTAAAAATAACTCGCCTGTGGTGGGTACTTGGAGATGTGTTCCTGTAATTTAGCTGGGAGTTCTTTATGTAATATGCTCTACAGTGGAGCGAGAAAAGAGATGCCCGTGTGTGGCCGTGGTGGTGTGTCTCACCTAACCAGCAGTACCCTGATGAAAACCAACACGGAGCAGGAAAAAACTCCTCATACTGTCTACTTAGAGAGGGGGAAAAAAAAGCTGCTTTAGGAAAAATAAATGAGAAAAAAAGTTAGCCTGGAGTTAATAATCCCCAATTTCAGTTGATATTTATCCAAATACTGGCACCTCTAAACCGCTGACATAATGTTCTGCTTTATTTCCTGTTTTGCATTGCACCTTAAAAATGCTGACACGCCGCGAATCACCCAAGAAAGCATATGCTCTTGTGAAAAACTCCACATTTTCTTACGTCGATCGACACAGCTTTTAGAATTAATTTTGCATCTCACAAAGTGTTCTTTTAAACTGAAAATGTCTTTTCAGCATGTACAACGGCGAGGGCACCACCGTCAACACCTGATCGTATATCACGGGAAGCCGCTGACAGGTTTAAACGGGGGAATCTGTTGAAGAACGTGATGTTTTAGGCACGCCTGCTCATCCTTTAGAAATTAGTGGAAGCACAGGGAGGACCGGACAAATTGAGGACAGCTGAATGAACACCGTGGGTTCGTCTCGCATCTGTCCTTCACTTTTTTTTCCCTCTCTAAGTCAGTGAGGTAATTGAATTATGGTGTGTGTTTGCGTGTGTGCGGTAACCTACACTACCCTGCTGTCTAAGAACGGGCAGAGTTGGGTGGTCAAGATGTCAGGTGCAAGCCTCAGCTGTTAAATTAAAAAGTAAATGCAACGAGGTTGAGGAGAGCAGCCAAAAAAAAAAAAAAAAAAAAAAAAAAGGGAAGCAAACACGGGCCCCTATGAATTGTATGAGCTCCCCTGTAGTTGAATTATAGATTGGCTTCGATGTGTTTGCCTGGATGATTGACAGAAGGGGTAGGCACATCTTCAGACCCCATGCCCCTGCCATGAAAGTGAAATGAAATCTCAAAATGTACCGCAAGAGCTCTGCAACTCTCAGCATCTCTGTTTCTGACTCAATGCCAGCAATATGCAATGAAATCTCCTTATTTGACCGTAGTGGCTTCATGCAGTAATAATTTTATTCCCTTATGAACAGTAGCACTCGTGGGAAAAGGTCCTGACTGTACTCCTTGCCTATGCATAACTGTCATTCACTGCATTTTTGCATGTTTTCCTGTGCCATACTTGGGATTTTTCCTGCATTCTGAACTCCTCCTACAGCCGAAACGTACTACACTGACAGACGTGTTTTTACGATACGTTTCAGGTTTTTGAGGAAGCCTATGAATGTCTGTCAACACATATTCCAACAAAGTGAAAAACAGGCAAATTATACAAATATAAAACATCTGATTTCAAAACCAAATGACTGTACTGGTTTTCCACATGGGGTGATATGGTTACTGGACACCTGGGTCACAGAAATTCCCACAGGAAGTTGCTTTTCCAAAGAAGGTTTGGAAAATGGTGCTGGACTCATTTTTACACAATGGACAATGTTGGAACTGCAGAAACATTGATTTGTAATGACTGGCCAAAATGTCCTTTTCCCAGACATAGTTATTAATAAACCACCGTGAATGTCAGGTTTTGTTATTCCTCTGTAAAAGACAGATTGCAGGCAGGTGCTGTAAACTATAAATGAAAGTGTAAAAAGTAGTCATTGTGTAGTGCAACGGCCACTGTCAGCATTTACTAGTTTATACATTTACACCGTATAACATCTCCATTAATGTGATTGTAGCTCTCGTCACGACAGACACGGATCGGTTCCTTTTTGAAAACTGGCATTTATTTGGTCTGCATCCAGTCCTTTTGTCAGTGGTGCCTTTTATGCCTTTGATGCCGTGAGAACTGTTGCACATACAACAATAAAACATACATCAACTTACATTAGTAACTATACATGAAATAATTAAAAGCATAAATGTGTAAATATAAACAAATGTGTCACAAATAAAGAAAAAATACCACGTCGGCCGCTTGTCATGAGCGAGAGATCCCCAAAACACCTTACACCATGTGTTTCAGTGTAGAGTCTCATTCAAATTTGCCGTAGCACCGTAAAGTAACAAAAAATTGGTTCCGGGCTGAACACAGCGCGAATATATAAACCATGTAAACAAGAATTATTGTTTTACAATATAAACACATGAAATTAACATGTAACATTCATGTAAATTGTTCAACAACACGAAATTATTATTATAAAACAAATACGACATTTACAGGGATATTTTACTGTGGTTGATGTTGACTCCATTTCCCACTTGATATATTGTTCTGTAGATTAAAGTACATCAGTGCATCATATTTCTGCAGCATCGGTGTCTTGTGAGAACCATATATGTGTAAAAAAAAAATCCACTTTTAAGGAGCTTGTAAAACAGGCCGATTTTCATGATGATGCACCAAAGTTTTTTAGCTTAACAAGCAGGAGAATTTTCTCAACCCAAAAAACTTAACACATAGTCCTGAAACTTGAAAGTTTGTGGTAAACGTAACACATTTGGAAGGATATTAAAATTTAATGATACAAAAAAACTAATGCAGTGGAGTGAAAAGTCAAACGTTTGCCTGTGAGGTTTAGTGGAATCGAAGTGTAACATTACAGAAAATTGAAATACAAATATATCAGATATAGTATTTAAGTAAAATGACCTTTTCAATTATAATCAACTCATTTTGCTCCAACATGGCACAGTCTATTTTATGTTTCCATTATTTGAGACCAGGTGCTATTAGATAGATTTTTCTTATTACTTTCACCATGGTTTCATGTGGGCTGCGTTAATACTATATTTTATGTGAAATTGTGCAGTTTACAGATTGGTTGACGCTGCATCAACACAAGTGTGTCACTACATTGTGACCATAGACTGTAGATAAATAACAGACAAACCTTCCATGACGTCAACCGTTTGTGAACTGCAATTTAGATATGTCAATATGCATGAAAATGGCTGTTGCTAAGTTGGGTTTTTGGAAATAGGGGGGTGGAGTTGAATAAGACTAAAACCATAACATAATGAAAATACTGACCACATCCTCTAATAGCTCTGTCTAAAAACAGCTCTGCCAAAGTTGTAAATATGCAGTTTTAACACACTAATAATGGCTACCTGGGCTGATTAGGAGGCTAGCTGGCACATCATGTTTTGGATGCTAACATCAGCTAAACCTGAGTTAGGCCAGTTTTTGTAATTAACCACCTGTAAATATCATTACAGAACCTTTCATAATAATATTAATAATAAATCGACTCCAAATTTGAGTCTAAACAACAATAAACTTGTCTGAAATCATTTTAAAAGTACATATTATTTGTTTTTTCTACTTTTTGCCTCGTAATGACGTTGAGGATAACACAATATGTTTATTACGTCGTGTTGCTATGACAACCAGCCATGTTGAGGGGAAAATCCAACGTGCCGGTACCAAAACTGAGCCAAGTCAAGTAAATTCCAGGCGAGTTGAGCTGATACCAACAGTGGAAATTAGGCATCAGTTACATTACATTCCATCACTGCTTTTAAGCACATATCCAGTTGGTCATGGAACGAAGAGAGCGCCATTCAGTTCTGTCAATACACGTATGGCTTTGTGGTGCAAACAGCTGTTATTCCCACTTTCTGTGAAGCTGCTCATTAGGAAGATACTTTTTATTTATTTTTTTTTGGTGGACAGCAGAACCTGTTCAAGATGACAGTTTTAATATATCTATTTTGTGGATCATATTTGCCTGAAATATGCTCATTCACATTCAACAGGAAAATAAACATTTGGATTGTGCTTACTTAGTATTCTCCATAGCTATGTGAAACCTTCATATTCATCATTATATTCAGTCAATCCAACTGACTAACTTCCTCCCCAACTCGGAGAATCGCACTTCCGCAGGGTGTACAGTATTTAATTTAGCCCAATCTTTATAAATCAGCAAAACCATTCTTCTTCCTAATGGAGAGGAAATGTGCATGGCATGTCAACTAGTGGTTAACCTCGCAGAAGTTTCCCCGGTGTTAATCTTGGAGGAAGCATGTGAGCTTTTTAATAGGAAGAGCCAATTAAAAATCGGTTAACATCTTAGAAATCCGCCATATACCTTTTTTCTCCTTTCTTAAAAAAAAAAAAAAAGATACCTGAATACACAGTCTGTTCCCAGCAGTAACCAAGAGACCCATGACTGCACCTAATCCGCAAATTATATAACACACAGGCCATTTCCCTATGTAATTCTGCGGGAAACAAAAGGACAGTTATTTCAGGGGAGCGGTTATTCTGCACAGTGCTGGCAGGGGCACAGTGGCTGCTGGAGAACAGTCTCCCTCTCTCTCTCTCTCTCTCTCTCTCTCTCTCTCAGCACCATGAAATGAAAATTTACATTCACTTAGTGCTGCCGTGGTGCTCAGTGTTAGACAGCTGTATTTTTAATGAGAGCGGGGAGATTTAATTACCTCTGCTTTAGCGGGCAAGACTTCTGCGGTGCAATGACAAGGGATATACAGTGCAGTGAAGAGGTGGCAGATGATTTCTCTGCTCGCATCCCAGCAGTCGCCGAGCCGAGTGGAACTAGCTGGCACCGGGGCTGCAATTAATCCAAATTTATTCCACTACTGTACAAGGCTGATCTGAAGGAGACAGAGGGAATAGTCAAGGTGGTGAGTCTCCAAAAGAGAAGGAGGAAAACAAATAAATACACCTTAAAAAAAAAAAAAAAAACAGTTGCCAGCTCCAGATACTTTGCTGACATGTACCACTCATATTCAAATGTGATTATTAGTGTTGTGAATTCTTCCCCCAAGGCCTTGTTTTTTATCACTTCAGTGAACTTCTTCAAGGCCACATCTGACATCTTCACGCTTATTTTCTGCTACAGAATTCAAGCCTCCGCAGAGGTGGGTTGACAACAGCGTATTTGATGCAGTTATCAGCCCAACAACACTTCAGCACATGCCAGATAAACCCTGTCTTTTGCAAATTCATCACTCTTTGAACTGGTATGTAGCATCAGTTCGGATTTAATGTGCACTCTGTACTCCAATCAATAAGCGTCAGTCGCGTTGTTCCGCGCTCAGCAACACACCATCAAAAAAAAAAAAAAAAAAAACCTCAATTGGTGAGACTGAAAGATTATCACTGTCTTCATTTCAGCATGAGATGAATCAATTGGCAGAAGAATCAATTTAAGCTGTATCTGGTATCTCCACCCCTACACACACTCGACACACTGTGGCATGAAGTTGTTTTATCATCACGGGCCATAATGAGAAACAGTGGAGTTTGTGAGCGCTAGTTTGGTGACTTAATTCTATCTAAAGGGAGATAAAAATGACTCGTTTTGACCATCATTCCAAATTGAATATTCACAAAGTTATAATTGAAAAGCTGATAGCCATCACAGTTGTTGTGTGAAAATGATAATGAGACAAGGTCAAGGCAGACACTAACATTTTCTCTCCCTTCAAGCGCCAAATAGAAGGTCGTATTCCAAATGCAAAACAATTTCACTCTAATTATGCATATCCTGATTAGTAGTTGGAGAAGTTGGAGGAGTAAACCAATATGACTTATATATAATAAGTGAACGAGTACGCCAGCATATGTTTATACCATTTTTAACTAATGTTACTTTTATAATTTACATATGATTAGCTATACTGACCCATGGTACCTTTATTTAGTGACATCTAGCTCAATTTGGTACATTTTCAGGCTGTAGGCATCAGATTCTGTTACTTTAACTGTGTCTTTTTAACCCTTTCTACTGTAAGTGGTGTATGGATCATTTGGGACCAGCAGAACTACCCTGTTAAGAAAAAAAACAGTAATTTTCATAATTTATCATGAATTTAAATATTTTAATTCATGTTTCTGGCTGCCTGATTATTGTTGATTCAGTATCCTCTCATTTTTTTTTTTTTAGCTCTATTTTAGTCTCCACCAGCTCCTGAAAAGAAAATATCTCGTTCTTTAGCTGCTAGATACTCCAGTCTGTTCACCACCCACCTTATTGCTTTTCTTGACATTTATGCCTTGCCAGTACCATAATTGATGAATTAAAGGTATGTGAGTGTAAAAGTGTTTCCGATCCGATCATGTTTTGTCAGATTTAGACAGTCTGCTAGCTGTCACAGTCAGGTACTTACTCCATCTTTAACTGAAAGTGAAGACAGTACCAGCTGTTTTTGTATTAATGGGTAAAATCCATCTGCAAAACCTTCACTCGTGTTTGTTTCTCTGACCCTTGTAAGTTTTGTGGTTTGCAAATGAAGCTAATGTCTAGGTGTAATACCACTGGTAGCCACTAGGTGCTAGCATTTAATCTCTTTAGCTGTATTTAGACCCTGTTAAGTCCGCCTTTTACATTATTGCTCTGCTAATAGCATTTAAGGTGTAATAGATTAAATGGATAACCGCTGTGACAGGTGTGTGTGAAACTCGTCTGTCAATCAGTCAGTCAGAGCTTCCGTTTTTGGACTATTGTTATGGTTATTGTTATAAGTTATACAACAGCAACACTGTAAAATTAAGTTTATTGTTTTATGATGTCATTAAGGAAGCATTTAACTAACCAATTAGCTCGCTCATGTCCCTACTCTGTCAAAATATGGTCATTTCTGGCTCCAAAACCCTAAGATGGCTGTGGACAAAATGCAAACTCCTGGCCAGAATCAGGGGGTAAGTGTTATGGCGGCTCAGTCACAAGGGGCAAGGACGTTGACTCCAAAATGAAACTAATGCATTAGTAACTTTAGGGTGTAATACCACTGATGGCCACTGGGGTTGTACAGACTTACACTGAACTAATATATTTTTCAGTTCTGATGTCATTTATTTTGTTTGGATCCTCCTATCACTCCATTATCTCATTATCATTATCTCAAGTCCAGTTGAAGGCTTTTGCCATGTTGGCCTTAAATTTATTGGTCAGTATGGCAGCTCACTTGCTTGTGGAGTCAGAGTTTCAGAGTTGCTTTTATTTATTAAACCACATTTTTAACTTACAGAAAATGAGTTTGTAACACAGTGGTTTATTAAGTTCTTTTTGTCCAAATCTGGTCACTTTCACCTCCAACAAAAGGTCCTAAATTATTGTCTGTTTTTTTTTTTTTGTTTTGTTTTGTTTTTCATTTATTGTCATCACTGATGTTTGAACCTGTTTTTCATTATGGTATGGTGTGTTACTTGACCTCTTGGCCAGGTCGCCCTTGTAAAAAAGATCTTGATTTCAATGGGATTTTATCTGGTTAAATAAACGTTAAATAAATTAAAAAAAATAAAAAATTAAATACAAGCCAACGTGGCAACAGTCAAAACCATAAGCTATGTACTCCAAAACGACAGTTCAGAAACTTACAGATGACATGGTTCCTCAGTCGACTAATTATGCACAAGCTCTGAAAAAATACACAGACACAATCCAGGCAACTGTTGCTTCCTCCATTGCATATTTGGAAAAGTAAACTCGCTGTATATTGACATTTGTAACTGGCAGAGAATGCATAGTAACAACAGAACCCCGGCAACAAATTCAGAATTTCATCTTATCATACATGGTCGATTCTTAAAGATTCATGATATAATCAGCAAAGTGATGGGAGTTAACAACAATACTACAGCTGCCTGGGGATACTGCCTATATAGAATTCTCATTTATTTTAAGCAGAAGTTCATTACTTATTAATTTGCTAGGTCTGGTGGTTCATAATTTAGGTCCCAGAAAGAAAAGAAACTCAGCTATGTAGCAATTAAGGGGATGTTCAGCAATGGAGCCCAAATGCACCTCCAGCTAATGTTTATAATATTCAAATACCACCATGAATTCCATTCCTCCGTATCATTATGAGTCCTCTCTGCACGGCGACTTTGAGTCAAACATGAGAATAGTTGGAGGCAATGTGTTCCTTGGGGTTTAGTGGAAATTAAAGTTTTAGAAATTGGTTCATGCCAATCAATGCGGTGAGTAAGGGGAAGGAGGAGAGGAAGGGAGGCAAAATAAGGGAGAAATGCAGGAAGAGAAAATAATGAGGCCAAGAGTGCAGGAAGGATAAACCGGCATGATGATTGGAGTGACAGTGACTGAGAGGAAGAGGAGGGGAGAGAGTCAGGGAGAGACGGAGAGAGGGATCTCCACTGAAGAAATCCAAACTCATTGAGTTCATCTTAAGCTCAACGTACCCAAACTCCTCTGCAGCACTTGTCTCCTTACAAACTGCCAATCCAGTCAAGTGTCTTCTCGCTCCATCATCCTCCACTACTCTACCCTGTCACCCCGCCCCACCACACACACACACACACACACACTCTCTCTCTCTCACCAACACCATATTTTCCTTTCTTCCTGCCCTCCTCTGTTCCATCTACCACCCCCTCCCGTTGCTGTTTGGATTTGAGCAGACTTGAACTTCCCCCTCTGTCCCAGAGCCAGCTATGAATCACATGGAGGCCAGGGACCCAGAGGCTGCCAGGGCCTCCTGATGACTCCCAGCCTGGCCATAACAAGTGGCTGACAGCTCTATTTACATAAGACCAGCAGGCAGTGCAGAGAACCAGCCCAGTCTAAGTTACACACACATGCACATACACATACACACAGAGCGCAAAAGGAAGATATGTCATAATAGGAGTTGGTAGGAGTATGAATGAATGGACGCCTTGGTCTAAACAAATACAGGAGATGCACAGTTAATAGGTTTTATAGCCCGAGGGCATTTGTTTTAGGAGTTTTTCCGCATGAGTGCAGAGCAAGGTGGGACCCAGGGGACGGGGGGCCTTTAGACCTCTATATCCGCCCCAGTCATACGTCTCTCATCACTAGATACCAGGAGAGCAGAGTGAAGTATAGCCCTGTTGATTGATGTTTAGCTGCTATATTCGGGCTAATGTGCCTCCCTGACCCCTCATCTGGACAAAAGTTCTGACCTCTCTGGCTCCAATAATACTGCTTTGGCTGCATTTCAAATATACAGGATCGGGATTTAAAAAGCTGCAAGAATGTTTCAACTCTTTTTAGATAAGAGGTCAATCATAATATCTGACATGTTGTTATTCGGTTCTTCAGCTAGAAACAATAGAAGGACTTTTAACATGCATTTCTAACCTTATTATTACAACTAGTGTAAATGTGGGCCATGTATGCATACTTTTTAATGAATAAACTATGATAAAGAAGTTAGAACAGTTTTCATGAGGCCACCGTTGCAGTTTTTATCTATTTATCTACGCTCCTAAATCTTACATTTTTCTAGTGGCTTAGCTTAATTTATCTTGTCCATTTATTTGCATGCTAAAAAAATTGCTAATGATTTACTGTCATTTATAACACGAAAAAGGGAGTCATATTATTTAGTGCAAATTGCAATATTACCAGAGCTTTAAGTTCATCCATAATTGGCTATGACTATGACGGAGGATTAGAGCAACAATTAAGATTTCAAAATGATTATTTATTAAATTATTATTCCGAAACTGATTTTATATTTTGAAAAAAAAAGTCATAATGTTACGAGAATGAAGTCATAAAGCTACAAGTAAGAAATGTCATTTAAAAAAAACAAAGGATAAAACATAGCAAAGGGCAAAAACCAAACTACAAAACTATAAGAAAATAAAACACAATAAAAATATACATATTGGCTTAAATGTGGAAATGGGACATTAGATGGAAAATGACCAGTTGAACCCTGACAGGTTTTAATCTGTGAATACCTGTGAATATAAGACTGGTTGTATTATTTGTGAAACCTATGGTAAAGTAAATAGAGGAGATGCCCTACATTTCTCATTTTAATAGTGACAGTTTATTTACGTGTTGCCTTTATTCTCGGAACATTATGACTTGATTTTGGATGTGTGTAT